>CM052279.1:10053324-10145344 GCA_028455765.1 Lasioglossum oenotherae
AGCGATGTAGATTGATCTTTCATCTGACGATTTTGACTACTAAAAACCCCCGTCTTTGCATTATCGAGAGGTCAGAGGTCAATTTTTGGAGCCTTTGCAATCCTCGTGTGCGAATACGTTGTCTAGCGGTGTGTGAGTGTACCTAGCGGTGTGTGAGTGTTCACGCGCGACCGTCAACTGCTAGGAGACGGCCCCCTTAAAGTACTAAGATAACGTCCACGTTTTGCTATAAGATTGTATTCTGTTGGCGGAAAAGAAAGGTGGTGTCTTTCGTCCTAGACCCGCTAGAACCGTTGCGCCGAAAATATTACTGTTCAACCTTTTCTTCTTTTTTTAAATTGGACTTTATTTTTTAAAAGCAGGACTTTCGAGGGAGGCAGCGGTCTAGATCGATCTTTCATCTAGGGCTCTTGACATCCCGGAAGCTCCCTGTTCATCTGGCAAGCTTCCGTTGGAGAATGAAGCGGGGAAAATGGAGCGAGACGGAGTACGAAGCCCGCGGGGAATTTTGTATAAAATGGAGAGTCTCAAAGAGAGGATGGGGCTCGCGTCTCTGGAAGGAATCCGCTTGGAGAAACACGGCCGATCCGCTGGGACCGTGCTTGACGTAGCGTAAATATACATTACACGGCCGGAGTAGAGTTCTCTCTCCCCGCAGTGTGTTAATGAGGGCCGTACGAAATAAACAAAGAGACACGGAGCAGTTCGCGGTGACTAACCATCGTGCCGCTTGTTTATTATGATAATGTGTAGCCATCTTTATCCGTGACTTTACTCTTCCCCCTTTCCCGTTGTATCTCCCTCTTGGTTCTTCGGTTCGGAGCCACGGGGTCAACGGAATAATTTACATTGGCCATCACGGATTAAACGGCGATTCTCAACGGTAACGAAATCATTCCGTTTCTCGCGATCGGATATCAGGAGAGGATGGAAGAGAGACACGGGGTCTTTGTTCCGTCGTCGAATCACCCTGCCGCTCCGGAAGAAATCGAACAAAGAACCTCCCGCGACGATTAACCGCGGTACAGTTGTTTATTATGGTAATGCGGGGCCATCTTTATCCGCGACTGCGCCCGCTCTGTCTCTCCGGCAACCATCCCCCCATTAAACGACCCTTTCTCTCTCGACAGAACCTTCTTACATTCTCCTCTTTCTCCTTGGAGTTCTTGCTAATAAGCCTGCAGCGCAGCCTTCTCCTCTCTCTCTCCTACTCTCTTCGACGTTCCCCTCTTTCGCTGTCTCCGTCCTTCGAAGCAGACGAAGCCCGGCTCATCGGGGAATAAAAAACGCTAAAACAGCCGAGTCACAAAAGAAAGATTAAAGTGGAGAGAATATATGGAGAGAGGCATGCGGTCCTCTCGTTGTGTGCATCGCTGCCGTTCGCTCGGCCCATTGGCTGGCTCTCACGAGCCCTTCGAGCACGACAAAGAAAGAAGAACGGTCGGAGAAAGATGGTCATTTTTTGAGAAAAATCTCTGCACCCTGAATTACGCATCCCGTGAACGTGGGCCATAGAAAACTCGGCATGCTAGTTCCTCGAAAAATTCCTCAAGGGGGTAGACATGTTTGCACAGCCATGTGCATGTTGCTAATAATGCCACATGGGGTTTTATAGCTTATTAAAAAAGAATGTGTAAGTGAAATTGCCCCCTTAAGGGGGCAGACTTGTTTCCAGGAGTGCAGGAGTGCGAGATGAGCCTTCTCATTTCTCGATAATGCAAAACTGGGGTTTTTCAGTAGTGAGAAACGTTAGTAAAAGATCAATCTAGGCCGCAATCGCCCTGACAAGTCCTATTTTTACGTTTACGAGGCGTAATTTGCATTATTCAGCAGTATGTAGCTGTCGCAGCTTTACGGAAATAGGACTTGATAAAGATTGATCTTTTATCTGGCGGTTTTGACTACTGTAAAACCCCATCTTTGCATTATCGAGGAATGAATTTACTCCTAGAAACGAGTCCGCCCCTTAAATTGTTTATCGACAGTACAGCTTGTAATATGATTGAAATATTCGGGTTCCGTTAGCGTATGACAAGGAGATCGGAAATTTCTCCGAAAGGAATTTGTCTCGTCCAGAGGAGGCCCGAAGGAGAGGACCTCGAGAAACCGAGAAGGAACGAGAGAGAAGAAGAGGAAGAGGGAGATGGTAGAGGACAGAGACAAAAGGAGCTGCGGCGAAGGGCCTCGTGTGCGTTTGAAATAAAAAGGGAAAAAAGGGGAAGCAGCGGGAGGTCGAGAAGGCCCGGGCAAAATACGGCCGACATGCCTGGAGCCGAAGAAGACCCGTCCGAAAACAAACAGACTGCTTCGCGGGGTCGTTCGTTATGCGTCCGTGGCATATTAATTATTTCTCGACGGCCTCTCTTTCTCCCCTCGATCTTTCTTCCCCCCAACCCGCCCATATCGCTCTCGTGTTTCTTCCTTTTACATTTTTCGCCCAGATGCCAAACGATTACGGCCTCGGGAACCACCCCGAATCGATTCCTGCGGATTCTATTACTCGAAAACGACAGACAGGCTGGAGTCCGCCGGACAGAATCCCAGAAATTAGCGAAAGCCGATCGGGGGATTGAGATCCTCCTACTTCGATCAAACCTGATCTTCTTCCGAGGGACTGGGGACCGAGGAATTTCGTTTTTGTTCCGTTAAATCGGTCCCCGGCCTTCTCACTACAACGAGTAGACTGTGGACATTTTACGACACGAATGAGTAGCGTAATTTAAAACATTAGAACCATTAGACGAGTTTAAAATTACTGTTATATAATTTCCTCAGCCTGTAGAATATATTGAGAGAGAAACTAAATATTTATTATACATGAAGAGCCACAGTCTACATCAACATCAATATCTCCAAGGATCGAGCCAGTGAACCGGAGGTTCAATTAATCGTGCAGATTCTTTGAGACTCCGCAAAGAGACGTCTCAAAGACTCTACACGATTAATTGAACCAAAGTGGTTTCCCTGCATTTTGGTAAACGCCGAAACATTAAGGAAAAAATGTTAAGTGCTCGGCGCGGTCGTCGGATGGTTAATAACGTTATAAGTCCCGATTTATGTAAATGCCGGGTTGTACGAGACCCGGGGCCCGTTCTGGATGAAAAATAGAGAGCGTCGACGCCGCTGGCAAAAAAGGTAGACAGGCCCCGAACTGCTTTGACGAACGTCCACCGTCCCGTGTGTTTTGCGCTCGTAAAGCTGTCCGATTTCTTCGTGGTCCTCGGGATCATCCCAGCGAATTCCCCGTATATCGCGTTGCTCCCTGATTGTAAAAGGTTTTAGCGTGGCACTCTTCACTACGCTATACAGTGTATAGTATACACACTGTCTCGACTGCGGAGGCTTAACCTTTAACTTACTGACGTTAGATATTGTTCGGACCGCACTCCCGGCAGAGACATCGGATCTATCTAACGAGATACGCGTGCTGCTGCTTGTAGCTTATGCCGATAAGCTTGTTTATTTGCCAGAGGAGGGTTCGACATTCGTCACTTATCCGGGATTAAATATTCATGTATGCCGATCGATCTTAAACAGTCATCTTCGCTCCGCGGCTTCCGAGCCTCGTTATAATTAACTAATTAATCGGGGCTCTCCGGCTGATGGACCTTCCGCTTCGCTGAATTTTCAATTTTGACCAACACCCTGTAGAATGTTACTTAGAAATAGAAATGTTTTATCCAATAATTTTAACCAGCTGGAACCCTTCGAATTTTTAGATTCTTAAAAGTTTTCCCAGTTTTGCAAAAAAATGCAACTGCAGCCGAGGTCCCATGATTTTCGTCAAAAATGCATAAAACGCGTAGTCCAGCTATTAATCAATAATCAGTAGACTGCGGATCGTTATGCAAAATGACAATTATTTACGTCGATTGCAAGAAACAGAAATCCAATTGAATGTTACTCCTTGGCTTAATGATTTTAATAGAGGCGACATTTAACCAATTCTGCTATAAATGCATGAAGATCCGCAGTCCAATGATCAGGCTGATCATTGTCCGACTCCTCGCGCTCGCTTACGGACACGAAAAAACAACGATCGATAAGCAAAAATGAATTCGCCGCATGTTGAAGCGGTCGCTCGGCGGATGCTGACAAAAAAAGAAGAAGAATCGATATCGGTCTTAACGAGTCGCTGAAAGCACGGAGCTTAGGCTTGCAGGCGAGGACGCACGATTCGCCGGGGCCCACCGCCAGCATGCCCGAGGATAGAAAGCCGTGCACGACGGAAACTTGATTTGAACGAGGCCCGTTGTATATGTAATTAGAAGAGCGACGACCCGGGTTGTACGTGTGTGTAGTAGATACGTGCGCTGCTCGCGGGCCGAGAGCTGTACACCATCGTCCCGCGGAATGATGAAACTAATGAGTTTCTCTCGGGGCTCCCTCGACTGTGTCCGTTAATGCACGTACATTGCGTAACAAGCCGCGAACACAGCTCGTTGTGTGAGAGAGTCGCGACGAGTCGCCGGGTTCTTTCGAATCGCGAGAATTTTATTCCGTCGCGTCGCGACGGAACAGAACTGGACACGGCCGCGCTAATCGCATTACCGCCAGCCAATTACCGAGCGAGACTGCTCCGCGTCGATAGCGTTGAATATCGGATTTTCTAATTAATAGGGACGACGCTGGCCGCGTTACGCAACGACAATTAACCGCGACACTGGTCGTTCCGCTAGGGGGTGGACAAACTCCCTTTAATTGCGCAAAGTTGGTCGCCAACCGCTCCCCGATTGTAATTTCGTCTGTGCTCTAATCGAGTGTTGAGCTGCGGCAAAACTGTACTAATTTGTTATACTTATTACTTTCCGTAAGAAACGTTTTCCTGCGACGCCACCAAAAATGTCTGAAGATTCAGGCTTTCGAACAAGTGTGATCCACAATTTGGGGTGGACGTTGAACGTTGCAGGATCTTTCAGAGGACATGCTACTGAAAATGTCCCACTTCATTAGAGGACACAGCTTCACACAACTTTCAACTTATCCCTCGTCAAAGGTGACAAACTTTGACGACTCTCTTTAGTTCACTAAGTATGTTTTTCAAGATAAATCGTGAACAATAATTTGTAGTTGCCGGCGCGTTCTCGATATAGATGATCTTATGATTATGGGAAACATTATGCATTTGCTAAAAATCGATACAAGGATTTTTCAGCCGATGGAGAGTCAGCGCGTCGGTTCGGCCCGCTGTGCGACAGCGCGACGCGCAGCGGCGCTTAATTGTTGATTCCGTCGGTCACGTCACGGGGCAATTGTAAAACAGCGCGACGTCTCGGCTATCTTAATTTCTAATTAGCAGCGTCCAGCGTTCTGAATTGCCGTAATTAGTATTCCGTCGCGACGGAAAGCGCGTTGGTGGCCGTGTTCCCGATGCTGGCGAGTTCTCGATTCGTTTTGTAGCGGTGCGGACGAAGATGAGGAAACAGAGTCGTCAGAGAGCTCTGTTCGGATCCTAGTATCGGGGATTACGGAGACTGGGGTTCGCGTGCATGCGAGATCGAGAAGAAGAGAAAGAGAGGAACGAGACCGGTCGTTTCTCAATCGTGCCGGGCTTTGTGCGTGGCTGCGTCGACGGCAGGTCTTTCACGACCTGTTGAGCAAACGATTGTCCCTTGATAATGGGAGATCCGTTGCGGTTTGCAGAAGGATCCTTACACGCCACGGATCCTTGAGTCGTTGAACTGAAACCAGGCCTCTGGCGCGACCCGATTAACCCTTCCGATGATGAATCGCGGCCGGAACGAAAGCCAGAAGCTGCCCGCAGCGTTGCTTCTGCAAACAACGCCCGCCGAAACCCGCTGTCGGCCCGATTTAATTAAAATTTAGGGTGGACGCTGCACCACTTCATTCTGCTTGTGGATCTTTCTGTCAACCATAGATCCTTTCATTCGATCCCACAGGAATTCTGCACAATTTACTCGCGAGATTCCGCAAACAGCGAGAACGCAAATATCGCTGATCTCTTCCCGTTAATATCTGGGACACTCCGAGATTCTTCACGCGATTATGCGTTAGAGTATGTCAGAGTATTGCGAAATCGTTGAAAGCGCAGCTTTAATTATGGAAAGCGAAACGGGTATTGAAAATTGACCATGATATACGACAGGTTGAAGTTCAACGCGGGCTGCGTAAATGTTAACGCCTCGACTCCTTCCAGCATATTAGAAATTAATATTCCGAATACATTTACATAAGCGGCGCAATAACTCGTGCAAAGACGGAAACACTGTCTCGACGATGTCCTTATACACTTCGGAAGCGTTGCCTAACTGTTAACTGTATACCGCGAGTCCAATTAAAGTCTGAGTAATCGCGATTTCAAACGAAGTGGCTGCGATAAAGATGTGCGTATAATATCGTCGTGATATCTTAACTATTCTGGCAGTACGTTAGAACGTGGACGAGGAACCTGATCTGTAGTTAATATTTTAGTGTTGGAATTATCGAGTGGATTAAAACGAGCCTGTTCAGATGTAATATATTTCAATATGATCGGTGGATGATTGCTATTGACATTAAATCTACGAGCAGTAAGAGCGATTCAAATGTTTTAGCTAACAAATATTATTGTTATCACTAGACTGCGGCCTTTTTGCATTTATGACAAAAATGGGTAGGTGCAATTCAAGCAGTGGATGTGTGAAAAATATTTGAGGACGTCGAGGTATTAGTTTCAGCTTAGGAAGCTAATTCAAAGAAGAATACAATTTTTATACGGCTCCTTTTTTATCTTTATCTATATAAATAAAAATCAAATGCTGTTCGTTGGTAAGCGCATCATTTGAGAACGGCTGGACCGATTTGGCTAATTCTCTTTTTAAAATGTTCGTATTAGTCCGAACTAGGTTATAGGATAAGAAAAATCGGAAAACTACCACGGAAAAATGGAAAATTCGGGAAAAACTAAAAGTGCTTTTAGAATCATATTTCAATACAACAAAAAAACGAACATCGTAGCTTTTAATCAATATTTCAATAGAAATTTACATTATCGACGTCTGTTAAAACAAAATGCGTACCACTAACCCTCTCGCGAGCTCGCAAAGCGTGCGAGCTACAACAACCCTACTCGCGAAGCTCGCGAGCAACAACTCCCCTCTAGTTTTGAATAAAAATCTGCGCAGTCTAGTTATCACAATATATGCTTGGACAAATAAATGTATCGAATCAATTTCCATGTAGCAACTTCATCATTTCGATAATAGCAAAATGAAAAATATATATATGACAGTGGCAGGTTCCGCGTTAAAATTTGCATCGGTGTTTCAATTTTTTTTCCCGCTTGTCGAAGGAGTTGAAATTTGTTGGGGAGCGTGACTGGACGTATAATCGCTCGAGTGACAAGGTACAAGTGCCATCGACTGGCTGGACAGATCCGTGGTTGAATCGTTCTGGAACAAGCGCACGGGAACGAGCATCGGCAACCACCGCAAGGTCGGCGGACACGCGATCGAAATCACAAGCGAGGTATAACAGCAGCAACAGCAGTATAGAACAGCGGCGTGGAGAATTATAAACGTTTGTTGCAGGAGGACGAAAAAGGGGGTCCCGAGGCGAGTCACGTCCTGGGCCACCGCGGGACACCTGTTCCCGTAGAGTGGGCTATGAACCTGCGGAGTTATGCGCAAGAACAAAAAGGTCCCGGGTTTCCTCATCGACGCCGACGCCGAAAGGAGTGGCCACCGGACGATGAGAAGGAGGACGGCGAAAGAGAAGAAGGATGAGGAGGAGGAGGAGGAGCCGCAGGAAACAAGAAGATAGAAGAGGAAAGAAGATGGGACCGGTCCTCGAGGAGTTCTTCGAGAGATTCGTGAGAAACTTTGGCCGAGAGCGTGCCGCTCGTGGTATTCGAATATACGCGCGGATCGATCCGCAGGAAGGTTAAGCTGTAGATCGGGTGATCCGCGATGAGCGGGATACCGAACAAATTTAACGGGCCTTTTACCGGCCGAACACCGCTATCTGCCATCGGAGATATTCTTCAAACAGCTGGAGAACATCGATCGATCTGCTTCCAGTCCCAAATTCTACAAATTATTCACCTCTGGATTGAGAAGCGTTCGTAGGAAAACTTGTAGAGCGATTGGACTGGCGGGGATAGATGTCTCTCTAATTGCCAAGGCTAGTTTTCAACCCCTTGCCTTATTCTTTGAATTAAAATAAATGCAGCCAAATGTACAAAAACTATAAATTTTCGTTTCTCTTCCACGTCATTTCGTTCTACATTCGTAAGGCTCCTTGCGTTATTCCTTATGTTACGGCAAGGGGTTGAAAGTAGACAACGAGGTGGGCTTGGAACACTCGAAGACGTATCCGAGTTTCTTGAAAATTAGCGATCGTAATCCATGATTGACTGTAATTAATACTGTCGTAACGCTGTCATTTCGACTTACGTCGTTGCTGCAAGCCACTTTTTACCTCGGTAGCTGTACAGGTGTAATTAAAAATAAGTAACGAGGCGGTTCACGGAAAATTCGAGTGTTTCCGAAGACCGTCTGGCTAGCAATGAGTCATTGACAACAAGTACAGAACCGTGACACAGTGGTTTCGACCAATCGACGTCGCTCCGAGCGAAAATGCTTGGTAAGGAAATTAATTTCGTTCTTGTTACCGGCTCACCTGAACGAAAAAAAAGGATCGGGAATACCTTCGTCTCGTTTTTTCACGTTGGTTCTTCCTACACGACATGAATTCTCCGCGAGGAGAAGAAGTTTAATCGGTGCCTTGTTCTTGGCCAGTCATCCTCCATAAAAAGGAGAAAGGGTGGCGAGCCCCGGGTCCCATTAAACGGATGCACTGTTGTCTTTCACGATTATATATACATATATGACGCTCCTTCATATATATATATATATATATATATATATATATATATATATATATATATATTCGAGAGCTACGCTGCTTTGATAATTCAAGAACGCGAGAGTCGAAATATCCTCTGAACGGCAATAAAACCTATCGTAGACCTCCTGGAGAGCGACACGGGGTCGTCTTTCGCTGCTAGTCGATGAAGAATCGACCGAATTCGTGCGGTGTCCGGTCCCCGTTTAATGGAGATCATTAGTTACTGCTTTTATCGGATGTCTGTTCACCGAGCTGTATTACTAATGAAATATCTCCGGCCCGGAAAGAATTCCTCCTGGCCGTATCGAATTTAACGAGCCAATTAACTTGGCCTCCTCCGGCCTCGACAATTAGGGAAACATTTCGCAACTTTTCCTTTCGATTATCACTCCGATCCACGGCTGAATAATTTGTAGCATTTCCTGTTTAAATCCGTACTTTACAGTTACAACGATTAAAAACGTCTTTATCCCCGAAACTGTCATAGAAGCGGAAAGAAAATTTAAGAAGAAACGCGTAGCATTCACATTTGTTCGACTTTGTTAAAATCTTTGTCTCGAGTCTCGTTAAAACGCGGCAAGGGGTTAATTGCAAGTATGAAGCCAGCAGGGTGAAAAATGGCTCCGGGCTATGAGCGTATTGTATCGGGACACAGTTTGTCCACCGAGTAGCGACCATAAAATACGAAGCAGCAGGCCAAGCAGCGGGGTAAAGCAATTTCTACGGTGGACGCAACGATTCAAAGCGTTTCGCCGAACGGACGACAAGTGCACCCGCATAATGGGCCGGTTTCTGCCCCCACTGCACCGGTTGGCCACCGGATCGTTGGCCAGGAACCCGGGGCTCAATAAAACTCTTGCTTTTCGTGCTGTTGCGACCGTAGAGGAGAGTCTTTTGCTCTTCCCTCGAGCCAGGGGAGTCCGACCGGATTCCGGGCCCGTGGACCACGAAGAAAGACCAGTTAAGTTCTTTATTGACGGTGACACGAGCCGAATCAATTACGTCCGCAGTCTACTCTCTAGTGACGCAACGTTACGGGGATCGGGCTCCTGAATCCTTTTACCACGAATATCCGCGAACGTTGCGTCACCAGCCCCTTGCAATCATAGTTGGGGATAATCACTTCTGCGTTCACCTCTTGATGGCCATTGGTCTCTTAAATATTTCGCTAATTTCAGACTGCGTCTGCTAGGTGGCCTTATCGATGACTAGACTGCGGATTTTTATGAATCTATTATTGTTAAACAGCGGATTTTATGAATTCATGACTAAAATGAATAGGTGAAATTTAAGACAGTAAAGATATTAGAAGAATTGAAAAAGACTATTATATTATTTTCAACCTGTTAAACATATTAAAAAACAAATTTCTATTTCATTCCAGTAAAGAACTGCTGTCTAATTATTATTATACAATATGTGATTATATTGATTATGTTACAATATGGCTTAGTGTCTAACTTACTATTAGTTTACATCAGTTTTGTTAGGTTACAACTACCTCGTTGAAATTCAATTTTAATCAAGCATATCTTAATTTTTATGCATTTATGAAGAGATTAACTGGTGGAAATATAAAGCAGAGAAATATATAAAAACTCTACGAATATTGTGATGTTTTCAACGTGGAAAGACTATTAAGGGATGAAATGAACTTTGATTGAGCATATCTTAATTTTTATGCATTTATGAAGAAATTAACTGGTGGAAATATGAGACAGTGAGAAATATAAAAACTCTACGAATAGTGTGACATTGTTTTCAACGTGGAAAGACTATGAAGGGATGAAATGAATTTTGATTGAACTACTGCGTTCCACAACCGATGCAGAATACTTTTATTTCGCATAAAGATCCGCAGTCCATTGATCACTCGATATTTTATGCTCCCCAAGCAAGTACTTCGAGGATTCTGGATCGAGGGGTGGAAAAATCGTCGAATCGATTGTCGCCGAGTCTGACTCGCAGGCTACCGGTCCTCTTGCAAGGTAAATCAGCCGGCAGGTAAATCTGTATCGCCAGCGACGGGACAGTTTAAGTCACGCCGTAAATCAGCGATACGATCGACGAACATGACGGAAGCTGGGCCTGCTGCGCGGCGATCGTCGAGATCGGCATGGGAGTCAATTAAATAAGAGAAAGTTTTACCGAGCGATCTCATTCCCCGGCATCGGCGGTTACTAATTTTATCGGCCGTATCTGAGAGCCGCGATCCGAGAAATTTATAGCCACGCGTGCAGGAACGCACCGATGTACCGTGAATCACGGGCGTCGCAATAAAATCGAGACAAAGTATTTTGCGCCACGAAACGCCGCCGAGAAGAAGAAGAGGATCCTTGAGAAAATTAAAAGGATCGAGGTAGTCCGGCTAATAGAGGTTGCATTCCTTCCCGGGACTTTCTAGCCAATATTTCAGTACATTTAAGAAAGTATGGAAGACTCCTGGGCGAAAAAGTGATTTGCAGCAAAGTATCGTTGGTATATTTATGGTACGCGCTGCGCAGGGCTCCTGCACAGGAGTTTACGCATTTATGACGAAAATGGACCGTACAATTTAAAGCAGTGGACAAATTAAGAAAACTTAAGGGCATCAGAGTACTAATTTCAGGTTAATGAAAGATTAAAGGAAGAAAGAAAATACTTGGCAAACATTTTTTAAGGGAAGTTATTGCTCCAATCGCAGCCGAGATTTTTTGAACACAGTTCAATATTAGGATAAGTGCCAGGTTAAAATGTAGTAGAGAATTTGTTGCGTGCTTCCAGAAATAAATACTGAGCGCAATACAGAGGTTTGCAAGTAACCCCATTTTCGTTAACGTTCGACAACTTTTTGGAAACATTTTCCGCCAAATCAGCGTTGCATTTTCAGACAGATTTGTTGAACAGTTTGATTCTTGCGTATGTTTTCCGTTTTCTGGCGAAATGGCAGCACCGTGGGCCGTAGCCAAAGGCGGATGCTCTAAGAAATTGTCCTTTTTCAAGGGTATCCGGGGTTTCGGCTAATCTGGTCTCCACAAAGGGTACGTAGCAAGCCCGGTATTTGCGTTGGGACCTGTAACTATCATCCCCGAGTACCTGGCCATTAAAGAAGGGGACTAGGGCCTGGACCAGACAACGCAGAGGCCGGAGGACGGGTAGTTGCGCGGGGTGGCAATTAGCAAGAACAATAGGGGCTCGGAGACCCTTATTTCTGGGAAGTAGGTGGGTCCTGAGTCCTGCCATTCCACAGAGGCCCCAGGTATATGTGTTTTAGACTTTGGGTCCGACTGTGTCCCGTGCCCTTCATTCTATCCGTGTGCTCTTGCGCGTATTGGTGTACGCGGGGCCTTGGCATTTCGGCGCTAGAAGGCAGGTTCCTCATGTTTTCGAGAGAGCAGAACCAGTGATTAGCCCTACTTAACTCGGCTGCGTGGAGAGCGGCGCGGGCAACCCCGAGTAAAAGGCATCTTCACCAATTATATGCAATTGCCAAATTGCTCCAAATTACATGCGTGGACCGCGGACCTTTTATGATAATGTTCGGCCTCGTTTCGCCCCGGCGCGCGGCGCGTAAGGACCACCTTTGATGATCGTTGCGCGCCCGATTTTTTCGAGTAATTGGCCGAAATTAATCGCGTCGGACTCGATCGAAGAGACGCGAGCATGATCAAGACTCCCCGTGGACAACGTTCTAGAAGAAACGTGGATGGAGGAGAATCCGAGAACCAGGATTTCTTGGCTCGTACCTTGGAGAGGACACTGCGCTGTTATCAACGGAATACCGATAGCTGGAATCTCACCGTGCGACGCCGGCACCCGGCTAAAGCAGGCTAAAGTAAACGCTGTCCAGAGCTTGTCACGCGCCGCGGAATAACGAGTCCTCGCGAATCTTTGTTCTTCAGCGCCACAGCCAAAGCACAATTGAACGACCGCGACGACAAAGAGGCGCTGCGCGGACTCGCATGTGTAAACACTGCCACGGATCGCTTCTACAAACCGGCCTGCGACGATTAATCCCGCAAAAGTTGATCGTGTTAAAACTGTTTTGAGTAATGAAATGGCAATTTTTAGTGGCGCCTCAGACTCGCCATTCGAGTGCAAAGGGTTAATATGTCCACTGTTTTAATTTGTACGCAGCCATTTTTGTCACAAATGCATAAAATCCGCAGTCTACTCATCAGCAACACGTGTTTTCAATTTACAAGCAAAATTACGTGGTTATTTCAAATACGACAGAACTTTCCCTCCAACTTAATATATTCAGAAGGTGGAAACGTTCGTAAAACTATGATGGGTGATTTCCAAGCAAGTTCATGTCGTGTTCGTGTATATTGAGAGCCTTCGGAAGGTTTTAATTTCCGGCTGGCTTTTCTCCCACGGAAGTCACCTGCGTCCAGGTGACGCTGTTCGACTCACCTGCGCGTACAAAATTGAGCAGCCATATAAAAATTGTTGAAAAAATAGTTTTACGATCCTCGAAGCTTGCTTCGTCGACTAGGGAAGGTCTGATACCGCTCGAGATTGTACGGACAAAAATAAAAACAGGTAAATGCCGCTGGGTTTTCCTACCGACAACGGTAGAACGATCACTTAGCAGTCAGTCCGGCAGGTATCTCGACGATCAGTAAGAGCACTGACTAAAATCTCGGACGTGGAAGCGGCCGATGATTTACTGACGTCTAACAAAAGGGAGAGAGAGCCCACCCCGAAGGAAGTGCAGCTCAATCGTTCGGAACAGGTCCTCGTTCTTTGTGCTTTGGGAGGAAGCGAAACCTTCCTCTCTCAAGTTTCAGGCTTCCTACCAGGGGCCCGATCCAGGTTCAGGCATCTACGGTTACGCTAACATGATCCGCAGGTGAACTGGAGTCAATTAGCCAGCCCCGTGGAAAATGTTACTCTCTCGTAATTTGTTACAAGCGGGAGATCGACGCGTGTTTGCACGCGACTCTCCGTATTTGTCGCTCAAAGCTAATTACACAGGCGTATCGGGACGTCTAGCGCAGATCTCTCTCTCTCGGTGTTTACGTTGTAATCAGCGTAGACCTACGTGTATGTGTTTCCTTTGGAATCGCGAGCGTGTGTTCAGGGGACCGTATCGCCGAGACCTCGACAGGCTCGGCAATCAATTGGAACAATCGGAAAACGTTGTTGCAAGAACCCAGGCAAACTGCCGGTTACGCATCTGTCTAATTGTCCCGGTAGCTGGTGAACATGTGATTTAAGCGACGGAGTTTGTCAGAGTCAAAGAACTTTCCATAGAAATAATTAAGATAGAGCGACGATTTTTTAAAAATTAACGCTTGCGGTATTTAGAGTTGTTTTAGTAATTCGTTGCTCGTGCAATAAGTAGACCTTTATGCATTTATGAATAAATTGGCAAAAGTTTCTTTAAAAAAAAAAAATAATCTTTATGTTAATGTGTCAGTACTTCCTAATACGGATTTGAAAACCAACTTTTGGGACAACCTGACATAAAAAGGTAATAAATTAGAAAAATTCGTGCTCGTGACAAAGTCATTAAGGGATGAAAGCATTTGTGTTTTTATTCCTGCTTCTCGCAATCAATGCGGAATATTTTCATTTTGCATAAAGATCCGCAGTTTATTAACGATCGTTAATATGTGTTTCCCAGATATTCCTGTCATTTCAAATCTACCACCGCAACCCTAACGTTACAGGCTGCAACATTGCAGTAGGAAGGTTTTCCAACTTTGAAAATCTACGCTAATCCCGAATGTACAGCCCAAGAAATAAGTGAGTTGCACAAACTCGAACAACATATTGTTCATGAAGAAAGGTCAGAGAGCATGACGTAAGGAGGAGGCGGGCAGTAGCAATCCGCCAGGGGCAAACATAATTGAGATAAACGGATAAAGACTGATCGAGAAAAGCGAAGGATGCAAATGTGGTTGTGCGGCCCAGTAATTTCTGATTAGACCACGGTGTTTCTTCAAAGACAGTCGAAGGAGCAGCGAACCAGGTTAATCACCGTCACGAGCAAAAAAAGAAAGCGACCACGGTTCAGCTATCGTCATAATTTCGCGTTCCCTTGCGTGCACACCCGTCCCCCATGGCAATTTGTTTCGCGCGGCACGTATGTTCAGGCAGTTCACGTGCGTGTGCGCGCGGCATCGTTGAGAGAGAAAGGGAAAGAGAGATTTTTCCAAGCCGTTTCCTTCTTCTCTCTCGCCTCGGCCAGGTGAATACACGACGAGCCGTGGTTTCCGCGAATCGCCTGGAATCTTGGATAATCGCGAACCAGGAGATCTCGCTCTCGGTACACACTCCCAACGAAACGATCTTAGAAGCCGCGAAATAATTTGTTCGGCTAGGTAATGCGCCGCTATTCTACCGGCTTGTTAACGCGCCGTTTAATTAATTCCGTTCCGAGCGGAGACTCCGGATTATCGACACCTGCGCGAAAGCGAAAGCCGCAATTAAGAACAGGCTGGAAATATGTTTTCAATCGATCGTAACAATCATCAATTTTTTTCATGAAGATCTTAACAGTGTCTGACAAGTACGAATGTCTCGCCTTTCTTTTTAGTAAGCATGGTAAGCACAATTTGAAGCAGTGGACATGTTAAAACGTCAGCGTATTGACTTCACCTTCATCCGATAATTCAAAGAAGAAAGAAATGTTCATTTCCTGTGTCTTGCAATCAACGCAAACATTTTTTATTTTGCACAAAGATCCGCGGTCTAGTACTCAATATTTAAAGACCAGAGATAAAGACTAGAGATCTTTCACCATTCTGGAGCAACTGCTGTCGCGGATATGTTCAAATATTTTCTTCAATTCCGCGGTTCTACAATTCCGCGTCGTTTTTAAAAAATGTTTGCATTTATTGCAAGACACTGGAGCCAAATAGAAGTTTCTTTCTTCTCTTAATTGTCTTATTAAGTTGAAATTAGTACATCATTTGCCATAAATGCATAAAATCCGCAGTGTAGTTATTAGTACACTTGAACACCACGATCTGTGAAGAACACGTTACGGCAAGGGGTCGATTTCACTTTTGGTAACTTCAATTCTTTTTCCAGCTCGCAGTAGTCGTACCAATGTCTGCTGATGAATGCATCTTGCTGTCACCGCCATATGGAACACGTATCCTAGCGAACGCGTAGCGCGCCACGAAGAAGGATCGTTTCGCAGGGGCAACGAGCACCTGTGTTCGAGGAGGCGTGTATTTATAGAGGCGTCTCCTTGGAATCGTTGACATTGATTCCGGAAATCTGTCACGGCGTCGTCTATATATAGCGTCTCATTGTAATTACTGGCGGGGTAGGAATGTACTATTAAGCATAGCTAATGCTCTCGGTGTTCGTTCCAAGGAAAAGAACGATCGGCGGCGAAGCTGAACGGTCGCGCACGGTGATAATTGCTCAATCTCGATCGTATTATAATCTCGATTGCGTAACCAGCGATTCCCCCGTCGCATTAGAACGCGCCTCAAGCCTCGCTAATCCTCTGCCGAAGATCGTGGTCGGCTTAATTGAAATTAATAATAAAATAATCGTAATTTCTGCGATTACAAAAGTGGTTAATTTGAATAATTGCCGGCGCGAAGCGGATCGTACGTGTTCCGATTGTATCTCGGACAGGTCCCGAACGCGTACAGGTTTCGTCGAGGTATTTTTTTCTGCGGGTTATCCCCTCGATCGTTATCGACCGGTCCGCGAGCAAACGCGTTAATTAAGAAATAAAGCAGAGCCCTTAAATAATAATACTCTTCCGATGGGACGGAGTTAATTGGACCGATGCGACGATGCCGCCCCACGAAACTATGGCTGTCTCCCTCTGCCTCTCGTTCGCTACCATAAATTTTTCATTAGCGATTTCTGCGCGCGATGCCTCCGGCCAAGTGATATAATTACCGGAGTGGGCCCGCAGATTATTATCGTCGTTGTACGGCAAAAAACGAGCCGCGACGCTGCCCCGGAATACGTAATTGGAGATCGATCGATCGCATTGAGAATCGACCTCGATACTCGGAACGATAAATAAGGACCAACGAGAGGCTAACGATCCGGCAAAGACGTTAGGAGACGATCAAAACCGCCGAGGAGATTGTAGCCACGAGCTATACCACCAGCCATAATTTGGCGGCAAATCGCTCGTTCGAAGGAAACACCGATCACGCGTGCCTGATAAAAAGAAGCCCGGGGACGCGTTTTGTCCTGCGACAACAAAAAAAGAACCTGATGCAACGGTAGCCTGCGATTCGAGAGGCACCGTTGCATTATACTTCGATCGCAACGCTCATGAATATCCGCGAGGAGACGCGTCCGCAAGAAGAAGACCAGGGAAGAAGTCAAGCGGAAATACGAAGAGCTGTCTGCGATGTTATACGAAGAATCGATACATCCAGCTGAAGTTGCGGGATACTTCATAGGAAAGAAATGAAATAGTTTTCTTAGAACACCCAGGTTAGTATTTGCTGGATCTGATACGCAATCGCGAGCGATGTTCTTGTTCGTTAAACTATTTTAACTGAACTATTGAAAACATTCTTCTTCGTCGTCTGTTAATATTTATAGTGTCCAATATTTTCCTACAATTTTTCTTTTTCTTAAACTTCCCTTTCTTTCCTCAGCTTCGCCTATTTCCAGTCGAATAGTGAGCGCCACTTCCGAAAAGTTATTAATTGGTTTTTCTGCCTCGCTTCTACGAATCTGCGTATCTATGAGTCCGCGTAAGTCGAGGAGTTACCGTGCTCTAGCTTCTAGTACAAAATGTATCACAGATAAACACGTAAAAGGTGCTTCAAGTGCAGCGATAACCTGTTCCTCGTTTTTTCGCCTAATTCCGTCCATCTCCATGCTTTTACACCGGATTAATTCGATACCGAGGAAGTATTATCGGTAGTCAATATTGGCTCTGAACGATCGGAAATGCCTCGCTCCGCTAATCAGCACGAAACGAGCGATCAGCCTCGAGGGATCAGGATCGCAATTCCGCGAGCGAACTATAGTTCGCTGGGCGAGCAATCACGCGCGTCCGATGCCGGTAAAAACTGCTTCATACCGAAGGAGGAAGCTTGAAGCGTGGCTAATTGATCGGGAATGAGCGTGCCGTTAATGGCGATCATCTGGAGTGTCGGAAGCACGTGATTTCGATGCTGGAAGCCGAGCGAGCAGATTTCGATTCCACTTCTAACACGTGGGTATTACCTGTCGATGGAAATCGTTGAGTTGCTAGTGAATTTGTGACAAAAACGGACTGCAATTTATACAAGTTTTTATTTCGTGTACAGATCGATTTCAAAGATGAAGAAGCCGAAGGATAGCAGTTGAAGAGAAACCGATCGGTCTGCGGGTTCTATTCATTGCAAACATTAAACCGAAACGCACGCGCGCGGCTATCGCTGTTTACCGTGAGTCAGTCGTTTGAATAACTCGCGTTATCTCGACGAAACGATACGCGGCGGCTGTCCGCAGGAAACAACACGTTGACGCGTTGTCGTTGCGCGAAACGACCAACGAACGGAACCATCCAATTATCTCGCGATTAGTCGTTAATACACGGTAATGGCTTACACTTAAGGGGGTACACTCGTTTCCACGATAATGCGAACGCATATTAATTGTCGTTGCGTTATGCACCGAAAGCTCTCCGGTTTAACCCCTTGCCGTACGACTTCTTTGTCTCTAATCGTTTCACCAATGGGAACAGAAAATTTCTATCTACTGTATAACGCTGAAATATCGATCGCAAAATAAATATCCTCGTTTCTCCTTCTCATTTCCCGATAATGGAAAGATGGAGGGTTTTCAGTAGTCAAAAGCGCTAGATGAAAGATCAATCTAGGCCGCGATCGCCCTCAAAAGTCTTATTTTTACATTTACAAGGAGTAATTTGCATTATTCGTATATTTATGAAAAAAGCTAAATGCGCAGCTTTATGCTTCCGAATAATGCAAATTACGCCTCGAAAACGTAAAAATAGGTCTTTTGACAGCGGTCGCGATCTAGATTGATTTTTTATTTAGCGCTTTTCACTACTGAAAGAGCCTATCTTTGAGGGGGCAATTTCACAGGCTCCATTTTGCTCCTCACTGAGGACATTTACACTTTTTTTATTAAGCTATAAAACCCCATATGGGATGATTAGCAACATGCACATGGCTGTGCATACTAACGTTACAAGAATAACTTAGAATCTAGGCTTGACAATAAGGTGGAACATTTCTGAATTCAATTCTCAAGGCCAACAGCCAAAGGCAAACAGTGAGACTTAGGGAATTAACACATGCACTTGAAGAGAATGAACTAAAATCAATTTTTGGATCGTTGGAAAGCCGAACATCGCCGGTAACCACCGTCGGAGAACTTGTTCGCTGGGATAGGCGAAAAGTGAGCAGAAAAGCCAACGAACGAAGTCCCCGCAGAAGCGACTCGTTCATTTGAATTCGACACATCTACGGTTGCACTGGACGCATGCATGCCGCATGCATGCGTGCCTGCACGCCGCATCATGCCGCATACGAAGCACCCAATTAACATAACGCGCGCGCGCGCGAGCGAGTGTAAGAGCTACTGACACTCGCGACACCCGCCTATTCGAATGCTACGAATATAGCTTGACCACTGATTGATAGTCGATAGTAAATAGCAATGGCGAAACGATGGGACGAGTAAGAAGACGACGGTTATATGCGGCTCGCGGACATTATCCATCCACGAGCGTCGCCTTGCATTTTCGATCGCGCGATTTCGAGATTATGACTTCTTAGGCGCCACCGTCTCGGCGTCCGCCGCCCGGCGTCCTTTTGACGGCCCGACGAATTCTGTCGCGTCCGATCGACCCGCAGACTGGGTCAGGAACACTGGACAACATTCTTGTCTGTGTATCAACCCAAATTCACCCTTCAAAATCAGTTCCACCCTTGTGCAAATCAAATTCAACCTTTTGCAAATCAATTTCACCCATTAACACTAAATCTACCGAGCACTAAAAGCAAATAAAATGTTTCAGCATACAAAAATGACAAGGCTCTATTTATTTAGATTCCATGCAATTTTTATTACAATATGTGCTTGGAGGAAGAAGTTTATCAAATTAATTTCCATGTAAGCAACTTCGTAATTTCAATAATTGTAAGATAAAAATATAAAACCGGCGGTGGTAGGTTTAGCGTTAACCTTCAGTTACTACACTTCTTTTCAATAAAATCACCAACATAACAAAAAATGAATGGTTGAGAGTGTCGTCGACGTCTTCGTTTATGCTTGAAACACTGAATTTTGCGAGTAATTAAAAGTTAAGAATATTTTTAATTAATTACACGCGGAGCATCTCCCTCGAGTTCGGAAGTCATCGTGGACGGGAGGGTGTAGAGAAGTGCTTTGCGATGTTAGACTCACGTGAACGGTGTAATTTTTAAAATTGATTAAAACATATCTACACACAGTTGTCATACATCATGAAGTTAATGAATTGGTAATTACTAGACTGAGGATCTTTATGCGAAATAAATAAAAATCAAATGCTGTTCGTTGGTAAGCGCATCACTTGAGTACGGCTGGACCCGATTTGGCTAATTCTTTTTCTAAAACGTTCGTATTAGTCCGAACTAGGTTACAGGATAAGAAAAATCGGAAAAGTATCACGGAAAAATGGAAAATTCGGGAAAAACTAAAAGTGCTTTTAGAATCATATTTCAATACAAGACATTATCGACGTCTGTTTGCATTATCGACATTATAACCCTCTCGCGAGCTCGCAAAAACTCCCCTCTAGTGCGAAATAAAAATTGTCTGCATCGATTGCAAGAAATAGAAACTGAATTGAATGTTCTTTCTTCCCTTAATGATTTTAATAGAAGAGAAATCATATATTGACATCTTTAATATTGTAAATTTTCCAACAATTTTCAATTTCATCTACTCAATTTTGCTATAAATTCACAAAGATCCACAATCTAGTAATAACTTTTAAACAAGTATTCGATGTACATCTTTGCAACAAACACCTGTACAGATCAATCCCTAAACACAATGGCGGAAAGTCAATATGAAGCATCAAGCGATCAAACTTGAGGAGTTTATTCAGGAACGTAACTAGACCGGAACAGCCAAGTGCCCCGTAAAAACGGAGAAAGGAAAAGTGTCGGTGGAAGACGTACAGCTTCCGGGAGCGGTTGTCCAGGATAGCATAATCGAACCCGGACTTGCATCAGAGCATTCCGCTCCGGCATTATGCTACGAAAACAGGAAGGATCAATTGGAGACTGGAGTGTGCGTCGCCTAAGGCTGCGCAAGTACTCGAGCGCGGCGCTTATCGATATGTACGTAGACCGCGGCTCGCGTCACGATACGCGTTGCATTTATGATGAGGAATTACGGTCGTTTGGCGCCATCGATGACACAAAAAAAAAATACAAGAAATAAAGGAGAGATAGGTGCCACGCCGGTTACGTGACCGTCTAGCGACTCGCGCAAACTTCGGCCACGCCTGGGACACACGGTTTTCCTGCATACATCTTCGTACATTGGGTAAACCCATCGTGATTGTGTGGGACTGGCTTAGATAATTCTGTGGTTGCAAGGAAGAACGTCGCATGTCGCATACTTTCACTTTTTAGTTCTGATTACTAATTCTTTGACGTAGGACATCGGTTAAATCGCATTGTTTTCTAAGCCTTTCGAATTTGTCTTCTCAATTGTTCATTTTCTATGAGGTTATGAAATAAAGTAATACCAAGAATTCGTAGTACGTAAATGTAAAAACAGGATATATTGAGTTTATTCAGTAGGTGATAATTAGATTGCGGATTTTATGCATTTATGACAGAAATGACGAGGTGTAATTTGAAATAGCAAAAACATTAGCAAAATTTAAACATGCTATTATATTATTTTTAACTTATTAAACATGGTAGGGAAGATAGTAAATTTCTATTTCACTCCAGTTTGTTGCAATTCACGTAAGAAAATTTTATTTTTTGCATTAAGATCCGCAGTCTAGTGATAATACAGAAGAAGCTTACAGAAGAACTAAAAAAGGGGTACGAAGTCTGTCTTCGGCAACGCCGTCTTTATCGATGCTCGAAGGGTAGGAGACAGATAAATTCTAAGTACCTAATTTAACATCAATTAAGTTGTAAACTCGAATTTCTTGAAACTGACTCGCGGTGTTTTTCCTTACAACCACAGAGTTGTGCGAGGAAAAATTCTGGAAGAAGCTTGAAGAGTCTTGAAAGACCGTGCGAACACGTGCAGAAAGTTTCGGGAAGATTGCCGAGGCCCTTGCCCGAGGGAAATTCCCGAAAATCGTATTGTTGTCGCACGTTTCCGTGCACGGACTGCGTAGTCGGTGCGCTCGCCTGCACCGACCATTGTTGAATCACAAGTTCGATTGTACGGGACCAGGTTTCTAAGCAGACGAGTTATATTTGTCCCTGGAGTCCCTATTTTTTCGACGAGCTGGACGCGCCGTGACTAAGGAATCATATCGTCCGACTAAATATTATCGTCTCTTCGAGCAGCTCGGTTTTGCGCTCGCGGCAATTGGATCGTGATCCAGGATAAAGGAGATTCGAGAGAGCCTGCGTATCGAAAACGACCGACCGGAGTTCTCGGCCCACGGATTTCATCGAGATACCGGAAAAGTGAACGCCCCGTGGCGATTCTGGAACGACCGACAATCTGGCGAAAGTATCTCTTCGCGAACGTTGTCCTTCGCGATTTCGGATCTCGCGATGGCGGCCGCTTTGATTAATGCTCCTCCATACTTAATTAATAATGGAGGAGCGGCGGCTGACCGCAGGGGATAAAGAGCTCGCGGCTTCTCGCGAGCAACGCAAGTGCATGAGTTATCGTCCGCCCGTAAATAAACCTTCCGCGAATAAAACTTTCTCCTTCCCGTTGACGTTCACTGGATTTATGGTCGCCGAACGCAAGCGCGCCGCTCCCAATTAATCGATCGTTATTTTTAAAGAGAATCGACGTTAATTGCGAGCGAGCTCGTGTACGAGTCTTCTCCATCTGCTCTCTTTTGCCTGCTCGTTTCGCGCGCCACGGGAGGTTCGATTTTTTCAAATTTCTTCTCGCGGGATTATGAAACTTTTTGTACCGGGATTTCGGACACGTATTCCTGAGCATTTCAAGTACACGTGTGATTTTTTTGAAGTAACAATAATAAAAATTGCGCGAGTTGTATATTGTTTTGTGTTGCCACGATTCCAGTCCTGCCTCGAAGAAAATGCAAAGCGACCGATTTTTATCGAAACGAAATACCGGAATAGCTGATTAATTCAAGTATCGGATAGGCGCACGTTGAAGCGGCCGTAAATAACACGTCGGGCCCCGATTCGGGTGCAGATAGCGGAGACGCGTGGGTGGTATGTATGGAGCGCGAGGGCGCCAAGAAAAATGTCTTAACTTCTTCTAGATGCAGTGCCGTGCACCGCGTGCGCACTGCAACACGATGCACGTAACAATATCCGATGACCGGCCACCGTTACTTCCGTATACCGGATACGACACGCGAGATACCCGCGAAACCTTTGCCGACTTTGTCGGAAACACTGTGATCATGCTGTTAGGTCTATCAGCGAGTAATCCGCTATTTTTCCGATGATACGGAGCACGAGATAAGCGGTGGATCTTGCGGCAATACTGTGAGGTAACAACTAGACTGCGGACTTGATGCATTCGTGCTCAAAATAGATCAAATATAAGATAGCAAAGATATTTGGACGATGCGTTTCATTAAAATTAATGTCTAATGTCTAATGATTATAATTAGACTGCGGATCTATATACATTTATGAAGTAATTGGTTGGGTGAAATATAAAACAATAACAGATTAGAAAAATTTAAGAACGTTGTAATGTTGTTTTTAATGAAACAAAAAGAAATTAAGGGATGAAATAAATTTTTATCTCACTCCTGCTGCCCACAATCACCGCAGAACATTTTTATTTTGCACAAAGATCCGCAGTCTAATTATAATTCATATTCAAGTGGACTGCAGGCCTTCAAATTACGAACTTCTGAATTTTGTTGTACGTCAGATACCCCCAAAAATGACGAGGGAGCCTTTTGAAAACACGGATAATTTTCGGAAGATCGACGTCCGGGCGCCAGAGCGGATGACATTTGACGAAAGGCGAGGATTCCCATCGTGGCTGCCCTTTACCTCGAATCGAAACGAGATCACCCACACGTAGAGCCAGCAAACGGCCACGAGTAGGGACACACGCGTTGTATTTACGCGGCCGTGTACAAGCGCAAGACAAAGAGGCATAAACTCGTCACGCACGCATGCACATTCGTGTGGCCGACAGGCGCCACCGTGTCGGTTCTTTCTATCTGTGTCTGTACACGTGTGTGTATTCGTGCAACCGCGTACAAACGTAACACCAGCTGCAACCCGGCCGAGTGTGAACACGTGAAACACACGGTTTACGCGGACGTGTGCGTGCATGCGTTACGTTTGTCGGGAAGCCTCTCTCGCTCTCTCTCTCTCTCTCTCTCTCTCTCTCTCGCTCTTGCTCTCTCTCTTGTTGGATGAGCTCGCATTTTTCGAGCCTGTGAAGCCTGTGTGCGCCGACGTTTCTTCGATTTTACGGTGGGAACGCTGCTCCGTAACGTTTACGACGACCCATTTTTTTCCACACCAGAGACAAGACTACACACGGTTTCATCCCCCAGTCGGCGTCCATTATTCCTGTTCTAAATGTACTGCTTATCGGAACCGCGCGGTTATCGCTGGGAAATAGAGCAGAGGCGGGAAACACCGGCGCCGAATCCGATGGCGCTTTTCCCACAACGAAATTTAACGCATTTATCACAGAAAATGAATTTCTACTTCGCTCCAGTTTGCTGTAATTTTTTATTCTGCGTATTGTCTAGCAATAAGTAGACAGAATGCATTTATGACGGAAATGAGTGGGTGTAATTAAAAGCAGTAAGGACGTTAGAAGAATTTAACACTGAACCTACCACCACCGGTCAGAATGACCGGTTCCAGATTTATTATTGAAATAATAAAAACGATTTAAATATCTTTAGTAGAGCATGTGTATTATAATAGGAGCCGCACAAAGTGTAAATAAAATCAATCTTGTCATTTTTATAAAGGGAACATATATATACCAGTTACTTTTAAGGCTCGGTAGGTTTAGTGTTAAGAATGCTATAACATTATTTCCAACCTAGTGAGTATGTTTAGACGGAAAATGAATGTTTAATTCATTCGAGTTTGTTGGAGATCTAGTAAAACATTTTTATTCTGTATAAAGATCCCCTGTCTGCTAATCGGTGGATTGTGCAACTTAATTGCAAAGGCACAGCGAGGGAATTCATTCGTTTCTGTAATAATTTTATAATTAAAATTTTAATCATGATTTAATTTAATGATGCTTTCGGCGCTACCGTTTCGATCACTTGGTAAATCTAGCAATTTTGCAATAAACTTTTCTTCGTTCCTAACGTAAAGAACTTAAAGAAAAGTTTATTGCAAAGTTGCTAGATTTACTAAGTGATCGAAACGGTAGTTAACGGTAATTAAATATTTAACATTTACGATCGATAATCGCGGGATTATTTAATCATGATTGATTGATTAATGTGTACGATTAAAAATAGAAATCATCGAAAAATCGACGATTGATTCAATCGATTGATGAAGTTAATCGTCAATCGTTGATTAAAAGAAGAAATCATCAAAAAATCGACGACTGATTCAATCGATTCATGAAGTTAATCGTCAATCGTTGATTAAAAGAAGAAATCATCGAAAAAAATATAAAAGCACGTAAACAGAGTTTGTATTATACATATAGACCAAATGACAATACACCTAAATTCAGTTTACATTTTTGTCAGTATTCATACACTTTTGATTCTATATTTCATTTCGAAATTTCAGCAGTTAATCATTAATCAATTATCCGATTGACGATCAATAATTTAAAGTAGAAATGTAATCGTTAACCGCAATTAACGACTAAACTAGGAGATTAATTGTTAATTGCGATTAACGATTGAAGTAGAAATTTAGTCGTGAATCGTTGATTAAATATTTGCCCAACTCTGGTTGAGGAATAGAATGGCGTGAATGGCGAGAGCTTTCGATCGGCGATTGCTCGCAGAGAGCTTTCGCGAAACTGACAATCCGTAAAGCCCGGGATCCGAACCGAATGAGTCATATCGGTAAAATCGACCTCGCCGCTCTATAAATATGCAGCCGGCACAGCGCGAACCGATCGAGAAGTATCACCATTCCGTAACTTGTTTGTATCGGAGTCAGATAAGAGGCTGGAGCCTCGGCGAACGCGTGCGCGATTCGTTACGTAATTTTTAATGAACCTTTTTGAAAACACAATGCGACGGGTTGCGCAAAACCGTGCCGCGATTACTCCGGCGCGACGACGCCGCGCCGGATCTATTCGATTGGGACGCAAATAGGGTGGCTAGACTCCAGGAAAACAAACCGTTCTACACCGCGGATCGTTTTATACAACAAGGAAAAATTACTTGTTATTCTTCCCTTGCACGACAATCATTTTCCAAAGCGATTCGTCGTACGGATCGGGGAACTTGTCGGATTCCGGGTAATCGCGAGGGAGAAACTTTCTAATCTGCTGCTACGCCGCGGACCATGATACACATGAAACTCTGCCGCGACCGTTCTTCCTCGAAGACGGGAGGATTGACGTGCTCGCAGATAAACGGCCGGATTCGTCGGATGCGTCAGATTAACGGCTTCTCCGCGATCGTCCGCCATCGAGCCTGAGAAGAAGAAGAGAGACGAGCTGGAAGGGGAAGACATTTTTTCCCGTCGGGAAGAACGTGATGCGCGCTGAACGCGTCTGAGAAACTATCATCGCGGCGAAATGGTTCCGTGAATTCGATACTCGTCTCCGTTTCGGCTACGGTGTCCAACGAAAATCGTTACTCGATCATTAGACCGCGGATCTTTAAGCAGTTGTGGCAAAACTGAGAAGATGAAGTTCAAAATCGTTGAGAAATTTAAAAAATTCAAGATGTCAATGATTTCTCCTCCATTAACCCTTTGCACTCGAAGCAATTTTAATTCGAAAATCGAGACATTTCTTGCAACCCAGATCATTTTTATTCTATGTAATCTTTCTTACATTGTGCACATCAAATACCAAATAACCAGTTTCCTCATGTAACAATTGAGCTTTTCACAATTTATAGAAAACAGACGAATTTAATAATATTAAAACTGTTTTGAATAATGGTGTGGCAATTTTTACTGGCGCCTCAGACTCGCCATTCGAGTGCAAAGGGTTAATTCGCGATTGCGAATGTTCCTCTAAAAATTTTCTCTGAATATAGTCTTAAAATGAGCATTTCTGCAAATATGTTAAATACAAAAGGTTTTGAACAATCTATACATTTTGGTTGGCTACACAAGGGTTAATGTTGACTTGAACATGTGAAGTAATTGATCAGGATTTTGAAGAAACAACGAGGACGAATTGAAGATGTCAATGATTTCTCCTCTACTGAAGTCGATTGCGAATGTTCCTCTAAAAGTTCTCTGAATATAATCTTAAAATGAGAATTTCTACAAATATGTTAAATACAAAAGGTTTTGAACAATCTATACATTTTGGTTGGCTATACGAAGGTTAATGTTGACTTGACCACGTGAAATAATTAATCAGAATTTCGCGAGGAACAACAAGGACGAATGACTAGTAAATTCGGCTAGAAAAATAGCAGTAGAATAGACGGATCGACCAGCGGCCGAACGTGGACGAGTTAATTCGTCCTCCAGGGGGCAAAGATCGTCTTCGTGAGCAATACTCGTGGCCGGCGCAAGGTTCGACGCACGAAGAGCTGCGGCATACTTGCAAACGAGGACCACACAGACAAGCGTGTCGGAAGGTATACCTATCGTGCACATAGGCACTATATTATGTACTCCGGTATCCGCGCGCCTAGCTGGCGCCCGACGCATACTTTATCGTCTTTCTAAACTCGGTATCGTGCGAACACACGGCAAAATTTAAATATTTATTATTTCGCAAGCGCGGCGCGGCGGCGGCGTTTCGCCGGAATCCGAGTCGCTGGTTTCCGCAGCCCTCGTGTCCCTCGCCGAAGAAGAGGATGCCCGAACCCGTAGGATCCCAGGTGGCGCCAGACTTGCGCCTGTAAATCTATCGATCGATCCGTGAATCATTCCGACGACCATCGTAACGGCGAGACGGTTCGCGGACGATTTTATCGTTGCCACGAGGTCGAGGCTTCATCGATTCCACCCCAGGCCCCTTCGTCTCAACGTCCACGATTTTTGGCAGCGGAGCGATACGTGTGCAACGGATTCTGTGGACCGTGTATTCGCGAATTAAGTGTCCGCGCGGTTGATGTACACGTGTGATTATCAGACCGCGGATATTACAAGCCCGCGGCGAGAACGGTCCGACGACCTGGATGTATTATTTACAATTTGTTAGGGTTGCGGAACGGGAGTACGTTGCGTTCGGTACAACATTAACACTAATCGTACCGAGCTCTAAAAGTAGCTGGTACGTGTTGCCTTGTAAAAATGACGAGATTAAATTTATTTGAAGTTTGCGCGGTTCATATTATAATCTCTGCGCTAGTAAATGTATTTATAATATTGAAATATTGATTAAAAGCTGCGACGTTCTATTGAAATGTTGATTAAAAGCTACGACGTTCGTTTTTTTTTGTTGTATTGAAATATGATTCTAAAAGCACTTTTAGTTTGTCCCGAATTTTCCATTTTTCCGTGATACTTTTCCGATTTTTCTTATCCTATAACCTAGTTCGGACTAATACGAACATTTTAAAAAAAGAATTAGACAAAGTGATGCGCTTACCAACGAACAGCATTTGATTTTTGATAATTGTGAAATGAAAAATCTGGAGAGCGGAAACCGCGCGATTTAAATAAGATCCTCGAACGAATCTTGGCGGAACTCGTGCGAGACAGGGACGTCCACTTCCGTCCCCCTCTGCCCGCGACAGTTTTCATGAAAACGAGATGGTAGCCCCGCCGAAGAAGAAACCCCATCCATCTTCGCCTCCTCGTTTTTTCCTCGATCGACGAATACTCACGTGCATCGATAAAACGTTTAAATTGCACGCGTCCTTAATTGCGCCGCGCGCTGACCGGCCGCCAGCAAAAACCGGCAGACGAGTTTAAACACGTCGTTGTTGTCTTTTTTCTCCCTTCTCTCTCTTTCTTTCTCTATTACACACACACACACACACACAGAGTTGTCCACCAACTCCTCCCTCTCCTCCTCCTCCCCATTCTCCTCTTCCCGTCGTTCCGGAGAACGTACAATTTTGCAATTACCGTGGCTGCGCGCCGTGTGACGTAGCGGCCGGGCACGTCTGCATCTGCTTCTCGGCTCTCTTATCTGGCATTCTTTATTTTTCATCGGCCACGGACGCGCTCGCGACGATCCACGGGACTTTTCTCGTTTCTGCTATTCCCCTCGTTAACCGAGCCGCTCTCCGAGAAAACCGATAAACTGGCCAGCCAATTGGACGCCTCTCGTTAATCCGCGGATCGATCTAGATTCCCTCTCGGAACGATACCAGATCGCGATCGCCGACAGACTAACCCGTGGGACCGTCTCCCCAGCCTCGAAACGAGTCAATTAACCCGCTGAGACACTGACCAGCGCAACATTTTTCAAACTTGCTGAGCACGACCTCTGCGAACAAGTCCTTCCCATTTGCAGGTGAAGTCGAATTTTGCCTACACTGAGCGACACTAATCCGGACACTCTTAAAACGACGACAACTTTTTAAATGTTCGACGAAATTCGATGGAGACATTTTTTCAAACATTGCAGGTTGTCGGAATTGCAGAGAAAATGGTAAATGTTGTTCTGCAAGTTTTTCGTGTGGGCTCATATGGAGAATTTAGAAAACACGTTTCGTAGATCTGTATTAATTAACACGTTCGGTTTTGCTCAACGATTAAGTGGCAGGCTCCTTTTTCCAGGATTGCAACGGTGTGGGATTCGCATTTTCATTTCTCGATAATACAGTCAGCGGCAATAATAAGTGGCCACCCTTAAAAATGAGAGCTCAAGGGTGAAAGTCGCAGATTTTCAGCCTTGCCAGGGCATTTCGCCCTTACGTGATCATTTTTAAACGTTTGTAGCTCATTGCAATGTTGACCGACATCGATGAAATTTTCATTATACATATGTTACCGAAGTCTATAAAACGCATTTTTTAAATTATCGTTACAGGCCCAGATAAAAAAGTTGACGAAACATCATTTTTAAAAATTTTGTATAATTCCTAACAATTGCAATCGTAAAAAATTTTTGTTTACTTATTCTCTAGCGAACTAGCCGGTCCAACATCTTTAAAAAATTCAAATCCTCCGGACCAATTTCTAAAAAGTTATGCGATTTTTAAGGGTGGCCACTTATTATTGCCGCTGACTGTACAAACACGGCAGTATGTTGCTATCAAAATAGCTACGTGCGCAGTTGTATGCTTCCGAATAATGCAAATTGCGGCTCGTGAACGAAAAACTGGGACTTTCGAGGGAGATAGCGTCCTAGATCGATCTTTTATCTAACATTTTTGACTACTGAAAAGCCCTGTGTTTGTATTGGGTTGGCAAATAAGTTCGTTCGGTTTTTCAGAGTGGAATAAATCAGGAAAACCGAACGAACTTATTTGCCAACCCATATTATCGAGAAATGAGAATTATAACCTTCTCTTGGTGGAAATATATTCTACAGTCTTAAACTTGTTATAAGAAATAACGTTTTTAGCGACGCTTTTTGCGAATCGATTGAGACGGTTGATCGAAGCGTCGTTCAATCCTCGAATAATCAGAGTTTAATGTTAAAAGGCGCCTTTCACTTCGTCGAATCAAGATTAACGTAACATGTGCACTTCCCGTTTCGCTCTAGAACGTTATGTCATCTCTCCGTGTATTTATTCTTCGGATAAATTGAGTAATAAGAAATTCCAACAAACTCTTGGAAGAAAAGACTTCCGGAGTCAGCGGGCAGCTCGACTGGAAACCACCCGCGATCTTTGAAAACAGTGTTCGTGCGCTCTCGGCGTAATTACTCCGAATACCTCGGATTAATTGCGGGCGAGGTATGCGACACGCTTGACGAACGAAAGTGCAGCATAGAGAATAGGATGATCCATCGATCGAATAGAACGTTGCCATGCAGCGCAGAGGCCACGTGTAACAGTAAACGTTCGACGAGAGACAACGAGGCATGCAGGAACGCGACAGTCGTCCGATGCACGCGAAAAAAGAGCAACGATCTATTCAGTATTTCCGGAGTTCGGATCCAGAGCGATCGAGGGAACGTGTTCGCACGGGAACACCACCCACGTGGCCTGGTTCACGCGCTCTATTCGCGAGTACACAAGACGTTGCACTCTCCCCCGAGTTTCCCATGAAATCACGGTCTGAAAACGTTACCATTGTCATCGGGTTTTCCATCGTTGTCTGCGAACACCTCGTAGTCCCCTGAATCGAGATCCACGGAAGCACCGATAGCCATAGACAGGCCGGACACCATCGTCGCGAAAGTCAACAAATCTCGAGACAGCATTTTTCCTTCTTGTTTAAACGTCACGCACTTTTATAGTTGCAAAACCCGGATCCTTCCGATGGGAACTGTGTGTCGATGGGAACTGTGTTACACGCGAGATCGTCCTGATCAATGGATGTCGCGATCAAACCCCATCGAACGTCCACGAAACTGCGAATCGTCACGAAATGCGAGTCCTCTTTGTGATTAGATTCATAACGAATCGTCCACCGGTCGGTCGTCAAACAACGAAGCGTTACAGAGAAAAGCAACGTTCAACTCGGAGAGAGGGGACGAGCGACCGATCCCTTCGATGGTCGACGCTTGACTGACTGACTCACTTCGGGCCGGCCGCCTCGAAAAGCAAACGCCAGCCTGCAGCCGGCGACTCCAACGCGGCTGGCGCGCACCAGGGGCACCCGACGAACAACACTCGCCAGATAGTTTTTAAACGAGTCCCGCCTCCGGCTGCGATAGTCCGCCGGTTACAAGCGATTTCTGGAACCCGTCACCAGCCCCCTGTCCGCCAAATTGCCATCGAATATTCTGTACATTTTATTCAACCCTCCTCGCGCACCTCCGACCATTTTGCAAATTCAAACCTTTCTATCTTCTCCCTTAAATGAATTTAGCCGATCTATAATATTAAACGAGTCGCGCCAAATTGCAATCAAATTTTCTGCATATTTTATTCAACTCTCCGCGCACAACTCCGACCATTTTGCAAATTCAAACCTCTCTAGCAGAATGAGAACAATTTTTTCTTAGCTGAATCCTCCAATTGAAGACCGAAGCTTCTCCCTAAAAATGACCCCTCAAAAGTTGTTCCACGATTTTTTCTAGCCAGTCAATTAAATTTTGAAAAATGTAGATAGTTCTTAAACGAGTCCCGCCAAATTGCAATCAAATTTTCTGCACATTTTAGTCAACCCTCCACGCGCACCCCCGATTTTCAAATTCAAACCATTCTATCTTCTCCCTTAAATGAATTTAGCCGATCTATAATATTAAACGAGTCGCTCCAAATTGCAATCAAATTTTCTGCATATTTTATTCAACTCTCCGCGCACAACTCCGACCATTTTGCAAGTTCAAACCTCTCTAGCAGTATGGGAAAAATTTCTGCCTAAATTTCTTCTCCCTAAAAGTGGCCCCTCAAAAGTTGCTCCACGATTCTTTTTAGCTTGAAATCCTGGAAACGAGTCTACCCCCTGAACTCTGCTTGCTCGATTCTTTCCCCAGCGGTAGTCGAACAGTGAGGAGCGAGCGGTGGTCAGCTCGGGCGCCGGTTTGGACATTTCTCTATCGGGGTATAAATAAAATAGCGGTCGTACGACGGTTCAAGTGATTCCGCTAGCTTTATTCTGGCGGTGGCAGTCGAACGGTTAAAAGCTGGCACGAGCATGACTCGCGGGTGCTTTCTCGATCGAGGAAGGGTAAGAAGTGGCTGCGGGACGACATAGCGCACGACAAAGCTAAAAAGGAGACCGGCGCGGCGGCTAGGCAGGAGAAGGGCTGACGATCCACGTTGGAAGCAAGCTGCCGCCTCTTTACATCGTTGTCCCTCTTCTTCCGTTCACGAAGCGTGCTCGACGAAGCGCGCGCTCGCGCACACGTTGCCAAGTAAAACACAGAAAGTTCGAACAGTGTGTGTAGACGACAGGAGGCTCGGTAGTGGATACGTGTTCGTGCAGCATGCTTGGACATAGACATTCACTCACACAAATGTATTCGTGGCGTCTCCGCCTCGGGGCTCAGGCGCCACTGTCTACCTTCTCTCTGTCCCTCGTTTCCCTCGCCGACCGCCCATTTCCCGGCGTCGATCCGCGCCACTCAACCTTTTACCAACACACGACCAACACGCACGCACACCCGGCATACTACCATACTACTACTGCCCGCATACTACGTTCTGCTACAGTGGCTGCCATTAACGTAAGTGGCACACAGGCCATGTGTGCTCTTGATCCTCTCCTAACCGATCGAATCCGCTCGATGACGATCCTATGAAGATCGATGATGCGTCGCACGCCGCTAGGATCACGAGACACAGCACCCTCGCGGGATCATCCCATTCGAAAACAACGCTTATGGGTACCAAATGTGCTCCAGAAACGGGGAACGTGACTGGGAGATGACGACTACGGCTCTGTAGCAAGGAATTTGTTTGCTCTCCATTTTATTTGGATGTTCTAACTCATTTTTCAATAGTTATCGAGCACCCACCGATTCGAAAACGACGCTTATGGATACCAAATGTGCTCCAGAAACGGGGAACGTGGCTGGAAGATGACGACAACGGCTCTTTAGCAAGCATTTTCGTTGATCTTCATTTTATTTGAATGTTCTAACTCGTTTTTCAATGATTATCGAACACTCACAGATTCGAAAACGACGCTTTTGGGTACCAAATGTGCTAAAGAAACGGGGGCCGCGGCTGGGAGATGATAACTATGGTTTTGTAGCAAGCATTTTCCTTGATCTTCATTTTATTTGGATGTTGTAACTCATTTTTCAATCACTATCGAACGTTCACCGATTCGAAAACGGTGCGTATGGGTACCAAATATGCTCCAGAAACAGGGAACGTGGCTGGAAGATGACGACTACGACTCTGTATCAAGCATTTTTTTCGCTCTCCATTTCATTTGGATGTTGTAACTCATTTTTCAATCATTGTCGAACGTTCACCGATTCGAAAACAACGCGTATGGGTACCAAATGTGCTCCAGAAACGAGGAACGTAGCTCTGTAGCAAGCATTTTCTTCGCTCTCCATTTTATTTGAATGTTCTAAAACTCATTTTTCAACGAGGACGTCGTTGCACCTGGCAATCATCCACCAATACATCTTCGCACCTTGTAGATTGCCCCTAAGTATACATTACTCGAAACTCAAGATATTGATCGTGTATCAATTTGTTTTAATGTCTCACTCATTCCAATCGCTGTAGTAGTTCCCAAAAATTCTGTATCCTTATCTAATCACTGGAGTATTTATTTTATTCGCGCTCACACCCCTGCCGCGTTTTCGCAACAGGCCGGAACACCTCGATCAGATATAAACAACGATTATCCGGCTCGATTACACTTGATAAAAATTGCTGTCCGATATCGGTCGAGTAACGAGCAGTTCCGCTACAAACTAGCGGAGACTAGATCGTAGATTAACGACAGTCGTTGAACGCGCGTATTCTACAGCCGCCTGTTCACTGGAACACCTCTATGTTGGAGCGAGAAACCGAAAATATCGTGTGGTAAACAGTTCGTGAACGAGTGTAGCGTGTTCTGTATCGAGATTGATAAATGTTCGCTTCGTATATTGCGTCATTTATTAATTTATTAACTGTCCGGTAAATTATGGACGACAGTAGCGAATTAAAAAAAAATCATGAAGCAACTTTCGAGGGGTCGTTTGAAGGGAGAAGACGGCCGAGATGACCACTGCACAGGGAATGCTAAAAAATCGGTTACGGTCGCATAGCCTTTGCCCTTGAACTCTCGGTGCGAGACAGGGCTTCGTTGATGGCCCCTCAAGTGCTCCGTCCTCTCTTTCTGCAGCCCGGAGTGACACAAGCCAGACGACCGATTCTAATACTTGAAGTTTAGATTCAGCTTGCAGATGATCTCTTGCAAAAATTCTGACGGAAGTCGCTTCTTCTGCGTTGATAAAATGCGGTCTGATTTAATCAACCCTTCTTGCCGTGTAATAACGAGTCAGGTAACGAACAGTTGAAATGTAATTTGCAGACTGCGGATCTTTATGCAAGATAAAAATTTCTTAGCTGAATTGCACTCAACTGGAGTGAAATAGAGATTTATTTTCGTCCCTATTGTTTTTAGTAGGTTGAGAATAATGTAATAGTATGTTTAAATTTCTCTAATATTTTTGCTATTTTAAATTAGACCTATTCATTTTCGTCATAAATGCATAAAATCCGCAGTCTAGTAATTCGCTAAATCTTTTTTTAAGACCAAGTAAAATTCAATTATTTCGCGATTAGTATTTCAGCATTAAAGTGGATGTTCTCTGTTCTCATCAGAGAAATGATTAAAGACAAAGAAGCAGTAATTAATGCTTTCGCTTTTTGTGTTTCACTGGTTTTTAGGCATCACGTCCGTGGTCCGGTTATGACAGCGGAGATTTCGGATTAGGGAGCAGGAAAATCGGAAGCAGGTCGTCGATCCGAAGCGTGTAAGGCGTAAAAGATCAGATCGAGAAGATAAATCGTCACCCTTTGTCCTGATAATCGGTTTCCCCCATTCATCGCGTCCCGCATTATGCATACGCGTGTCTCTCGTTTGGCCCTTTTCACCGTCGCTTTGTCGCTCTCCTCTTTCACAGCGGATCAACCACTCGACAGGTAGAGATCACCACCTGGATCGACCGGTTGCGGTGACGCAAATATAACAGGTGAGGAGACGCGTATTAAGTTCGCTCGGCTAATTCGTTGCTCTAAGTGGATTCCGCGAAAGGGGTTCCCGCCGTGTCTTGCCGGCCGACATGTATAATCATCTTTATTACTGGCCTGTCTTTTTTCGTCTCATTCAATTCGACCGTGCTCCTTTTGCGGGGCCGCGGATTCTTTCGAAATTCGCGTCTCCGCTAATTATTCCCGTATAAGGAAACCTACTAAGTGTTACTAATTTATGTTCGTCTCTCTATTCTTGTGCATACAGTCACTAATATTCGGACACTCTTACGAAGACGATAACTTTTTTAATATTCAGTTACAACTTTTTTATGTGGGCCTATATTCAAAGTTTTGAAAATACGTTTTGTAGATCTGCGTCAGTTACATGCTCTGTGAAAATTTCATTGAAATCACATTCGACACTGAAGAGAGAGTATGAAGAATGCTCCTTTGAAAAAGTTGCAACTAATTAATGGGAAAATAAAATCCGATAAAAGCGAACCGATGGATGAAATGAATTTCTAGTTAATGTGGATGTAAAAGAAATCGCGAGGTAGAACGGTTTAGAGCTCCGCCGATTTTTGCAGAGCCGATGGAGGAGAGCCCGGCCGATAACTTTGAATACGAGCGTTTCAAAGTCGGCAGCACGCCGCTTATTTTTAGCCGGGCATTAGCCAATTAGCTATTAACTCCTTGGCGCCACGTCGGTGCTCCTATTTTTGCTTATTTCTTACTCGGGGTAATGCATCGTTGCCCCCTTCTTCCGAGACTGCCATAATCCGATCCGGTGTGACGCTCGCGACGTTCACTCGCCGTTCGCAAACACTTTGCCAAATGAAATATGCTTCTGGCTAGGATCGCGTTACCGATATTACGACTCTAGAACGACCGGCGCTGTTCGACACGCTAAAATTTTACGACGCCCAGCAGGCATTTCCGTTTTCTTATCAGGCGGAAGATAACGCCGGAGACAGAGGCGAAATTAGAGAATATTTTCTTCAGATTCGATTTACATGTTCTCTACATTCGACAAAAATTAGTGTGTACCATTTTCATTTTATAATATTGGTTCTTTAATAACCAAAAATCGTCTGCATCCAAATCTGAATCAATTAGGATTCTGAGACTCCACTAAAAATTGCTGTACCATTATTCATAATATTGTTTACATTATTAAATATGTATATCGGTATCTAAAAATTTTCTACACCGATTGCAAGAAATAGAAACTAAATTGAATGTTACTTCTTCCCGAGGAGAAATTATATATTGATATCTTCAATTTTAAAAATTTTTCGACTTCGATTTTCATATACTCAATTTTGCTATAAATGTATAAAGATCCGCAGTTTAATAATCAATTACTACACAGTTAGGCATTGTACGAGGTATTATGACAATTTCATATCCTTAAAATGTCAAAATTCATAAGGATCGGAAATATTCTAGATCTGAAGAAATGTTTAATTTTCGAGTTAAAATAATTCCGAAAGCAAAGGTTTAAAAATCGATCTGCTTTGTGGATTTCACCGGAAGAGATCGGCAGAAAGAAGAAGTCAACTTCGCGAAACGATGCCACTTCCTGCGTACCGCAAACAAGAGCAAACATACTCGCCGGTTTGTCCACGCAGGAGTACAACGAAAGAAATAATGAGTACGACCGGTGGAAGGAGAGAAACGTCTTGTTAGTGGCCCGTGGATGAACCAGTTAGACAAGGTAGATGTCTATCTGAGCTATTCGGTGGTCCGACGAGATCGAGGGACGGCTATCTACCTCCGAATCGAGAGCCCATATGTTCGGAGGAGTGATTGATTCTCCCCGGACGCAACGAATGCGGTGGTCAAACCGAGGCCTCGAGTTTAGATCCGAACTTAGGCGAGCACCTGGTTATGGCTGGTTGGTTAGTTCTCAGGGCGCAGCTAATGGAACAGACTATTGTTTGTCATGGCTCCAGCCGGCGTGACTAAGGCCGATGATGATTGAACACGTTGGGAAAAAAATCGGCCGACGGCGAGCGTCCATCGGGAAACAATTTGCCCAGTGGTGGAACGCAAAGCGTTTTCAATTTTCACGATTATATATTTTATTTATATATTGTACTTTGTCGTTGCGTTCTGCACCGAAAGCTCTGCGGTTCAACCCCTTGCCTTACAACTTCTTTGTCTCTAATCATTTCGCTAATGGGAACAGAAAATTTCTATCTACTGTATAACGAATACGAAAGATCGATCGCAAAATAAATATCCTCTTTTCTCCTCCTCATTTCTCGATAATGGAAAGATGGGGTTTTTCAGTAGTCACAAGCGCTAGATGGAAGATCAATCTAGACCGCAATCGTCCTCAAAAGTCCTATTTTTACGTTTTCGAGGCTAATTAGTAATTTGCATTACTCGGCAGCATGTAGCTGTCGCAGCTTAATGAAAATAGCTACTTTATGCTTCCGAATAATGCGAATTACGTTGCGTAAACGTAAAAATAGGAATTTCGAGGGCGATTGCGGCCTATATTGATTTTTTATCCAGCACTTTCCTCAATTAAAAAACAATTAAAAGCTTGGCATTATCGAGAAATGCGAAAGCGCGCAATTCATATTATAGTAGACTACTTTCTTAGTTATCATACGGCAAGGGGTTAATATGCGCAGCAGAGGTGATCGTTTTTCGGTTCGTCGTTTTTCGTTCAGAATTCTGTATTCTCCGCAACAAGTTCTACACATTAATGAACCCATAAGCCGAGAGAGAAAGAGAGCGACGCGCGCTCCGCACGACCGTAAATAAAATATAAAACGCCTAAACGGGAATGCAGTTCGCCTGTACACTCGTTATCTTATCGCGGGCCGATGTGCACGCCGGCTTCGACGGTTCTTGGCCACCGTTGAATTTACTCCTCCAGTCGTCGGCGCGATGCGATAGCTCCGGAAAAACAGCGCTCGTTCAGAAGCAACTTATCAGTCTGTCCGCGTACAAGTCCCGTCCCCTTCTCCGCCTCTAGTTGTTTGATTCCCAGCTTGTTACACGGCCGAGGATGACTAATTACAGCAGAGGAGACAGTCGAAGCACCTGGCTCAGGCCCCTGGAACCCTCTACGGTCCCTACTTCGATGCCGCCGACTGACACGAGCGTCACTCGGACGTTACTCATACTCGAAACAAAAGATTCACGGTTGTTTGCTCTTGGAACTGTCCCTGTCCCTCGACGAGCCTCGTCACGCACTCGATGACTCTCGAAAACTGGACGAACTCCGTGGGATCCATTCGGAACGGCGCGTCCATCAGCCTGGGCAAACAGAAGAGGGAAATGTGAAATCAACTCGTGGGCGAGATAGCAGCTTTATCAACTCTGCGGTCCCACGGGAGTCGATGGGATCGGTAGGATCGATTCATAGAGGAAACTTCCCAGAATCGAGTGTGTTTAGAAAGATCACTTTTATTGGACTATGATCACTAGACTGCGGATTTTATGCATTTATGACAAAAATGGACACGTACCATTTAAAGCAGTGGACATATTCAAAATATTTAAGGACATTGATCTATTAGTCTCAGCTTAATAGGATTATTAAAAGAAAAGGCTCCTGTGGCCTACAATCAATGCAAACATTTTTTATTTTGCATAAAGATCCGCAGTCCAGTGATCACAGCTTCGACTGTGTTCTGCAAAGTGGACAACTGTACCCACTCAGGAATTTTCTCTTTCTTTAATAATTACTCGAGCACTCGATAGGTCTCGAAAGCAGCCGGAAACCGAAATCTCGTCGATACAGACCCGTTCATCCTGTCGGCAACGGTTATCTGCCGCACGGACTGCTTCTATTTATATTTTACGTTCGTTACTGCGATCCGGAGCACGCGAATAAGAGCAAAATTACAGGGTGACAAGAAATAACGGAGTCAATCATTTCTTATTATAATTCTGTCAAATTGACGAATTTTGAAAAACCAAATAATAACGACCATAACATGGACCTTAGTATTCATATATTTAAGAAGTTTCGAAATGGCCACCCTTTGCGCCGATACAGAGGCTCAAACGTGTCTTCAAATTTTCGCCATTGCGTTTACTTCAGTGCTCAAATATTCACTACGAAATACAAACATTATATTTTTTTTATCGGTTATTTTACGTCGCACTTAATCCTGTGTTAGGATTTTTTCGCGACGGGACCTACAGTTTTTATAAGGTGGGTTCCGAACCACCTTGGGCACCACAGTTTAAGATGGCAGATGGAATATTTCCAGAGGTGCCGGCGTCGGGATCGAACCCGCAAACATTATATTTCGTGTAAAAAGAGAGGCATAACATTCACGAGTTAAGTTTTATTTAAAATCTTCGTCGCGAGTCTGACTCGTGATAACACGGCGAGGGGATGACAAATGTTTATTTCAACAAATACTCACCCGATCAACTCGCCAGGACGGAGATTTGCGCAGCCATCGAGCACGTGTGCAGAAGAATCGCAGGTGCCGGTTATTCGACGCTGCCCGCAGTGTACGGATTCGCCTTGAAGAACCTGTGGATCATCCAGAAGAGTTAGCACACGGTCAGGCGATTTCGGGGCCTGTAAAGTCGCCGAGTCGGCGGCTCCGAAAATATCCGTTGATAAACAAGACAGAGAGGCGAGGCTTCTCGTGCATACTCGGCGAGTATGCTCTCGCGGCTTATCACGCGGGTGTCGCTTATCCTAATTCACCTTTCTATGTCTCGGACGGGAGGGTTCGGTCCGGTTGATAACAGGGGAGCTTTGCCGATATTCAGGGACGGTCGGCGTTATCCGCGTGACAAGGCAACGTCATTACACGCGCCCACATTAAGGCCGGGGCCGTGTGAAATACGAAGAAATCGGGAAAGGAACGATCCCCTTCCGTCGGGCCCCACCTCGGGCCTCTATACTCGCGACCGGACACTCGAAACACACGCTGCGAGGTGAGATAAAGAAAGAGGAAAGGAAACAACACGTCCACGAAAGGTGGACACGAGGCCCGGAGGCCTGAGACATTCCCGAACTCGAAAACCCACTTAGCCGTTCGGGGGCCCAAGATTAGAGGGCAGACCCCCGGTGGGCCCATCGAACCGCTATCTTCCCCGAATGGTCCCTCCGAAGAGAGCCCGACTGATAACGGGCCAGTTGCAAGCCGCTTTTAGTGCGCCGCGACAAACCGGTGGACCCCGTAAGGCCCAAACCACGTGAAAAACGTCTGCCGCCTGGAATTATACAGGGTGAACCATGAATCGTGATCGGTAGAGATTACCCCCTGTTATTATTAGTAGACCGCGAATCTTTATGCGAAATAAAAACGAAATTGAATGTTATTTCTTTCCTTGATGAATTTAATAGCGTAATAAAATTTCATTCACATACTCAATTTATTGGCATAAAGATCCGCAATCTAGTTATTATTAGGTGTGCAAATAAGTTCTTTCCCCCTTTTCCCAATTTCGCATTTTATGTGATGAAATTTTGTCTGGAGACTCTCAATCTCTCTGCCAATTCTTTCTCAGCAGAAGACGACGCAGCAGAACGATAGTCGCCCTTCCAAATGAGAATTTCCGGCTTTAAATCTTTCGTACCACTTTTTGCATGTTCTGCAAGATACAGCGTTCTCTCCCAGTGCCGCACAAACCATTTCAGTAGCATCAACAGCCGATTTCCTAAGCTGGAACGCAAAGAGTAAGCAAATGATGCTACTCGCACGTCATATTGCTTGAAATTGTTGCACAGAACTGGAAACTATTAGAGCGCTCATCACGATTCTTCTCAAAGCTAAGAGAACGCTCTTTCAGATGGCACTAAAATCGGGAAGTAATTCGAATTCAGTCAGAAGTTACGATCGTAGAAAAAAAGGGGAAGGAACTTATTTGCACATCTAATAGTTGTCTGCTTTTTAATCTAGATTTTTTGCAGGAGAAATTGACAGTTTAAATATTGAATCTCCTGTATGTACGAAATTTTATTCGGTCGGTATACTACACTAAAAGATTTCCGGGACCGGATGAGATCGGTTTCATCGGGAAACGAGTATCGAAACCGGCTAATAAAGAGCCCGAAGTGGACCCCGTCCGAATAACAGTCCCACCTCGAATCCGGTTAAATAATAATAATGCGTGTTCGTCGATCGTCCGGTCGTTCATGCAATATACATAGCGATTCTCTCTGTAACTAAACGCGAGCTTGAAATTTGAAGCCTGTCTCGTAAAATCGAAGTCGGCAACATTTAAATTCTATCGCGAAATAATTCGTCGCCGTTCACGGTATTTTATGGGCGATTTCGGGACAGCTTCGTATTTAAAATTACGCCGTAACATTCTTCAAGATCTCCAAGGTTGTGTTCGAGCGGGACGAATCGTTTTCTTCAGCGAGTATGAAGTGCGAACGGGTTATTATTATTGAAATAAGAGGAACGGATAGGAACGTGTACACAATGTTGTATAGGATGTATAAAAATCTACACCTCTGGATCGGTTAAAATTTGTAAGAGAAACTTGCCACAAAATTGTTTATAACGAAGAAGATTGTTGTTAAAGTTTGTTTTTACATCAATACCTTCTACTCAGCGAGAAGAGAAAGAGTTTGAAAGAAGCCACATGTCGCAAACAAATAGTTATCGAGATATAAGCTGTTGAATTCTTGCAAAATTTGATTGTGTGGAATTATACGTATAGACAAAAGCCTACTACTACAGTCTACTCGACCGCATCGATGAGACAAACCATAATCGTTGCGTGCCTAGAAAAAAACGAAATTTAAAGGGACATTCGTCGATAGGCCCGTACAACGTCATCGTCTCCCTGCCCATTCGGATCATCAATTTGAAGTTTCAAAATATGTAGGCATACCTTATATCCATTGTTATAAGAATATTAATCCTGTATTATAAAATGTTACCGTACCTCACCGTTCCTCCAGTGGATTAGGCGATATACCTGTAAAGGACGGTATAGCAAGCAAAAAACGCACGCGAATCTTCAACCGCAACAGATCGACAACACGTGCGACGGACCCATCGAATCGACGAGCGGATTACCCTCATAAATCACGTCATTGATGACCGTAGACAATGCCAAAAGGAATTTCTTTGACAGTTTCCCCACTGCTCCCCACCTAAAGTCCTTCCGACACACTCCCGCCTAATTAAGGTAATAAGTGGTCGGAGTAAATTCTTCCCGTTCGCTATTACACACGATTTTGGAAAGTGTGTTGTGTAGTGTCCAGTGATTGTTAGAAGGGTGGTGTTTTGTGTTTCATCGTTAATAAGACGTTTTCGCGAAAATGGCAGTGTCCTGACTTGATCTCACGGAGGAACAGAAGATTCTGAAAAATTTGTAAGTACCTAGACTAGTATTTTACTACAGTATTTTACCAATGCTACTTATTGCAACAGCATACATAATTTGCCATAATGTATATAGTAATCTACCACCTTGCGTTTCAAACAAAGTCAACCGTAACATCTATAAATAATAATGCAACTTTTAGTATTTTTATTACAATTCCGATCAATTGCAATTTTTGAATAAATTTCTTTTCACATCTTGTAGTAAATTAATTGTTCTAGCTTCCCAAAAATGTTCAAATCGTATAGTACAATATTAAAAAAGTTATCTTTTCTTTTTAGAAAAAAGATAACACACTCCACACGATCAAATTTTGCAAAAGCTTTAACAGCATATATCTCAATAACTATTTGTTCGCGACACATGGCTCCTTTCAAACTCATACTCTTCTCGACGAGTAGAAGGTATTGATCTAAAAGCAGACTTTAACAACAATTTTCTTTGTTATAAACAATTTCGCGGCGAGTTTCTCTTACAAATGTCCACCGATCCAGATGGTGTAGACTTTTATACACTCTGTACATATTTTAACATTAAATACAAACACAGGAGATGTGTGCATAAGAGAAGGAGACAAGAGAAGTGTATACACTTCGAAACGCGTCGGAGCTGTTTCGAGTGCGAGAAGGAATGTCGAGAGTGGGCTGTGGCAATGACTCGGTTCTGGGTCTGTATGCAGATCCAGGCGATTAAAAACTGATCGGTTAAAAACTGACAAAAGCTGCAATTAATATTGTGGAAGACGAGAAATACACCCTTTAGCTTCTTCTAACTGATTTACACAATTTTTATTCTGCACAAAGACCCTGGTAGCTTGAAACCTTTATCACAAGTCAGCCTCGAAATAACAAAGCAATTGTTAAATGACACAGTATGTATCATGACGCAAAGACTGGAGAAAGGAGGAAAACATAAATGCGGGAATCGAATGAATGGGACTAGACTGCGGATCTTTATGCAAAATAAAAAATGTCTACGTCGATTCCAAGACACAGAGGTTACATAAAAAATTCTTTCTTGTTTTAATTGTTTATTGAACTGAAACTAATACGTTGATGTTCTTAAATTTTTTAAATATGTCCACTGCTTTAAATTGTACGTACCAAGTTTTGTTATAAATGCATAAAATCCGCAGTCTAAATGGGACACAGGCGAAGTTCTTTTCCTTAAATTAATCGGTTAAATTTTTCTTAAATTGATTGATACGAATGTGTAATGAGTAGACTGCGGATCTTTATGCAAAATAAAATGTTCTGCAACAATCGTGGGCAGCTGGACTTAAATCAAAATACATTTCATCGTTTGATAGATCTTTTACATTGGAAACATCGGAGAATTTCTTGATAAATGCATAAAGATCCGCAGTCCAGTAATGAGGTATTGCGTGAAATCATGCACGAAGTTCCTAGATTCCATCGGTGAAACGAGCGCAGGATTATCGATTGTTCATCGAGAGATATCGAAGGCAAAGGCGGGACTGCGCGCGTGCCACGGTTATCGGATCGGCAATGAGAGGACTCCGTTGTACGATATATATTAATATCCGCGATATATCAAGTCCGAGCTGTCCGGCACCGATAATCTCGAATAGAACGGGGCCGGTATCGATTTTCGACGCGTCGAGCAACACTAAATTGACCATAACGCAGCTCGTCTAAAGACGGCTTGGTAAGTTCGCAACGGTGACTCGCGAACGGTGATTGTTAACGGGTCGCCCGCGAGTTAATATTAGCACAAGGTTTTTCATACCGCTCCGGTTTCGAGCGAGATCGTGTACGTATGTGTGCGAGAGGGAGAGAGAAAAACACGCGGGTTAATAAGGGTATGGTTTAAACTATGGAGGCCATTAGTCGGCAGAATTTCCTGGCACGACCCTTTATTCCGGTTCGCGAAAACGAATCCCGAGGACCTCTTCTTGATCGCGAATTTCTCCAGCGAGCATAATCGATTCGCCGCATGCAGGCCATGCCAGCGAGCTATGCCAACCAATTACAATTACCGACTTCCACATCGATGTTGCAAATGAAGGGTGTTCTCCTTTCCAACGATCCAAAAATCGATTTTACTTCATTTCCTTCGAGTGTGAGAGTTCTCAGTAGGGGGTTGCCAGATCTTCTACATTTGATACGAGTCTTCTATATTTATACTTGATCTTTACGTCCCTTCAGGAATTTTCAAAAATCTTTGAATTAAAAAGTTTAAAATGTGCTGTGCACCTATTTTACTTGACCTCTTTTACTCTTTATACTGGGTGAGGCGCCAGAAACAGGCCACCTGAATAACTCGGCTGCTATTGGTGTTAGGAAGAAATGCATCAGATGGAATTTGCTTGGTTTCGAGGAGGCATTAATCAAATGTTAGTAGCTTTTTAGTAGGTGGGCGCGTAAAGGACATACGAAGGTCAACTTACACTTGCAGAGAACGAAATAGAATTGACTTTTGGATCGTCGGAAAGGAGAACACGCTCTTAAACTTGCGAGGGGGTGGGCAAATTGAACGGACGCGAGAAAAATGCGCAATCGTTACCGCTGCAGAATATTTGAATGGCTATAAAAAAATACCGACCATTCTTCAACAAATATAAAGGCTCACTGGAAACCCAGTGGAAAGGCGAAACGAACAGCGGTTTAGTTGTTTATAAACGTTCGGAGGGACAACACCGGGGTTGAAAGAAGTCGAAAAACATTTTTCTGGCAGTACGTCAGAAAAACCGGGGAACGATACGTAGCCTCGCGTTGGAACGCCGCGCTGCCGCCGCGCCGCGCCGTAAAGTCCCGGTTTTATTGAAGCGTCTCGCCACCGAGTTGTTGTTTTCCCTCGCGGTGCGGCATGGTCGTGCAAAAGCGAAACGGTAAAAAGTATCGCGAGATCATCCCCGACACCTTTCTCGGCGAAAACAGCACGCGATCCGCCGCCGGAGAACATGGTATAAACGTGATAATAAAAATTCGCAGACCTTGTAATAACGTAGCAGGCTGCTAGGACCGATATCAGGGCAGCGATCGCCAACACCAACGCGGCGACGTGCAGCGGTTTCACGCGGCTCTGAAGAAGCTGATCCGAGTCCTGGCCACCGGCGATCGGGCCTGGATCGGGCTGGATCGCGCCCATTATGTTCCGATCCGAGGATAATCCGTTTAAGGAGCCTTAACAGAAAATACATCGTTCAAAGGTGCATGATATGGATGCATTACAATCATAAATTTAGTGTGGAAGAGGTAGCATTTCTTCTGTAGCGAGCTAGAAGGCTTTGTGAGACAGTTTAGAGGAGGGAATAAACATGCCGCGACGCTACGGAGGAAATACTGCGTTACACTTGTTAATACAGTTTCTAGTCGGGCAATGAAAGTCAATGCGATTCAAATTTGCATAAAAATTCGCGAAATTATCCGCAAAAATGTCGTAGGAGAGGTAAGAAAATTTATATTTTTGTATGGCTACGCTACGCAAAGGCGTAACATTCAAATTGGATAAACTTCCGAAAATCCCATACCTCCGATTTGTTTTCTGCTCTGGATCCTTACGTATTTTGACGCGCTGATCAATACGACATAAACTGTGTATTTTGATGAGACCTACAACTTTTATTTGAAGTATTTTCCAAAATTCCCATTATTTACAGAAATAAGTGGAAAAAACCATAATTTTATGGTTTTTTCACGGTTTCCGCTATGGAAATAATATTTGCGCCAATCTTGACTATCATATTCATGATCAGCACGTCAAAACACGTAAGAATCCAGAGTATTAAAAAAATCGGAGGTATGGGCTTTTCGGAAGTACACCCTTCATATTTGTTAGACTTTGTTTAAAATCTTTGCCACGAGCGCGAGTCGTTAAAATACGGCAAAGGAGTTAATGCGTTGGAAGTCTGGAATCGAATAAAATATGTCATCTGTCGAAACTCCACTGAAATCACGATTGGAACTGGTTCCATCGTTTCGACGACTCGAAATCGCTTGTAGATCGTTCGATTACGAAAGAAAGAGTTCCTCGTGGTAGGAGAGGGGCAGGCAGGGTGTTTTACCGGTATAGTCTAAAGTGGTGGCCGCCGCGGGGTCCGCGCTGTCTTTGTCGTTGATCCACGTGGAGAGGTTCACGTGACGATCGGCGTTACAGTAGTCGTGGCTGTCGCAACACTTCAATCTGGGCCAGGGCATACGGATCCAGGCTGCCGACGATCGGTCCACGTTGTCTGGCTTCGACCTCGTAACCCAGGACTTTGTCTCGCACAACAATGGCGTGGCACCCCTATGCAACCGAGCAATGCTTTGATAAAACGGGCCCTGGCTCGATAAAGGTCCGTGACCCCGTGCGATAGCCACGCGAAAACGCTTATAACTACTGTCTTGCAGAAGCGAAATGATTTATTCGTCAATTTATTTCATCTCGAGAAGTTCTGTTACTCGATGATGTAATATCCATGATTTGTAACAACTGGTTGCCATCTTTCAGATCACCTGTCAATTCCCGTTTCAATTCTTGTCAAATTCTGTTTGATTTTCAAGCAAAATTAGCTGCTTATTTAACCCTTCGCACTCGAGCCTATTTGAACTCGAAAATTAAACATTTCTTCCCAGCTGGAATAATTCCATTCTATACGATTTTCTTCTTTTTATAAATATGAAATTGATATAATACCTCGTACAATACTTAAATGTTTAGATACCAACATGTTTAGTAATGGAAAGAATATTTTCAATAATGGTACAGCAATTTTCGTGGTGACTCTGATTGTGAGACAGAATTTTTCCTCCAGCCTAATAAGTAGACTGCGGATCTTTATGCAAAATAAAAAATTTCTACCTGAATTGCAACAATCTGGGATGAAATAAATATTTAATTTCTTGTTGAATATGTTTAATAAACCTAATAAGTATAGTCTGCCGATCTTTATGCAAAATAAAAACTTTCTACCTGAATTGCAACAAGCTGGGATGAAATAAATATTTAATTTCTTGTTGAATATGTTTAATAGGTTAAAACTAACGTAGCAGTAAATTCTTCACATTTTTTTACTGTTAGAAATTCGACCTACCCATTTCTATCATAAATGCATAAAATCCGCAGTCTACTAATAGTATGTTACATGCATCTTTAATAACTCGTGCACCGTTCCATTAAAATCCAAAGACAATTTCCGCGCAATTGTCCTACTCGCGTCGAGGAAGATCCAGACGATTCTGTGGGAGAGCGTTTCCAAAGAGGTCGGCTCGTGTTGTTTGCGAGCGCGCGTATCTCTGGTAAAAATTAATTCCCCCGCGGTAATCTGGTAATTGATATTCGGTTATCTCCGCGGCGATAATAGCGCCGCGAATTTAATTGGCAGCGTTTCCGAGAAGAGGAAGAAAAAGAGATGAGATCAGCTAAGAAACATATAAAAACGACGGTCCCCGATATCTTGTCGTGTGTCAGCGTCGTTGTTAGAAAGAGAATTCGTGAAAACCTTTCGTGGCCGATTATCTCGTCAAGGTTATCTGCTTGGATGTGCGGCGCGACGTCCGTGAATTTTATAGGCAGCGCGGACGTCAATCGTCGGGAACCGGCAAATTAAATCGTTTTCGAGGCAAAGCGACTGTCTCGTACCCGTCGGAATTTATTGGCGATTAACAGGAAAAGGTTAGAGGTCGGGGAGCAGCTTTTCACTCGAGATAGAGCTAGCCTTTGCCTCGAATATCTGCTTTGCGCGGTTCGACGAATGCTGGAAACCGGGGAATGTTGACAAGGGTTACGTTGGCAGCGATCTGCTTCAGCTACTGTTCAATTATCTCGGAGAAGATGATACAAGAGATTCGATCGGAGAAGAAATATTGCGACTACTTTATTTTACATAAAAATCCGCGGTGTAGCGACGAGCAAATAGAATAGTCCCTGAAAGGTGGGACTGCCATCAGTATCCGGACGACAAATGACTACACACGATAACATCAGGGTGGCGACTAGATTTTGATGCTAATAAATGGCTATCGATCGATCAATAGACAAGTAAAATCAATACACAAACAGCGGGCTTTATGCAGTAATGACTGCGGATTTTTATGCACAATAAAAATTGTCTGCACCATTTGCAAGCGACTGGAGCCAGATAGACGTTTAATTCTTACTTTAATCACTTTAACAAGCTGAGAACATCAGATTGGCTTTATTCGATCATTGTAACTTGTTCGCTGTTTTAAATGGCACCTACTCGTTCTTCCCATAAATGCATAAAATCCGCAGTCTACCAACTTCTGAAGAGGCTACCAATGTTCCCCAATGTCCACGAATGGCCCAATCACTAATTTTCAATCATACGAACTCGGTGCATCCCCTGGTAGTCGCATTCTCCCCCAATTGTCGATCTCCAGTGAGTATCAGCTCTGTGTAACACGAAAATTTGGTCCTGCAGGTGTCAACTCCAGCTTCTTTGCAAGCCTTGCTGGTACACACGCATCTCCTACCTGTGAATAGCAACAAATTTTCGAGATTGTCCTGAAAGAGGCTCGTTCACGCGATCCTTCGTTCCCTTCAAGCATTACTTTATCATTGTATAGTGTGTGCGCACAACGATAAATAATTTATCTTGAACCGGGATCGTTCTTTCGCGTCACGCTGCCGCACAGTGGTCTAACATGCGATTCTAACTCGGCGAGATCATATTTACTTGTACGTTTATGGTTGTAATTTACTTGTTTTCATGTGTAAGCAAGCTGGAAGAATTATGGAGCATACTATTCTTTTTGAGAATATCAGATCAGATCTACTAATTAATTCAGAATTACCGAGTTTAGATTAATGCAACGGGGTATAGAATATTGAAGCACTTTCTGACGACGCCTCGACTCGTTCATTTGCAAATGTACGATAAATGAACCGACGATATTCCAGACATGAATTGCGCCAACTGTCTCCGTTGGAAAATCGATGTACAAGTATTGGGTCGTGCGGAAGGTAATTTCGTTTTTCGTGTAGCGACGACGTTGCTTCCGTCTGTCATGATCATGCATTAACGAAGAAGTTAACTAGGTGAAATATAAAACAGTAAAAGAGATTTTTAATGCAATGAGGTCATTAAGGGATGAAATCAATTTTTATTTTACTCCTGCTCGCGATCAATGCGGAACATTTTTATTTTGCGTGAAGATCCGCAGTCTACTCGTCAAACTTGTTATAAATGGTAAAAAACTGTCTTTAATTTTCCCTTGAGAAAAACGAAATCACTTTACGAACGACCCAACAGCCCACGTTTGAGTTTTTCCTCGGTCAGAACTGCATTTTAAGGCGCCATGCGGCCGCATTAAGATCGCGCGATACCCCGGGGATAAGGTGGCAGAAAAATCGGCAACTTTTCCCGAGGGAAACCGGCCGACTCACCTTCCGCGCAGCTCGACAGACAAACCAGGAGCATCAGGAGGAAATGTATGCAGATTGCCGGCTCGATGCTCGATCGATCGGAATGCATGCCGGGTACCTTGGCCGGGACCGACCGCTCCGGGAATCACGAAGCTCCTCAATAATGAAAAGGATCGGCTAGGAATCACTTAGCACGGCGAGCACCGGACAATTTCATTGATAAGGGAGTCTCTTCGGAGAGCAGGTTCCGTCCTTTATTTTTCGGCTGCTATCTGGACGGGAGTCGCTTGGAACGCGTGCAGAACTTTCCGAAGACGCTGGTGCGCGTTATCATGTTGAAAGACCGGCCGGTGCCGAACGCAGAGAACGATTCCAATGAAGATTACAGCGATTAACAATCGCCCCTGGAACCTGTCTCTCGTTGACGGAGGACGGTCCGGTTGGAATCCCAGGAGATCGGAGCAGTCACTAGGAAGCGAATCGAGCACAGAATCCGCGACTGACAGCCGTAGTTGTCGCGAAAACACCGCGTGTTATCTGTGTAAAGGACTATTTGAAAATGCCTAAGGAAGCTTGAAGAAACAGCAGCCCGCGTGGGCTTCTCTAATTTTAGTACCTCCCACTGGAAGAGCATCCTTCTCGCTCTTCTCTCCGCTTCTCTCTCTCTCGCTCTATTTCCATCTTTTTCTCCCTCTTCAGAATCGAGTTGATCTTTGTCCGGCCACCGGCGCGTACCGTTTCACCAACTTACTTCTCTATACCTATTTTAATTCCGTCATCGGTGACATTTGTTCCGTCGCGTAGTTTTGTCGCCTCGTGGAGACACGTAATGGGCCCCCCTCCACCGAGCATCTTTCTCGAAACGAGCGTCCTCTTTTCCGTACCGACACGGAGACACGGACCCGAATACCGGGACCAGGCTACGAGGAATTCCGAACGATGTATCTCCAACATCCGAACATGCTGCGACATATTACGAGCCTGGTCATCTACGTTTAATGAGCTTTCAAGGGACTGGAGCGACGAGGACCTCGGCCGCTGGACCTCTTCATTTAGCTGCGCTCGTGAAAACTGATTCGATGGGTTTACGGCTGGTTCACATTAATTTGTAATTAGAAGCGTGTGTCTATTTAAATTTTTAGAATATGTACTGTCCAAGAGAACGAAAGAAAACTAGCGGGAAGGGAACACGGCAAGAGGAACGCAAAGGCAATCTGAATGGTCAGGCTTCTTTCCCCGTTCCCTTCCCGCTAGTTTTCTTTCGGTCTCTGGACAGTACTTAAAGAGATTGACTTTACGTGAACATGAGGTTCACTCCAGAGGATCAACGTCCACAATGCGAACATCCTGGGATTTAAGAGGCGAACAATAATACCCTTAAAAATTTGTGGACAGCTGGAATTCTTTCGTTAACTGCGCTCGTGCAAGTTGATTCGATGGATTTTTAAAAATGCTAATTTAACACTGGGTTTACGAGCGTTTCATATTAATTTATGAAAACAAGAATGGGTCTGTCCGAACTATTCGAATATATACCCAAAGAGATTGAACATGAGGTTCACTCTAGAGGATCAACGTCCGGGTTTACTCCGGAGGATCAACGTCCACAATGCGAACGTCCTGGGATTTAAGAGGCGGAGACTTTCCCGCGGACAGGAATACTCTCGGAAAAATCGTTGTACAGATGTTGTTGCGGTTAGGGTCTTATCCCTGCGGCTAATTGCTTTTGTCCTCCGCTTCTTGCGTTTCCTCTCGCCGCCGTAATTCCCACCGAACCGCCCCGCGCGTTCGCAATTTATTCGCGCTTTCGTCGGGTCGCGTCGGTCTTTTTGCGTCTCCGCCGAGATCTCTTAAAGCCGGCCGATTTATTGGGACAACAGCGTGGACCCGTGTACGCGTTTACGCAGCCTTACGGGACACTTCGGCGACGACGGCTTCCAGATGCAGCCCTGCACAAGCCTTTGATCGTTTCCAATCAGCGAGACTCGCGAATCGCGATCGCCAATCGCTGAAATGCAAAAGTTTCGCGAGTAATTGAAAGTTAAATAATATCTTGAAACAAGAAATATATGACTTGAAACACTTCCATAATTATGGGCACAATTGTCCCCAATGCTACAACACGGTTCTCCCTCATAGAAGGTCTCGAGGTCCGCGAACGGGGCGCGAACTTTAGCAACGATGAAGATAAGCAGCGGGTACGTTGTATAATACAATGAATTGGCTAGTAAACTTTGATTAGGCTACAGATCAGATCGTAACCTCCTTTTATAATTCTGTTTCAGTTCTCGTTTCCAGCTAAACAGACTCTGGCTCTATCGCTCCGATCTAAATGTACAAGATTGTGCTCAATGAACGCTGAATATTTCGATCGATATCTCGATGAATTTATAGATTAACCAATATATCAGCATGGCTACGTGCATCATCGTTCCGGTGGACGTCTGGCGTGGTTTATTCACATTTTTGCTGGTAGTGGCGCTTTCAAAGATACTCCAGCCACGTTTTCTTTTTATTTCTCGCGGCCCCTCGTCGTCGCGCGCGGAATATCCTGTAAATTCGACCGATTTATTGGAACAATAACGTCTAGACTGTAAGCGCGTTCGTATCTCTCGTTGATATATACCGGGCCGTCCAGATGTAACCAATCTTTGACGGGACAGGGAACGAAACTGGAGAAGCACCGAATAGATACGCTTTCGCTCTCTCTCTCTCTCTCTCTCTCTCTCTCTCTCTCTCTTTTCTCTGATTTTTCTCTCCAATCTCCACGAACGTCTCGAATGTCTCGGACGAGGTGTAAAAAAAGTGATCCGGCCTCTGCGAGAGATAGTTTCGCGATCGGACGTCTCAATCGCGCTCGGCCAGTGGCATCCTCTTCAGCAACGGGAGACGAGAGCTTAATTCCTCGCTCGGTTTCCTGTCTGTGCAACATTAAGCAGAGCCCCGCTGGTTGCACATCTCTTTATCGTCGTCCGTCGAGTGACAGTAAAAGCCGGCCTGGGTTATCGGAATGACACTTCGTTACAGTCAAACGAGGTCGCCGCCAGTCTGCTCCCGTACCGCTTCTTATTGCGCGCGGCGCGCTGCTGTCGCTGGATCGAGTGGCTGCCGTAAAAAGATTTACAGGGAGCACAAGGATTTCTTTCACGCGGCTAATTTATTGAAATGTATCGCGATCGACCGCGCGGCGACGCGACCACGCGATCCCGATCGAACCGGCGAGCGCTCGATCTCCGGGCACGGGCGTATCAACCTCATCGCAGGCCCCCGGTAACGCCTCGGATGAGGAACAGGCACTCCTATTCTCCTTTTCGGTGGGCGTGGCTTTGTTGCTCTCGGTTTGAAAGGAACCTGAACAGTCTTTAAAGTGTCCTGACTTTGGTGACTTTTCATTGCTTTTGATTTTTAGGAAGCTAGGACTGTCCCCCGAGGGCACGTCTGTATTTAATACCCTGAGTGGGCGTGGCTTCGATCTCAATTCAAAAGAAACTGGAGCAGTCTATACCCATAATGAGTGATCAAAATGTCCCGCGTGTCTTAATTGCTTTGGATTTGTTGGGAACGAAGACAGTGCCCCAGGGAGTAGTCTATGTCAGTATCTAATACGGAGTATCCTCGGTGGGCGTGGCATTATCGCCCTCGATTCAAAAGGAGCCGGAACAGCCTGCGCCCATAATGAGTGATCAAAGTACCCCGAGTGAAATTTAATGCTTCTATATTTTGTGCTGGAAAAAACCGGCTACACTCGAGTCTGACACCGTGTCCAAGTGATCCACGAAACAAGACAGCTCCGTCGAGCGTCTCGACCGAAGATAACATTTCTCTTGTCGCTCCTCGAGATGCGCTGTCGATCTGCACGCACCAAGACCGTTCTCGTTGGCATAATTAGCGTGCGGCTGAAATCAACGACTCAATCGTGAGAACTGGAGTTCCTCGAGTGTGAAACTCGATGAGGGCCGTTCGCTGCCCGACTTGAACGGGTGTCTCGAGCGAACGAGCGCGTTGCGGCGTGGGATTCGAGGGAAAAATAATACAAATAAAAACGAAGAACTAACACAAACAAGAACATATATCGCACACACCTGAATAGTCTTTATTCGTCGAGGTTTTCGCGAGGAACGCCGCGCGGTGCGCCTGACGAATCTTATGCTAATGGTACACCATTTTCCACTCCCGTCCTACGCAGCTAATTACAGACACACGAACACACGCGCACACAGGAGTCGCACACCGGTGCGAAAATGTCAAACGTGCGTTTCCTTTCGGTGCATATTAATCCAGTGCGTCCCGACGCCAATTAAAAATACGATTCGATCAGATATACCGTAGGCTACTTTTAAACCGGTGACGCCACACGCGCGCCATGGATCTGCATCTAATTTTCTAATTGACATCATCACAGCCAGTAGTAATCGCGCGAACGGGTACAATTAATATCGAACGGTATATAAACTCATGGCCGATTTCTTTCACCTTTGAAGCAAGTGCAAGCCTCATCTGGAGCATCGATCCCGGATCGATCGTCTCGCGGAGGATCGTCAGAGGAACGTTCATGTTTCTCTACTGACTCCCCTCTCTCTCTCTCTCTCTCTCTCTCTCTCTCTCTCTCTCTCTCTCTCTCTTCCACGAAGATCACCGCGATCAATCCGTATCGCGGGATCGATCTCGAGATGGGGAGCAGGATCGAGAGGGAAGACGAATAGTTCCAAGAGAGAAAGGGACGGGAACTCGCGATTGTCCTTTTTAATTAGCCACCGATCTTCTACGTACCCAACCCGGTACGAAGAACGTGTCTTCTTAATTGTTAATGCGAGCTACGCCCAGCCCGGAACGAGTTTCGATCGGCTGCCCGTGCTCTCAAATCGAGCCAACCTTTACGCACAGACTTTCGAATGCTTTCGAACATGGTACACTACGCTGCAGTGTGTAGAAACGTAGAAAAGTTCCACTTGCAATTTCCGATCGAACCTCGTCGCCTTCTCACACCTTCCTTGGGCTCGAAGACAATTAACCATACGGTAATGTATGCAGATTAACGAAGTTATGCACTGCAGTGTGTACAAAGTGTTCAGAGTACAACGAACTGTTCCGATCGAACCTCGTTGTCTTCTCAAATTAAAGACAATCAATACTCGTGCGGATCAAAGACGATACCCTGTGCAGAACAACATCAACGCGAGAAAGGGATGTAGACAAATTCCAGACATCGTTCTGAACTCGATCGATATTTGGCGTGAACAACCGGTATGAAAACAGTCTTTTGGATGCATTTCGTGGTGGGCAACGTCATTGCAACGACGCCACTGCGAACGGCGCGTGTATTTAGTTCATCGACTGTGTTTTTCTAGGGTGCATGTCCTCTAACCGTGCTGAAGCAGCTACAACCGAAGTAATGACACAGATTGCGATCTCTCGCGAGCGGGCCGCCGGATGTTTATGCAAATCCGCGCTTTTACCGGGCAATTTACACAAACTGCCGGTGCGAGAGCAGAAGCGATTTAACCTCACGAAGACTGCGCCCGTCCCCCGAATAAACATCTCCTGGTTAATCTTTCGCAAATTTGTTATGCTGAATTTCAGATAAACATCCTCGGCCCGGTTAAAAGCGAGCAACAGTGTCGTGGCCGATGCGATCCTCTGGTGACGTGGCGCGTAGTACACGCTCGGCGACCGACCATAATCTCGGTCGAAATCGTCGCTCATTTGGCCGGGACTGTTAGCCGCGGATCGGGTCGTTTTATATCCGTTACCGGTCGTTACGAGCGGCCGCGTAAAAAGACGCGTTTATCGTTAATGCCCGGCGTGCCATAATCGCGCGACCGAGGCCTGTTAGATCAAAGCTCGGCCAAGCCGGCCACTGTCTTTCAGAGGACATTACGCCGCGTAATTCCCGGCGATCATCTTCCGAGCAACTCCTCCAACTCCCGACGTCGTCGTTGTCTTCGGGTCGACATAATCGATCCGTGAAAACGGGACGCGCGGGGGCTTCATGCGACGACAGGCGCTGCAATATAAATCAATGCACACGGGCCTCATTATCGTCGCCGCGCGATTCAACACGGATCATCGGTGATCCCCGTCCCTGAACCTAATCGCCAGAGACGACGGACATCCTTGTTTTGCCGGCAAACTAGTTTCGCGAGGACTGCTCCCTGTCCGTTTTCTTTTCCTAGATCGATCTACGCTCGTCGCGAATTAATCGTGCATCAGCATCCCACTCGTTAGACCCCCGGTTAGGCTGCGGGTATACTGAACGCGGGCTCCGATCGCGCGCCGATTGCGTTTCCGTTGAAATTGGGCCTAGCAGACTAAGATTGGTCCAGCGGCCCCACCCAAAATTTACATAAGTAGTATATAGTTTTATACACGGTTATATTATACATATACAGGGTGTCTCAGACCACCCCTACCATTTATAATCTAGAAAATAGGATATTTTCAAAAATTCAAAGTTTCTTTTATAAAAATCACACAGATGCGCTGTATCAAATGGTGATATTTTTAACTTACCAATCTTAGTCTGCTAGGCCCTTTGTTTATATTACGACGACAACGTCAGGAAAAAGGAAATCGGGTTGTAAAATGTTCGGAGGCAATTGTAGAAAATAGCAGTGACTATATAATTGGTACGAACATTTGCAATCATCTTTTGCAATACGAACTACTGTAAATTTGTCAACATTAACCGTAGCCCTCTTTGCAAGCTACAATGTAAGATATGTTATAATCAACTGCAGAAAGTCGGGAAAGAATGAACAGGGTAGTTTAAAAGCAGTCGACAAAACTAGTCGAAAGGAGTGCGCAGATTAGCATAACCGCAGCCTTAATCGCGCGTTAACGTCCTCCTCGTTAACCCGTCCCTGATTACGCGGCGAACGATGAAGCGCGAGTAGTCTAGGCATATTATAATTGGAGATTGGATTCAGGTTCGCCGCTGATAGATATACTCACTGAGATGATCGACGGCCGGCTGGGATGCGATTACGAACATTTTTCTGTGCGACGGGAAAAACTCCGACGTCGGTATTATACTTATCGATACCTCGTTCTGGTCGCTTCCTGGACGACTGTCGCGGTGGTCGGTTTGCCTGTTGGCGTGCGCGTTGTGCGCTAGTGGTACACCTTGAATATTATGTCTGCAATTACTGACTATGTAGCTGCTCACCTGGGCACCAAAAAAGGAATCGGAAACACACCCTTAGAATAAGTAAACGTCCCTGATCAAGCGAGCTACACGAAAACTGCTACGTACGAGGCTTTTCTGCGGGTCGGCGACGTGCACGGGACGCGTACATAGATGCGAGGGAAATCTAGGTACATAATTTCGAAGACATCGCTTTCAACTAACGTTTTATAGTCCCAGGAACACGATTAAATTACCATTTTTGTGCAGCATTGGGTAAAAACTTAAAAAAAATTGCCGCAGCAAATAGGTAACGTGAATTTTCCATGGGAGAACAAGAGAGCATAATGGCGCACCGTGTGCAAAATAAAAATTTTCGAAGTAGCACGAAGTAGCGTGCAGTAGTTGAAAGATTCTAAAGCAATCAATGGATCGCTGGAAACGATGTCGAGTTGAAAGCAGCGACTACTTTGCTTTTTAAGCCAACGAAGGTATACAAGCTTGTGGAACAAAAGCTCTTTGCGAAGTGGGACAAGCTGGAACGTCTTTGCACGGTGAGACTCGGACGGACTGTGTTCCGGGTTGCCAAGGCAGTTGAGCCGCTTACCGAAGACACGATAAACACAGCGAGTAAAGCAACGCCCAGCCAGAAGTACCAGGCTTCCCAGAAATGTCGCGGTGGCCGTCTTTGCACTAGGAGGCAACACTGGTTGTTGCAGCAGCAGTACAGGCAATATTTATCTGGGGTGCAGGCGTACGGTTTGATCGGTTCAGTGGCGTCGTCGGTGATGTTCCTGAAATCCGCGCTGCACTCGTAATACAGCCGCGCCATGTCGGGACATCATCCGGATGATCGCCGAACGATTGAAACGAACGGGAACGGTCACGAGTGATTTTTCCGCGAAGAAAACGGCCAAGCAGCAGCGGTACGGATCGATGGAGCCGCCGCATTGAGTCACGGGACGATCTAAAAAAATCCCGTTATTTTCAGAATGCATCGCGACGCCGGCGCCGCTTAATTTACTGCCCCAGACACCTGTTCCCCTCACTTACCAGGTTGGTGACATGCGACCGACACGCACTACGGTCTTCGTTCTCGCCCGACGAAACGAACCGACGCGGGAAAACGCCGCGCGTTCGACTCGGAGACCAGCTCAGGGACAACTGTTTTGCCGCTCATTTGTCCGTTCGCAGTTATCAACGACTGGACAGGATAGGCTCGAAATAATCGATAAAACGAGCCTAGCATGTCCTTATTCACACGCGAGCACCGATCGATACGCTAAACGGCCTAGCTTCGCGAACTTGTCCTGCCTGGTCTGAGGCACGATCGAACATCTTCAAGCAAAACCCGGTTGGTCCACGCTTTACATCTCCGAGTCTTGCGCTAGACAATTGAGAATGTGGAAAAGTATGTAGATCTTCAGCAAAGACAATTCTACTAAAAAGTGGACTGCCACAAAATCTTCGCAGCTGATCTAGGGCACGGTTTCGGAAACTCGTGATCATCGGTCAGGTTTGTTACGAAACTCGTCTGCAAAACGCATGTTTGTATAACAAACACCTGCATCTATCATAATAGTATAATATCTGACGAAGGTGTAGTACGAAGAATAAAATTAATATTGACTGCAGTTCTTCTACTAAAAAGTGGACTCATAACAAGATCTTCGCAGCTGATCTAGGGCACAGTTTGGGCGGACGTGGTCGGAGGACACTGCTCCAATGAAACCCGTGATCATCAGTCAGGAAGTTTATTACGAAACTCATCTACAAAACGCACGTTTGTACAACGAACACCTGCGCCCAGGACGATGAACACAGTAAAAGTCCTTATATTACGTATATAGTATAATATCTGACGAAGATGTAGTACGAAGAGTAAAATTAATATTGATTTGCGTCATGAGGGGGTGGCGGAGGTGGAGGACCTCTCGGAGGGAAAGGAGGTCTGAATTGAGGTGGTGGCGGTGGAGGACCTCCTTGTGACACTGGAGGAGGTGGAGGATGTCTCCAGCCAGGTGGAGGTCTTGGTGGAGGGGGTTGAAACTGTCCGAACTGTGGGGGAGGTGGTGCTCCCGTTGAAGAAGGTGGTGGCGGTGGTGGGAACTGGCCTTGAGGAGGACCAGCGACTCCCCAATGAGGGGGTGGAGGTGCCATCATTCTGGGAGCCGATTGTTGCGCTTGGGATGATGGTACTGGCATGGGGGGCAATGGGGGTGGCATTCCAGGGGGCAGAGGAGGATGGGATGCCATCGACATGGGAGGCAACGGTGGTGGAGGAATGCTCGATGGAGGAAAACCGCTGGATGGGGGTGGTGGGACTGGGGGAGGTGGAGGATGTCCCATCGGAGGTCCTGGAGTCGAAGGTGGAGGCGGGGGTGGTACCACCATTCCATGGTGCATCACATGATGCTGAGGATGATGGGTCTGTTGATGAACCGCCGGGTTGGAATTTGGCATAGGAGGCGGCGCCAATGGAGGCGCGTCCGCGAAAAGTTGATGGGGCCTGTCGGCTTGACTCAGAGGATTCTGGGCAGCCAATAATCGCTCGGCTGCGCTGCCGTGCCTTTCGCCCTTGGCGTCGCGTTTGAACGCATACGACACCGAGATGGGTCTGTTGCATAAATACTGCCCATTCATCGCCTCTATGCTGGCGTCCGATGCATCAAATGAGGCAAAGTTTATGAATGCAAAGCCCTTCGAGTTCCCTGTCTCCGGGTCTCTCATTATCTGCGATGGAAGAAGGTTTAATGTTTTTGATACAGGGCTCAATTTCAGAGATGCGTTACCTTTGGTGTTTGTAGGATCACTCCGAACGCGCTGAAGGTATCGTACAGCAGCTTCTCGTCCACCTCCGGGTCGAGGTTTCCAATGAATATGTTGGCTCCTACATCCAGGTTCTTTTGATGAGCACTCGCTTTGTTCACTCTGATCGGTTTCCCATAGAGTTTGATCATGTTCATTATTTTGATGGCGTAGTCTGCGTCCTCCTCTCCCATGAATTCTACAAACCCATAGCCTTGGTGCATTTGGGTCACCCTGTCCTTCGGCATGTGGACATTGACTGAAACAAATGAATTATTAAGTCAGCACTTTAAAGCAATAAATAAATAAATAATATTAAAACACGCACCCACTGGTCCCGACTGGACAAACAGTTCCCACATGAGGGATTCCGTAACTTTGTCATCGAGACCACCCACGTATATCGTAGCATCTGAAATAGAGAGGAGTTTTATTTATAAACAACTAATATATCCATCGAAAATGGAGAAATCAATGTTTATATACGAATAACCTAACACGACTCAATATTTTTTAGTTACTTTACACTGCAAACATGTAACTACACATCAAATTAGATATGATTAATATCTAAAGTGTAAGAAATTGTTAGGAGTTTGAAGTATATATCGTAAAAAATAAATATACCTTGGTTACGTTCGGCAATCGGGCCGGCCGCCATATTTTTCGCTAATCTAACGCAGAAAGGATATGAGAGTCTCGTCTGTGATGGTATAGTCGCTGTTTCGTGGTAAAAGCGGGCTCTACGGTGCGTCTAGGAGCTGTTCCGTACTAAGCGTGAGCGTGAGCGTGCCAGAAAGTGGTGGCAACTCGGACCCGGCGTGAGCACCACTCTCCACCACTCTCTTACACTTTCCAACACTTTCTTATCCTCTGCCAGGGTAGTGTCACTCTAATAGGAGAACTGTTAGCACGGATTTAGTACTATAACACAAAATAAAGATGTCACTACTTGCAAGAGTAATTCTCAAACTGTCCGCTAGATGGAATTGATGACAGTATTTTGGTGCACGTTGTAAACAAAAATAGGCGATGTCAATGTATAGGTTGGAAAGTTTTGTTATTTAGGTTGAATAAAATTCTGGAGTCCTGGAGGTGACAAACTCGTTGAATGCCGTTTCAGTATCTCTCTGGGATGTGAAGCATTTCTCACGCAAGAAGTTGTCGAGATGCTTAAAAAAGTGGTAATCGGTGGGCAAGAGATCTGGTGAGTATAGTGGATGAGATAGAGTTTCGTAGCTTAATTCGTTCAACTTTTGAAGGGTCGGCCGGGCGTTGCCGTGGAGAAGGATGGGACCATTTCTGCTGACCAGTGCTGGACACAAATCTTGAAGTTTTTCGCGAATTTCGTCGATTTGGTGGCGGTACTTTTCAACTGTAATAGTTTCACCAGGATTCAGGAAGCTGTGGTAAATCAACCCGGCCACAGACCACCAAACTATCACCATGACCTTCTTTTGGTGCAATTGTGGCTTTGGTAAGTGTTTTGAATCTTCGTTGTGGTCTAGCCACTAAGCCGATCAATGATTACGCAAAGGAAGGGCAGATGACCCTTTTTGTGTTCTGCGATATGTGATATGTTATGCGATGTATATTATACGATGTTGATGTGTGTTATCAGCAGAGTAGGACAATAATCAACTAATATTTAAAAATGACTAATGGTCATCAAAACTTTCTGATTAGTTAGTGATAACTAATTTTTAATATTAATATATGTTAATCGCATAGTAGTGACTGATGACTAAAGATTGGTGACTGATCATCAACTACTGATTCACTACTAAACTATAGCTAACGATTACTTAGAGCTGTGACTAACTGTCCCTAACTAATCAAAAAGTTTTGACTAATGACTATTTTGCTATAACTAACATTCAAAAAAGACTATTAGTCATTTCTAAATATTACTTGATTATTGCCCTACTCTAGCTATGAGATATACGATGTGTGTTATACGATGTAGATGTATGTTCTGTGATATGCGATGTGTGTTATGCGATATGTGATGTGTGTGGATGTGTGTGGATGTGTTTTACACGATCTCGATGTGTGTTACGAGATATACGATGTGTGTTACGCATCCACACACATCTTATATCTCGTAACACACATCGTACATATCGTAACACGCATCAAGATCATATAACACACATCACACACATCTTATATCTCGTGTTATACGATCTCGATGTATGTTCTGCGAGTTGCGATGTGTGTTGTACGATTTCGATGTGTGTTACGAGATGTAAGATGTGTGTTACGAGATATTTGATGTGTGCTGCACGATCTCGATGTGTGTTAAGAGATATTTGATGTGTGTTACACGATCTCGATGTGTGTTATGCATCCACACACATCGTATATATCGTAACACGCATCGAGATCGTATAATACACATCATACACGCATTCACATCTTATATTTCGTGTTATACGATCTCGATGTATGTTCTGCGAGTTGTGATGTGTTTTGTACGATTTCGATGTGTGTTACGAGATGTAAGATGTGTGTTACGCATCCACACACATCTTATATCTCGTGTTATACGATCTAGATGTTTGTTCTGCGAGTTGCGATGTGTGTTGTACGATCTCGATGTGTGCTACGAGATATACGATGTGCGTGGATGTGTGTTATACATTGTTTTGCTGTTTATATTAAGCCAGTTCATTGTTAATTGCTGTGATATGTATTTGATGTATTCTCATTATGAAAAAAGTTTGTAAATAATGTTTAATTTTCAATATTTGTAATGAAACAGTGTTATCGCACTTGATAATATGGTTTCAATTTATTAATAAGTAGAAAGTTGTACATATACTGTTTGTAATTGTTATAATATTGAATATACTGTGTTTAAAAGACATTAAAATGTTTTAATTTGTTTTATTTTTAAATAAAAATTATTAATTAGCAAGGAATGGGTAGTATGGATTTAAAATTCCCGCGTTTACCCGTTAGTTGTGGAACACAAAATTCAGATGGCGTTCGATTTCCGTGCTAACAGAAAAATACATTGAGTGACACTACCCTGTCCTCTGCTTATCCTCTCTGCCTAAAATTTGTGATTAGGTTCCGTTGGCAACATTGAATCCTTTAGAACTTGTAACTAACTTCAGGTCGCTACCAACTTAACAGCCAACGTAAGAAAGCTTTTTTATTTCAAAACAGAAAATAAGGGAGATTTCACAATAATACACGATTATTCTTACATCTATGATCTCTTAAATAAGAATATAGCATATTTATTTGAGTCTTATCATCGCACCATCGAATATGTTCATGTAGCACTGGTTCCCTGAGCTTCCTGGGTTGCTGCAAATAAAAGTATGTACAATTTCATGAAATATAATGATTATAACTACGTATAATTATAACGTGTACCTTTGTAAGAGTACTCTAATGCAGTGGCAATAGTCCTCATGTCCCCCTCGATACTTCGCGCCCAATTTTCAGCATCCCCAATTTCCTTGAGGGTACTAGAAAATGATTCCACCAAATTCAACCATGATTGCGTTTGTTTAGCAAAATTTGTTGCACTGTGCTGCAACTGTTTCGCCTCTGCATCCAATTTTTTCTGATTCAAGTATGCCTGGGCCACCCTGCACCATAAAATATTTACACGATCAATATTCGCCATAAATAAGATGTTACCTCATGCTCACCCCACGTTCAAATGATCGACAAGAGCCTGCGTCAAATTACTAGCAGCTTGGACAGCCTCTTTCCTCTTTTGTTCTGTTAAAACAATATTACTCTTATCACAAGTTCTCAGTGATTACCAAAAATACAATTATACAACGATGCGCAAGTTACCCTGCCTCTCTTTCCTCGCCGTCTGTTTACTCTGGTGCTCTTTAATAATCGCAGACAACATGCTTGTTAATAAACAAATAGAACGGTCTGTCAAACAGTCTACAGGTTACATTTATCGTAAATAACATTCTGGTTCTTTTATTAGAGCGTACCGTTGTCACCATCAAACAGAAACTCCCCAAACTGGACGTGAATTCCCCAAGGATGTAAAATTATATGTTAGAACAATTATGCTGGACTATCCGCTAATTTATTAATCTGGGATGAAGTGCGTATCGATCCAGCAATTTAATCATTATTTTAGATTATGGATTTCCTGTAAACATTTGTTCGTAACACTAAAGTCGCGAAGTCTAGTGTTTCGATTTCGCGGTTCTCCGAGGAGATAAAGACCGTGTATACGTTCCAGATGAAGCTGTTCTAATAACAAATAGCGTATCACCGATTCTACCAAAGTTTGGAGAAAATTTGAAAAAAAAAGATGTGCATTGGCACGAAGTCTAGAGCACGGTCTTCCAAGTCCTCCGAGGAGATAAAGACTGTCTATACGTTCTAAATAGAGGAAGCTGTTCTAATAATAAATAGCGTGTCACTGGGTTTGGAGAGGTTTGGAGAAAATTCGAAAAAAGAAAATGTCCACTGGCACAGTTCCCCAGAAGCTCAGTGTTGTCCATCAGATGGCGGTGTCCGAACATTAAAAGTTCTGGTGTACCGAGCAACGAGTATGGCGACTAGTTCTCGTTGGTGTAAAGTTTACCTGTTGATAATCGAGTCGAATTCAGTCCTAAGCGAAACCACAGAATTCCACCGACTGTAACGGGGCGTATCGCCTCCGGCAGACACCTCGTTTGACACGCAATTCTGTTCTAATGAGGTGGTTAACACTTTCATACAGAACTAGTGTAACCAAACGATGCACCAGAATCCCGAGAGCACGAAAATTAGGGGAGAAGTGCTGTCATTGCCTGGAGATCTAGCATAAAGGTCGGCGTACGATGGTCCACCGCGTCACCGGCGCTCTGTGATGGGCCAGATAATCGGGGACTCGCCAGCAGTTTCATTCACGTTCACAGAGATAAATAAAAATGTAATGTAAATCACGTCTCTGTGTTTACCCGCGGCAACCGACTCCCCTCTACTTTTTCTTTGGAGAAGAACATTTGGAACATTTCATATCAGAGAATGGCAATTCGCATCACCCTACAATGCGGCCACTCATCCACATTACGTTCGCGCCATACACCCGAGGGATACACTCATGATTGGGAAGTATTTGTGCGGGGTGTTGAGAACGCTGACATACATCATTATGTTGAGAAAGGTATACGCAGCTTTCCAATCGTTCTACTCTTCTTCTACCTCCGGTGCCTATATACCTCGTTCTAATGCGTTAGATCTTCTCTTATAGTGGTTTTTCAACTACACGAAACATTTTCGAAACCAAAGAGGGTGCTGAAGGAGCCACCATTCGAGATTAAAGAGTCCGGTTATGCTGGCTTCGAAATTCCCATTCATATCTACCTGAAAAATAAAGATGAGGGAACCAAAAGGATCGAGATTCTGTATGATCTTACATTGCAAACCAATGGCCCTGCCATTGCAAACTCAGTGATGCACACTGAGATCATTAACAACCCTTCAGATGAATTTAGGAGGAAATTGTTGAAGGGTGGTGGCGTAAGTATTCTCTGAATCTGTGCTAGTCGAAATAGAAACCCTATAATCTGAATTTTTACTACGATTTTAACCCTTAACACTCAAATGGTAACTGTGAGGTGCCGCTGAAAATTGCTGTGCTGTCATTCAAGATATTGTTAAGATTATTAAATATATCGATATCTAATCAATTACTAAACATTTCGGTATTGAAACGTTGGCTAGGTTGGAAGAGATGTTTAATTTTCGAGTTATAAAGTAGTTCCAAGTGCAAAGGGTTAACATGGTAAAACAAAATCTGTACAATTGGAGAATTTTAGTTTCTTAGCTTTTAGAAATGTTTCTGCGACTCAAGAATTTCCTAGCTTTTCCTTCGACGATCGATTTATCGAGGCTCTTTCGTAGTTTTCCTCTGTCCGCCGCTTCTGGCGAAAATTTGTACGAAAATGGTTTTCCCGGCAGGTGGTAGTATCGAATTCCGAGAGTTCAGCCGAGAAAAGTGACACCAAGACTCCAACTATGGTTGGCAAGCCAAAGTTGAGCGGGAGCGAGACGAAAAAGCACAAGACAGTGGAGTCGAAGACATCGAACTCGTTCGCTGAATTGTTCGGCACACCGTTGAAGCCGACGAAGGTATCGCAGGAGACGAAGAAGCCAGCACAGCCGGAGAAATCGTCAGCTCCGAAGCCGGTGGTCACCGCGGAGAAGTCCGAGAAAGTGGACAAGACCTCGAAGTTGAAGGACTCGCCGCACAAGGATAGTAAAAAGGAGAAGGTCGACGAGAAGAAGGATAAGAAGTTGAAGGACCAGTCGAAGACGAAGAACCGTAGCAAAGAGAAATCGAAGAGGCCTTCTAGTCCGCCTGCGAAGAGTCATTCGAGCCCGTCACACAAACGTCCCCCATCCCCGGTGTCCTTGAAGAGACCTGCTAGCCCTTCGGCGTTGCCACCTGTGAAGCGACCAGCGTCGCCAAAATCGAAGGAGAAAGAGCTGAAGAAGCCCGCTTCGGAGAAAGAGAAAGAAAAGAACAAGGAGAAAGAGAAGACAAAGGACAGCTCGAAGAGTGTTGCGGATTCCTCGAAGAGTGAAAAGAAGAAAGACAAGAAGAAGCACAAAGAGGACCGGGACAAGGAACGTAAAGACAAGTACAAAGAGGGCGAGCGATCAGCATCGAAGGAGTCACTGAAGATCAGCGAGAAGAAGCCGGAGAAACCTGAGAAACCGGAGAAAACTGAGAAAGAGAAGAGTCAAGAGTACAAATCGACGAAGGACGGTCGAAAGTCTCCGAAACCTCCGAAAGAGCCGGAGAAGCCGAAAGAGGAGAAGCTGCCAAAGGTAGAGAAACCGGAGAAAACTGAAAAGTCTGAGAAGCCGAAGGATGGGAAGAGCGAGAAGGATAGGCAGAAGCACAAGCACAGGAAGAGGGACAAGAAGGACAAGCGGGACAGTAGTAAGGAGAGGGATAAGAAGGAGAAACGAGAGAGGATAAAGACGTCGTCGGAGAAGCAGAACCACGTGCCCAATGCTCCCGCAGCTAATCCTTTGATGGCTCTTCTGTCAGAGATGCCGGAGAGGGACAGCAGCGATTCGGCGCCTTCGGTCGACGATGACTCGTTCTCGGAGTCGAAGCCAGTGATCAAGAAGGAGCCGGAGAACATGACGGTGTCGGAGCCAACGGAGATGCCGAAGCCCATGTCTCCAGCGATGCCAACGGAGATTAAGAAGGAGAAGGTGGACAGGAGCAAGCGGGACAAGCCGAAGGGCAAGGCCGAGGAGAAGGAGATCCGGAAGCGGAAACGGCGGAGCGAGAGCAAGGGCGACGATGAGCACGTGGTGAAGCGAGAGAAAGATCATCGGGGACATTCGTCGTCGCCGCCGCTGGAGCCGGTTTCCTCGAGTCAGTCGCCAGTGGCGGTCGACCAGGACCAGGTGCACATCGCCAAGGAGAAAGAGGACAGAGCCACTGCTGAACAGGCTGCCGAGAAAAACGTCGAAGCCGAAGCCGAGCAAGTAGCACCTGACTCGACGAACAGTACCCTGGTCGACTCGGAGATGGGCGAGCCACCTGTCTTCTCCGAAGATTATGTCTCCCAGTTGAAGGACCTACAGCAGAAAATCATGACCCTGCAGGACAACCAGGAGCTGCAGAGAGTCGTCCAAGTGATCGCGGAGACCGGCCAGTACGAGATCACGAAGAAGACGTTCGACTTCGACCTGTGCGCCCTGGATCGTAGAACGGTGCAACGTCTACAACAGTTCTTTGCGTCGTGACCGTCTGTAGCATAAACAAACACACACACACACACACACACACACACTCTCTCTCACACGCATGACATCTCTCTCTTTCATTTTACATATTATTGTTCTATATGTATAAGTCACTAAGTTATTTGAGCTTATGAGAGATTCTTTCAATGGAATATAACGAAGAAGGAAAATAGTAATATATAAGAGACCCCAGGAGAACACGTTAGTAAAACAAACGTTAGAACACCTTCTCTCTGAGGAGAGAGGGGAATGGAGAGAAAGAGAGAGAGAGGCAAGAGACGACGGGTTTTCTTTTTCTTTTCGATCTGGGCGCGTGCTCCCGAGTGTTCGTGTTCCTTTCGTTTCTGTCATCTTCGTGTCTGTTCTTCTTTTTGTTTCTTCTTCTGATTTTGTTTTCTGGCTATAATCTTGTCCTCTTTCTGACATTCGTCAAAACGAGGTCGCGGTCGCATAATTACGCGGACGGATAAAGGAAAAATTTTCGTCGACGATAAATAGGTGTTTTCAAGTCGGTTTTTTCGAAACTCCGGCTCCCTCGGTCCCGTCAACACGGGGTCAAGCCTATTTTGTTACACAATTTTTACACGTTTTCAGCACTTGTTACTTTTTACGTTATTTTGTACATAGGTGATATAATATCTGTATAAAGCACAGATCGGGAATTGTACATTTGCAATCGTCGTGTAACATAGGGACAATTTTTACCGTTTTTCCTCTGGGGAGCATTCTCGGAATGTGTCTACAGTGCATTTACCCACTGTTATGTAGACCCGAAAAAACGAAAACAAAGAAAAAGGAACGTATGATTTTTCTTGTACATTCTAACCATTAAACAGACGAACGATGAACAAACAAAAAAAATGGAAAAAACACAGAAAAATATGACGATGAGATAAAAAAGTGACAAAAACAGAAAATGGGAAAGGAAAAGAGTTACTCTCTCTCGCGCGCGCGTTTTTTCTTTTTTCTTTCAACAGAGATTGCGAAACATGATGTGTAATCGGGGTCGTTCGCGAGCAAAATTTCCGCGCGTCGCCATTGCCTTTGTAACATATAGATATATTCTTGATATCTCGCGAGGAATTTATCGTAAACGCTAGGGTTCATCCTCTTGAATCAAGAACACCTTGTATTTATTGATATTTTCATACGCGTCGTAATTTAAACGTACCGATCGACCGGCATACGTTGGTCATTCGACAACTTTTGTATTTCTTTCTCTTCGGACGGGAATCAAAAAAAAAAGAAAGAAAAAGAACGACGTTTAATTTCGGTCTTGAGACTAATTAGCGTGGCGTGTACGCGAGTCCGACGCGTGTAGCGTCTCTAATTTACCAATTGTACAGAGTATTCGCTGTAAGTATTAAGCTGGACGATATATAAGTTGCAATTAGGGGTGTAAGCTGACGCGCGAGCCGATGAGAACGATGCGTTCACGTTCCTTTCCGAGCCGCAACAGTCGTGCACAGTGGAGCGAGTGAGAGAAACAAACTGAATAGAAGAAGCTCGTCTCTATTTTTGAGATCGCATAAATCGTGTTTCGCGTTCCAAGTGCTGCGCGCGCGCGCTCGACGACGGCGGAGAATTTTCTTGCCATTCGCACGGAGATTCGAGGATTATGTTCCGCTCGAACGAAGTATCTTCGTCTAAGGGGAGGGGAAGAAAAATTTCGTTCCACCGTGTCGTGTTTGCCACGCGTTCAAATCGCTCGAGCGGCGCCTCTGGCAATTATACTTTGATTCGTTCGTTCGTTGACTTGGCCACCCAGCTGCGCCTAATTTATTTCGCATTGACCGAGTCGCGAGCGAAGTTTCGTTCTCAGAAATTCCGGCGGAAGCTGATCGGGGGAAAAAAATACAGAAAGACTGCTCCACGATTCTCTTTGCCACCGTGGACACGGTCGAAACGACACGCCGGTCTCTCTCGCGGAAACATGAAACGCACGGCGATCACCGCGTGTCTCTCTGTGTACCAAGTATCTAGAATCCGACACAGAGGTGGGATCTCCTAAGCGCGTCTGGACGCTGCGTTTTGCGTCCGGTCGCGTCCAGACACAAGTGAATCACTTGTGATGAAGTCTCCAAGATCGTGAAACGCTGCGTGCGGACGCGCTCAGAAGATCCAACCCTCTACGGAAGACCGTGGTAACGTTTTCAAAAACGTACCTGCGCGTCCGTATCGTTCCATCCCTCGACGATCCCACCGCGCGCACTTTATCACCGAGAGAATCGTCGCGGACGTCACGTTTTCCTCCTTTCTCCTCTTCAGTTTTCTCTTCTACCGTTTTGTTTTTCTCGAGCCCGTTCCATGGCTCCGGAGTTCGCGAAATGCCACAGAACGGTCACGATGTCGCGTGCAATCAACACACACACACACCAAATAGTCTAATGGTCTTTTGATAACGTTGTTAGGTGACGAATCGTTGTGTACAATTCTAGACGAATAATCATTGGTAGAGACTGTGTATAGTTTCGCAGCGCGTTATTTATTGCTGGACTGCAGATCTTGTGCACTCGTAACGAAGATCATGCCGCGGTCGTGTTCGGAGCGGAGTTTCTCGGGTCTCTTTCTTTCGAAGCAACGATTATGTATCAACCCCTCGCAGTCGGAGCTATTCGAACTCGAAAATTAAACATCTCTTTCTCGCTAGAATTCGTTTCATTCTATGGATATGAAATTGACGTAATTGATTAGACGCCAACATATTTAGTAATGTGACGAATATTTTCGATAATGTCGTTCAGAACTATTTTAGAAATTCCAGTAAACGCGAGGAAGACGCATTTTTATGTGGCTCCCGTACCCCGCGATCGATTTACAGAGATTTTGCACGAAGATCCGCAGTCTGTTGCGTCTTGCGGACGAGATCGGGCGACGTTCGATCGGTCGATCTTCTTCATTTTCCCGGAAGGATCGCCGTAGATCGGAGCCCGATCGTTAACGACGATCTCGATGTCCTCGATCTGGACGAATCTGCGTGCTCGCGGCGAGAATGAATTTTCTGTACAGAGAGCGGGCATTGGTATGATGGTTGACGTCCGACACTTGCTGAGAGAGTTTGTTTTTTTTCGCACGAGCACCCCGTTGTCTTCCGTTTCGCGGTTATCGATCGCAGCGGAATTGGTTTTCTCATATCTCGAACGTGAGGAGAAGGATACGCGATTTACTCGCTAAGGGAGGACGATCACGCGAACTTTGTAGGGAAGTTCCTCGTGTGAAGGCCTATCGAGCCGAAATATGTACTCTGAAATCAGGACGCGTTCTGTCGTCGATCGTGACAGAGGATCAGTTCTTTTTTCTAGATGAATGTTTATACTCTCTGCTAATTGTTCGTTGTTTTTCGATCATTGTTACAGTTTGTTTGGTATATATGGATTCTGTGTGTGTGTGTATATATATATATATATACACACACACATATATATATATATATATATATATACATACACACGTATACATATACATGTATACATGATGATGTCCGTGTTTTGGATGTACGTGTGTGCTATCGCGTCTTGTTTGTTTGTAGATATTGTGCCCGCGCCACAGAATATTTGTACATTTGTTTCTCGTTGCATGCCTGAGTTTCGGTTCTCTGAGTGAGATCACGTCGGAGCTGCTATCAAATGTTTCTAAACGTTTCGAAATTGTAAAGCAGCGATTATATCTTCTCTGGTCATTGATTCCTAATCTTATCGGAGAAATTAACAACCTGCAGACACACCAAAGGAAGATACTTTCTAGCTGAGGCTTCTCTATCGCAGCTCCAACGTGAACACACTCGCACAGCGTTCTCACACTGTCCACTTGGCAAATGAATATTGATTACCAGTCGGTGGAATGCTAGTTTTACACTTTGTCGTGTTACCTGCGTGCTTTACTGTTCGAGTATTCTGCACCTTCGCAAAGATCTGATCAATAATTCCTGAAAGATCGTTTTAGGTTGAGAAATATGCCAGAGCGACACCGCTGGTTTTTTAAATGAATCTTTTAGCAGGTTAATCGTCCACTTGGAAACTCATTTCTACTGTAATGTACTCGAATAAACCATATTTTATTAGCATTTTAGAAAGCTGAAGATATTGATCTGAAATGAATAGTTTACACGAAATAATATTGAGAATATTATTTTATTTATCTACAATTCTTATTGCTTTTATCGTTTGTAATAAAAATATTTCTCGTTTACACCTTATACATTTATTCATTTTTACTTGAATCATTTTAATTCGAAACAGGAAGCTTACGAAATGAACCACGACAAAGTCTGAAGCTTGCGTTACGCCGTTCTGTGATCGTCTAGCATTTGTTGTCATTCGTGAGTTCGTCGATTTGGAAACGCGAGTCGTCGCGACCGAATTATGTTTGTTTCGTCCTTCCCCTGTGTTTGACCGTCCTCGAGACAGGCTGACGCGTTGTATGTATAAAAGACTATTTGCACACGGTCGCGGAACGAGGTTTGCCGCCCCCCCCCCCTCCCGACGATAAATATCACCTGTAAATAGTAGATAAGGAGACCGTGAACGGTTGTGTAGATATACAAATTTATTCATGACTCCCGAGGATAGTACAAGTCGGTACTCCTGAATTTCTATGCCATTCGGTGTACATTTATACGTTCAGTGTACATTTAATAAGTACCTTGGTGACTAATAAACGTCTCTTATAACTGTGCCTCTGAAAAACTCCACATCGCGACGTTCGAGTCTGTGCATCCCACCCTTTGAACCCTTTCTGAACGATCTGGAGGATCCCCGATCCTCGAACGGTCCTACGAAATCTCATACTTCATCCATTCTACGCGCAGATTCATTCGTAGTCGGATAGAATATATTTCACACGGTATCCGGGGGATGGAGGGTGATTTTTTAGCCGAAGAGACCACGCACGCTGGGGGACGATTGCGCAACCGGTTTCTCCAAAGAGAGGGTCGATATAAATAAAATACAATAGGATGTAGAAAATTCATTTGCCTATCTTTACGTGAAAGAGGGTGGACGTCACACTGTGACGCCTGTAGCGAACGTGGTAGGCTGTGTTCACGCTGAACCAAAGTCGAGCAAGATGTTGCTCGATGTTGGAGCATTGTGGACATAACTCTACAGCCGGCTGAATCGATCTCAACCGGTTTCTCGAAAGAGAGGGGCCGAGTCGACATAGACAAAATACAATAAAATGTATAAAATCAATTTGCCTATCTTTACGTGAAAGACAGTGAACTGTGACGCGTGTAGCGAACGCGTTAGGCTGTGTCCACGCTGAGCCAAAGTCGAGCAAGATGCTGCTCGATGTTGGAGCAGTGTGGACGTAGCTGTACAGTCGAAGAAGAGGTTTTCGATCTTCATCGGACTAGAAAGAGAAAGCGTGTCTAATTAGTAACGCATACCACATTGCAGCAGTTTATTGGGTCTCGTGTAATATTTTGGTACAACAGTGTAACAGAGTAAAATTCCTTACGATCTCCACCAAGTATATCGATCATCGTCGTCGCATAATTTAGATAAATAACGTCCGGTCCCCAGGAGGCGTGTCCTCGGCATCCTCTGGTTCTCTTGCCGAAGAGCGAGAACGAAGTGACACCCGTGGCTACGGAATTGTCGCAGCATTTCCGTATCTCTCCGCATGATAATCTCCCCGCGTGATAATCTCGATCGTCGAACGGAAGCACGGAAGGACGAAACGGCTTAGTATCCTGCCAACTCGGCGAACGTGGAGTCCATCTCGTCGGCGAGCGACTTGTATCTGTCCTTGTTGATGCCCAGCTCGTCTGCAACACACAAATACGTCAGCTCTCTCTCTCGAACACCCTCATCCGAGCGACGATTCTCTTTCTCGACCCCTTTGAATCTAATCAATACGGTCCTACGGACTGTCTACGTCGGTTCTACGCGCCTGCCCGACAAATTTGCCCAATCTACCCCGTAGAACTACCCTGGAAAATTCGCCTCTGTACTCTGAAAATTTCCTATTACTGCTCTCGAGTACGCAGATCGAGTCTACGAGCGGGGATGTTCCCGAGGGGTCCCATGAAAATCACCTACATAGTTTTCTTTAGTCGATGTCGGTATTATTCGATATTCACATCATTTGACAACGACGTTAACCGACTGCGTCTAACTTCTTACAGTGTAACTATTTTTATACAAACGTAAAAGTGCCAGTGCAGAATAGTCACGGAATAAAATGCCAGCACCATCTTTACGAACGATATTACTATTGGACGGAGTTGGGAAAAATGTAATTTCAATTACAATTACAGTTACTTAGCAATTACTGCAATTTGAAATTGCAAAAATAAAATTACAATTACATGTAATTGTAATTCGTAATTGCAATTACTTCATGAGTCACTGTAATTGTAATTATGGCCCGCAATTACAATTACTGGTTGAGCCAAAGTAATTGCAATTACCAACTACAATTACATGTAATTGTAATTTTATTTCTGCAATTACAAGTAATTGTAATTGGTAGTTGCAATTACTTAACGCCAAAATGGCTCTAAAAAAGTAATTAGATACCCACTCAATGGAAATGTCTAAAAAGAACAAACAACAAGCATATGCTAGGAAATATTTATTATTCATTAAATATTTATTTGTAGCTAATTATTCGATATTTCACAGAAACAATTACCATTACTTTTCAAAATGACCCTCATTTCAAAGTTGGAGTCGAATAACATATAACATATGCGTTTTGTTTGTTCTTTTGAGACATTTCCATTGCGTAGGTATCTAATTACCTTTTTTTGTGCCATTTCGGCGTTAAGTAATTGCAACTACCAATTACAATTACTTGTAATTGCATTAAAATTACTTGAAATTACATGTAATTGACTCAACCAGTAATTAGAATTACAGTAATTGTGAAAGGAGTAATTGCAATTACTTAACACGATTATAGTTAATTTAATGATGCTTTCGGCGCTGCCGTTTCGATCACTTAGTGACCCTGAACCTAAGTGATCGAAACGGTAGCGCCGATAGCAACATTAAATTAAATATTTAACATTTACGATCGATAATCGGGATTATTTTTTCACGATTATAGTAATTGTACTTGAGTCTACTTCAGTGTAATTGTTCTTTTAAACCACTAATTCTTATGTTTTGGACCATTTAACCGTGTTCTTATTGTAATTATAGACCACTTTTGCACATTTAATTGAATATGTAATTAAATACTCAGGTAACTCTGCTATCGGATAATAGTGTCGTCGACTAAAATCGTTTCCGATGAAACCTGCGTCGGTGATTTTCACGGGACCCGTTTCTAAGGGCAGCTCGCAGTTTATCGGGCAAGCGTGTACACTACTTGCTCCAATCGACCTAATTCGCGGTTCTCAACTCGGTTTGAACGGTATCCTCTGTTTCGTTCGGCTACGGGAGTACTGTTAACCCTAGTCAAAAAATGTCGGGCGACCATATTACGTTCTACAAAAACTACACACTGGCCTCCTAAAAATTCTCTAGGTGTACAGACGTCGTACAACGTGGTGTATTGTCGGTGTGTTTGTACGAGGCAAAATGGTACACAAAAAGCATCGTGTCGCACATTCGCACGCGTGTGGAAAGCAAAATAACTAAACGAAGCTTGAATACCTCTTCCTATGCAGGAAGAAAAGTACATCTCGTTGTCCACTGTTCGTGTGCTGCACCGTCTTTTCTCTTTTTTTTTGTCTCAGACTGAAAATTTTGTGATTGAATTTTCGATGATACAACTCTCGCGAGAAATGTTTTTTACTTTTTTTTTGAGGAAGGTGCGCGTCAGAAACCATTCTGGTTTTCTTTGTCACAGTGTAGCGATCACAAAATGGCGTTCAATGTAATTTTCTTCGTCGGTTAATCACAGTGCTCGAAGCATGCAAGAATCGTGAGGTGTGGTATACCTTTGCACGAGTGTAAGGCAAACGGTTTTGCGAGGGGATGGCAAATGTACCTGGCGTAGGACGGCCCACATAAACGTGCGAAGCTTTGTTTTTGTTTGTTTTGATATATTCATTTTTTTCGTTTCGTTCAAATTTTATTCTGTTAAGCGCCTTGTGTGTTTCGATGTACGCGTGGATATTAATAGACAATGCTCAACTTGATACGAGAAAAGTAACTGGGTATTTCTTCGTCGGGACAGAATCAGAAAAAGACTAAGCGAAGCGCTTCCAAAATCGGACGGTACAAATGAGTTCAACAAAAAAAGGTAAAAACAATCGTGGAGAGAAAAATTAAACAACTCGGAAGTGATGATCTGCGAGCAGCGAGAGTAACTTGCGTATTTGGTATGAGTGAAAAATAAAAGATAGAGAAAAGCGAAAGTAAATGTGATGCTAATTTGTGTACGAACGAAAAATAGTGTTTGTTAAACGGAGACTAATGAACAAAAAAGTATAACGATGAAGTAAAACAGGGAAAAAATGTAGCCAAAGCGGAAAAGTCACTTCGAATACGGCGAATCAAATGAGAAAACAGTTTTTCGAGGAAAGAAATAAACGAAAAAGTTCGAGCGATTATGAGTGGATTCGTTTCTTTCTGTCTGTTTCGGGTTACAGAGATTTCTCTTTTTTGTGTCTAGTAGCCAGAAAGTTCAGAGAACGTCTTGTCCAATTCTTCGCAAATCGTTTTGCGTTTCTCCTTCTGCTGATGCAATACGTCTGTAAAGAAAATCAATGGTGTTGCACGGAGTACTGTCGTAGTTCATTGTCTACCACTACACGTTGCTAGTCAACGGATCCGGTTCGTTTTGCTTTTTCATCGACAAAACCGATCGGAAAAAGTTTCGCGGCGCGCGGGGCAACTGTTCGCCTCAAGGTTGGCAAATTGACCACGAATCTTCTGATTACATTCCAGCGTAGCCGAATTACGGAAGCGCCGTTGTCATTTTGCCAAATTACGTCATGGCTGCCTGAGTTCGGTGCGAAACAGTCTAAAAATAAGGCGCTATCCTTTTTTCCCCGAGAAAATCCATCCCCTGGTCATCGATACCGATGCTGTACGAATGGAAATCGCTAATCACTGATTAACAATGATCGAGGTTTACCAAGATCGACAATGATCACTGACCTTCGAGCCTGTCGACCTCCTTCTGCAACTTCTTGACCGTTTTCTCGGCGAACTCGGCACGGGCCTCAGCCTCCTTTAGTTTCACCGTCAGAGTTTTGAGCTGTCTCTTGAACTCCTCCACTCTTTGGTTAGCCTAAATTCATTCGATTAATAACTCCGTATCAAGATCTATCAAATCGGGGAATTCCAACTTGTTGCCCTCTGAGAACCACATGGTCCCCACCATTGGTCAAACCTCTCCCCATGGCAATGATGAAGTCTAAGAGTGGGGGAAGTATCTAAGCGGGGAAAGAGCCGCGTATGGCTCGCGAGCTACATGTTGGAACTCCCTGAATTAAATCTGTGGTTGTCAGGAAGAATGCATCGTCATATGACATCGGTTAAATTGCATTATTCTTTTGCATAAACTCAAATTTTTTGAAGTTGTTTGCGGCGTTTTTCCTTGCAACCACAGAAACAATCGAACGGGGAGACTAACTTTCTCCTCGGACACCTCCAAAGACTTCAAGCTGTTACCGACGACTTTCAGTTCCTCCTCCAGCTCCATGATCTTGCTGCAACATTAAATATTAAACAATGATTTTCTGGATCAGTTAGACGAGAATCTCAATACTTACGCTTCACCGGATTTGACTCGATCCTCGGCGACTTCCAGCTCGTCTTCAACGAAGGCCAGCTTTCGGGACACTTCGTCGGACTTTCCGTCAGCATCTTCAGCGAGCAGACGAGCCTCCTTCAGCTGGTTCGTCAGCTGATCCATCCTCTCTTCATCCTGCTGCGAACGGTTCTCCAACACTTTACACATACTGAAACAGCCAGCAATCAGTCCACGATCTCACAGGCTTGAGATTTTGAATGCCGTTCAGAATTCGAGATAATTACCGGCTGGACTCATCGGCAGCTTGGGAAGCCTCGGCTAACTTGGCGGTAGCGGTGTTAAGTCTCTCTTCGGATCGCTCCAAGTCCTCTTCAATCAGCTGGACTTTGCGGTTCAGAGCGGCGACCTCGGACTCAGCCTGGAATTGTAAAAGATTCGGTGAGTCAGCAGCTTCGTAAATTAGGAGCAGTGTTCATAATTATGCCCTCTTTGGTGCGAATTTTATCTACGAATCAATTTTAAATAATAGGAAGACTAAAGAAATTTATATTTTAGGTAATTATGAAGAGTATGAATGTGTATGTGTATGAAAGAACGTATACATATGATTAGTAGACTGCGAATTTTTATGCAAAATAAAAATTGTCTACATCGATTGCGGGAAATAGAAACTAAATTGAATTTTATTTCTTCCCTTAATGATTTTAGTAGAGGAGAAATCGTATATTGACATTTTCCATTAGTTATTTATTTATTGCTTTAAACCAAGTGGTTTATATAGCAAGTTTCTCATTATTTTTGCAATTTTGCCAATAAATGCATAAAGATTAGTATGGGTTACAGGGGGTTACAGTAACCTTCCTCGGCTAACCTTGGGTTTGGTTTAGGGCAGAGTCGGGCAAAATTTGTATTTGTATTTCAATAGAAATATTTAAATACAAATACAAATGCTCAACTCTGGTTTAGGGTTAGGCGCCGGGTTAGAATCCCTGGCTAGAAGGGAGGGCGAACAGATGACCCTTGCCGCCGTAAACCTGCGTAAAACTGCGTCACACTGTGTCATCGATCTTAGACAGGAGTTGGTGACAAAACGAAAATAAAGCACAGCGGTGAAAATCGCAGTTGGACCCGGGCCAAGTTAAACTGGAGCAATCGCTAGGCTGGAGTCGCATGAAGCGAGTCTCGAATGGCACTCACGTTGGTCAGAGCCTTCTCCTTCTCTTCGAGGTCCTTGTTCCCTTGTTCGAGAGCTTGCTTGTTCGCCTCCAAGTCAGCCTCCACCTGGGTCAGCTTCTTCTGCAGGTCGCTCACTTCCTCGTTGACCTTGTCCGCGCGCATGTTCGCATCCTTAGCCTGGCCCTCGCAGGCGTCGGCTTTGTCCATCGCATTGTCCTTCTCAAGCTTCATCGCTTGCATCTTCTTCTTGATCGCGTCCATGGTGGCGGCCTTTTTCTCCTGCCGGCTTCCTTCAAGAAACTATCGAGTTCACTGAAACCATCCAGATCCATTTAGCGATGTGTTCATCGCTCCTTGGGGTACTCGAGAGGTTTCGGAGTGGTCGCGAGTCTGTGTCTTAGAACATCACGGTTGTTTTTTGTTGGGATCTTTTGGGTTTCCAATGAAAAATGCCCAGAAGCTGATAGGGTATGCACATTGTATAACGTAAGTACACTTCGTGAGAATATAGAGCGTTACTTAAATGTTTCTCAGGTGTCGGATCCTAGGCTTCCAGCAGGGTTTCCAGCTGATGCATTGTCTAGTATTTAAATGGGAAAATGAAATTGACAGAAGTGCTCAAGAGGGAGTCCCTTGAGCGCAGAAGCTAGGAGGGCTTGCAAATAGGGCTTGCAGTAAAAAATAATACAATTTCAAATGTTTTGCCAGGTGTATCGGAGCCTGAGCTTTCAGTATGGTTTTCCCCGACTCTAGTATTTGGGATATTGAATTAATAGAAGTGCTCAAGAGGGAGTCCCTTGAGCGCAGAAGCTAGTAGGGTTTGCAACAGGGCTTGCAGTAAAAAATAATGCAGTTCGAAGAGAATCTGCAGTTTCGTGGCTGCATAAGCCGTTGGCTGGGATCGTTGCGGAGGGCATCCGGTTCTCGAAGCGTCCAGTTTTAACCCTGAAAATAGAGGATCGGGCGTGTACGGCTCCCGTACGAAGCGGACAGCAGCGGCTTGCATATTTCGTCGATCTCCGTTGGGTTCTGCGAGTCATAATCCGGCGGATGATACCGTGCGGCCGCCTGCGAGCCGCGTGAAGGAGAGAGAACGAGCGAGCGGGAGAGTGAGAAGGAGAGCACGTCGGTGCGTCTACGGAAATAGCATCCATAGGCAGGCTCTATAAATATGCGCGGAACGACGAAAAGAGTGAGTGAGAGAGAGAGAGAGAGGACGGCGGCCGGTGTTTCTGAGGCCGCGAGGCGAGGAGGCCAAAAAGCATGAGCGTAACCCAGAAGAACGGGCTTTACTTGGCCGCCACCGACGACCGACATTCGATCTAACCGCCGCGTATTAATAGCATTTACGAAATCATCGCCCGGCCGCTTGCGATCCGCTGGATCCTGCGGAACACGGATTTCTCGAGGATCCCGGGAGGATATCCTCGATCCTATCCCGTGGATCACTTAGCCGCGGTATTCCTCCCATTGTTTGCCAAACTGATTAAATAGTTCGATGATTAATTTTATTTTAACCTTTGTGTAGACAACCAAAGTGTATAGATTATTTAAAACCTTCCTGTATTTAACATATTTGCACAAGTTCTCAATATAAAACTATAAATTAATATATTAGCGAGTGAAGAATGGACATTCAGAAAAATTCTGTAATATTTTTAAGGGGTACATTAGCAAATTGTTGATAAAGATACAGTAAATGGGTGTCCGGTTGACTACACAAGGGTTAAATGGGAAGAGGCGAGCTCCGATCGAGTGCATTGCCACTAAAATTGCCACTAAAGGTGATTAATCTCTCCGGGCCAATGAACAGTTCAGCTGTAGAGAGTCAGCAATAACTGTTAAATATTTAGAAGGCTTATGGAAACGATGGAAGGCGTCCCGCGTGATTTAATTGATCGTTGGTCAGCTGAATGGCAACATTCGACTCTCTTCCCGGTTATTAATAGAGGCTGGAGGCGTTTGGCATCTGGTTACCCGCGAGTGCCAAAGTGACATAAGAAAGTAGATCCTCGAAAGTCAATAACAACGGGGGACCTTGTTCTCGAGAGCCTGTGCGATCATTCCGAACGATGTAGGAGGCGTGTTGCGTTGATATTGCGAGCGATACTTACTGCATCACGATCATGCTAAGCCTGGAAAACTAGCTCTGGAAGCGTTAGTAGCTTTGCGCTGTAAGCTGCGGTGGTTAGAAAGCGTTGTTGCTCGTGCGAAAGCGTTCCCGGGGCTGATGCTCTTCATCTGCAATCATTCCAATCGTTTCACTACTTTCGTAATTAGGCTTTCAGTGTCGCGAGCAGCGGTCGCAACTCGCAAAATGAAGTCGAGAAGCAACTTCCACAGTTGAGCGCGCTACCAGGAAACCTGCAGCGGATCGTTCCGCGGTTAGAGGTTGAAAATAGCATGCAAGACTGGAACGATCCGATGCTGGCAACCGGTTTATTTTCGCCGCGAAGTGGACCACGATCTTCCAGCCTCTGCTTGCGACACATCTTCGTCTAACACTCCCGCCGCGTACGATCGTGAAAATCTGGTTAAACTTTGTTAAACACCGAGAGCTTCTCACTTCGACGAGAATGGTTAACAGCGAAGCAATGTTAAGAGATCTACTTACAAGCGAAAGCAGTTTGCTCAAAAACCTTCAAGGCGAAAGAAGCTGCCATTCTCAATCCCTAAAGTTCCCGCAAGCTTCTCCAGCACGAGCGAAAGCGGTCAAAGCTCCAGCGTCCTCGGGAAGCTTCCAGGGGCGGTCCGTTTTTCAAGGATCCATCAGTGAATCTTCCACGGGCACAGAATCTCGCATTTTTTCGTCCGCACACTCACGTTCGCGTTTCGAATATAGAAGCGTTTTCGGTGGAGAAGACAAGATAGAAGAGTTTCGAACAGTGTCGCTCGTTGACTTACCTAACCCGAGCGAGCAGAGCGGCGCGAGTCGAGTGTCCGAGGGTGCTTCGGCGAGCTTCTTCGCGTTCGGTTCTCGAAACGGGACGTGAACTCCGGCGGCAGTGCCTCGAACCGGAGGTGGGGAGCCCAAAAATGGACCGCCACGGAAAGTTCTACGGGGGTGGGGCCCTGAACGTTTATTTTCTGCTCGACGTTCTTCGGGAATCTCTCTCACCTTCCAATGGGGAGGGACACTGGAGCCCGGAGAGATACACGGACGAGCACGGATCGATTTCGAATCGAAACGCGCTTCTTCCGATCCCCGGTTCCTCGCTCGGTGACAGGTTGGATCGAATTACCGGATGCAGCCATTAAAACTACTGTGATCTCGAAATTGTGTCCAGTTAGAATGAAATTTGAACGATCGAGGCTGAGAAAATCGAGGAAATTTTCCGAATTGCAACATAGAAGTAGAAATAGAAACCTATTTCGTTTCTTAATAAGTTCGCTACCATCGTCACGGATACGCGACGCCCACAATCTCGCGGTTTACTTGAAAATAGTTAAATTAATGTTATTCGCTTTCCTTGTTTAAAGTCGCAGTACTATTTTATACAGCAGGCATTTCGTAAAACATTTCAGTGATGAAGATGTATCGTGTTGGATTTTGTTGACCGAGGTTGCAGGCTATTTCTGAGCGCTTCGAGGTAAATTGTACACCGAGTAGAAGCGTTTAACTAGCTACAATCGGGCAGAAACAATAAACGCTCGGAGCTGGGGATATCTGTTACTGACCAGCACGAAAAAGAAGGCGTTTTTAGTTTTCACTTTACAGGTCTAGTTTCAGTGAAAACTACGTGGTATAATTATCGTAATAATCATGAGAAAATTCAATTAGGTGCGGGATAGATCGTTCCAAATTCTCGCGTGATTGAGATAATGATTCATGATTTATTTTCCTTCTGCGACAACGAGCGCACGGAACTACCAATCGTTCGATGACGTCTCCATGAATATTCTTACGAAAGTTACAAAAGCACGATATCGGATGTGGGATTAATTAGACTGCGGATTTTATGCATTTATCACAAAAAGGGGCACGTACAATTTAAAACAGTGGAGGTATGAAAAAGATTTGAGGCCACCAGTGGATTAGTTTCACCTTAATAAGATAATTAAAAGGAGAATGAAATTGTTGTTTGGCTCCTGCGTCTTGCATTCGATGCAGACATTTTTTTATTTTGCATAAAGATCCGCAGTCTAGTGATTGACTGCGGATTCTATGCGGAAGAGAAAATGAATTTTCGTTTCGTGGTTCTTACAATCGAAAATGTTTCTTTTGCATAAAGATCCGCAGTCGAATGATTATAGTTAATATAGTTCAACCTTTCACTTGCCGGAATCCTTCAAGATGTTGAACGACGAGTAGCTCAGCTTTATGATCTGGAATTGTTGATGGTTAAACATCGTCCCTCCTTATTTATCAACGAATAGAAATGTTTTTGAACTAACAGTGACGAACGATTCGGTGGATAAAGTAATGATATGAGCGCTGGACATTTTCACAGGCTTCCTGGCCCTCATCATGATCATCAGCAGATCTTTCATTATGTTCGCTGGAAGCGAGGTCCAGTCCATCTCGTAAATGGCGTCGCACACGTTCCTACTCTGCGAACATCGTTCATTAATCGCATCGTCTAGAAAAATCAAAATGTAGGGAGTAATTCGAGACGGATCCAGAAGAGCAAAAAAAAACGATGTACACATTTATTTGTGCTTGATTTTTCTCTCTGGATCGAATTCGGTCCGCCGAGTGATTCAAGGAAACGAAATTCGGTGCCAACCTTCAACATCACCTCGTTTCCGTACCAGCAGTATAAATACACCTGCATGAGCATGCAGCACAAATAGGATAGGCTCCACGCGAAGTTCAAGCCGAACGAGCTCGCCGTCGACATTTTGTAAATAGTCAGGCAGAGAACCATCGAGCTCACGGTGAACTGCAGGAAAATCACGAACGTGAACAATGCGTTCACATTTTCCGCGAACCTGCAATCGGGAAATTTATTCTCAACAAATCGGGGATCGAAACCAGAGCCTACGTTTTGGAGAACACCGGACACTTATTAAAGGACGAGCTTATTAACGAGCATAACTGATTCAACACACTTTAGATCAGAATAACTTTTTTATTAATGGACCAAACGACTTCAATTCCTCCGTAAGGCTCGAAGAATTAGTTTAGAGAATGTTGTGCAAAAATATGTTGAAAAAATGCATTTGGACGGAATTGTGAAAAACAATAGTAAAAATTGATTTTTACTACTTTTTTAGTTGTGCCAAAAACGAAAATTTCGAAGACGTATTTGGTCAACTCGTATAAATGATATACGCTCCGAAAATTTCATTGAAATTGGTCAATTGGTTTACGAGTTATAAACGATCAAAAATGGTAAAACCACTTTATGGTACACTACAAATTACCACTTTTGATAGTTTATAATTCGCAAACCAATTAATCAATTTTGATGAAATTTTCGGAGCGTATATAATTTATACGAGTTGACCAAACACATCTTTAAAATTTTCTTCATTGGCCCAGCTAAAAAAGTAGTAAAAATTAATTTTTACTACTGTTTTCCACAATTCCAAATGCATTTTTTCAACATATTTTTACACATCATTCACTAAACTAATTCTTCTAGGCTTACAGAGAAATTGAAGTCGTTTGGTCCATTCATAAAAAAGTTATTCTGATTTAAAGTGTGTTGGATCAGTTATGCTCGTTAGTGTATATTATGAAATCAAAATGGTACTAATTTTTTCTAATATAGAGAACGTGTAAATCAAATCTGACCAAAGTATCCTATATTTCAAAATGTTTAAAATTGTCAGAACTGACCACAATCATCCCACAATTTCTCAATCCCCTTTTCCAACTTTTTTTCAAATATTATCGAGTAAAATAAGTGTATTTAAGAAAATAAAACAATAAAATCAAGCTGGAAGCTTGCATTCTTCAATTACCATTTTGTTGAATAGAAATAAGTGTCCGGTGATTCATTTAATCTCAAATTAACACAGCACGATTGAATTTAAAAATTTGATAAAAATGACAAAGCTCTGCCGCTGAAAAATGGACGCCTCACCTATAGATCTTCATCTGGTGCTCGATCAGGTCCCTGAGGATCCTCTGCCTCCTCATCTGCAGCTCTGCGATTGATTCGCTCTCGCTCTCCGCCTGCGTGAGCAAAGCTGGCAACGATCGAGCTCGATGGCAAAATATTTCGAATTGCGCGCTGATCTGGATCATCAGGCCAGAGATCAGGGTCTCGTGGCCCACGCTGGTGTTCGCGCACACCATCAGACCGAGCGACTGCTGGATCAGAGACGCGAAGTAGATCGGCGGAGAGGTTAGATGGTAGGGTGCCCAGTTCGATACTGGAAGAGTTTTCGTGCTGATAAAATGATCTATCTGAGCCACTGTGCCGAAAGACGCTGCTGATTCGTTCAGGATTTCGCAGTATAGTGCGAGCTTCCTGAAAGAAATGGCTGAATGATTTTGAGGAACCGTTATAGCGAATGACGACATTTAAAGGATAGATTTGTGGATTGACCTGGCATGAGCGTCGAACTTCCGTTGTATGACCACCTCTTCCTCGTTCCTTGGCACATGACTCTTCAACAGGAGGCTGTTAACCACTCTGACGATCTTCTCACGCTGAATGAACAGATTAGCGACCTTTATGCTGACGCCCAGCACGGAGATACTCAACGAGAATTTGTCAGTGGTAGTGTCTAGGTCCTTGCTAATGAACGCGTCGACCAGGGCGTAGAATGTGAAAATGTACAGCAGAAAAGTCATGATCACCGAGTACACATTGTACAACCAGTATTTCAACGAATTCACTGGCCAGGTCGTCGGCCTCCAGAAGCCAACGTACGTGAGCAGTGCAAACGAGAGGGGTAGTGTGTGCATTTTCACGGAGGTGTCTATTCCTCTAATTTCAACGGAGATCACTAAACTCTTTTGGCACAATTTTCTCTAATGTCAAAGATCAGGAGAATCGAAGTCTCTTTCCAGGACTGAAGTCAAATTTCCGACACTTCGACAAGCAGTAAATCCATCGCCCAACTGCGCTCTTCGACTTGTGCTTTTCGTTTCGAACGATTTCCCTCTTTGCTAGATATATCGCGACTGCTATTACCTTCCCCCCACTCTTCTCCCCCTCGATCACGGGAACCATAATTATTCCGGTGACTTCCGCCCCTCGGGTAGAAACAATATGCCGGAACTACTCTCTCGCGTTCAGGTTCGTTTAAGTATAGCTTCCCTCCGTTTTTTTTTCATACTCCCGTTGTTACATCGCAACGACTGTGTCGCTCGAAACGTCGCGAAAATGAATAAACCATAAACTCCGCTAGGTGAACCTTTTCCAGTCGGTCGTCGTCGATTACGCAGGAATGATCATTATACCTCGGGGACGCGATACGATCCCTGTCTCGATGCCCGTGAGTACCAATTATTCTGCGACATAGTTCGCCCGATGTTTTCTTCGGCCGAGTAAACAGTATGAATTCATCGGTTACGTTCCGCCGAGGAATAGTTGGAGCTGCTCCAGAAAATATATTTAAATGTGTTTAGTTCCGACGGCCAACCGAGTAACACTTTCTAATTTTGAAGACGTCGTTAACACTGAACGATCAACGAGGCTGGTACGCGTTGTTCTCGAAAAATGACGGGATTGTTTTGCGATTTGTTTGTACGATTTTTATTGTATATATGATTGTATGCTTATTTCTCAGGTCATTATTGTATAATGTTTACGTGCTTACTTCTCTCTTTCTAGGTTCAGCCTGGAATTGATTGAAGTTTATTTAAAAAATAAGAGTGGCAAGGGTCATCATGAGTGATATAGTGCGATAAAGATAAAACAAGGATGCAATGACGTTTCGAAGAAGGCGCGTTGCTTTTTATCAAATAATTGAAGCTGTGGTATACAGGGTGTCCCACCTAACTTGAATATCTTTGTTGTTTTTAAAGATACGTCAAATGTCCGAAGGACAAAGTTGAATGGTAAAATTGGGCTCATAAGATACCAACAAAATTTTTTTTTTTCATGTAATTTTTTTTAGAGATATGAAGGTCACCTTCATTTTTTTAAATGGAATGAGGTATTTTTTAATACATCAATCGATGCAGCTGGACATTCGTTATAAAAAAGTACTAATCCAGCTGTACTACTCCAGCTGCATCGATTGATGTATTAAAAAATACCTCATTCCATTAAAAAAAATGAAGGTTCATATCTCTAAAAAAATGACATGAAAAAAAAATGTTGTTGGTATCGTATGAGCCCCATTGTACCATTCAACTTTGTCCTTCAGACATTTGACGTATCTTTTAAAACAACAAAGATATTCAAAGTGGTCAAGTAAGCTGGGACACCTTGTATAAAGATTCTTTTATGACTGTATCAACTATACCAATCGCGAGCTACAAAGTCTTACGATCCATCAGTCTTGTTTGAGCACGTTGTACGCGGAGTAAGAAGTCTTGATCACCTGCGCCAAAAAATATTTACAATTTCATTTCTAACGAACAACGTAAACAGCACAAAGTATTGAGTAGGGTTTGCAATCAGAGCTGGGGAAAATAGTATTTTAAATAGTAAATAGTAAATAATCTCCTATTTATTTTGAAGTATGTGTGCAACTTTAAAAATAAATTATTTTATTTGACGCAGTAATCTTTGAAAATAAAATAATTTATTTGAGGCAGTAATTTTTTAAAATACTATTTTATTCGAAGAATATTGAATATATTTGTATCGTGTCTTTATTTTCAATTTCAAGTTTAAATATTATTGCTGAAAGTAATGGTTCAAATTCAATACATTTATGAGTGTTATGTTGATGCGGTTTTTCAGAGTATTATAACAATGCAAAAAGTAAAATATCTTAATTCGTGTTTCTGGTTGTTAAAATAGAAATAATTTTGTGGACTAAATTGCTGAAATAGAAATATTTTATTTTGAGGTTCAGATTGTTAAAATAGAAATGTTTCATTTTCGAAATTGTATATCTCATTTCGCATCACCTATTTAAGAAATGCAGGACCAAGAAGTGGTGGGATTGCAAGCCCTAGTATTGAGACAGAGGTAGGTGACACTCGTGAAACAGTGAAAGGAGTAAACGATAAATCATACAGACCGTCATAAATGACTCCAGATTCACATACATGATGTGAGCACTCTTGAACTCCATCGGGAACGTAGATCGTAGCATAATTACCAATAGGATTCTCTTAGTGTTCTTGTCTAAATGCATCCAATTGCTCGAGAAGATTATATCAGGAACTTCGAGGCTCTAGAATAGAAGATCATGTTAGAAAACGCATGATAGTAGAGTAGTCTACTTTCCAGCTTGATCATGGACCTTTCGTTTGACTTCGTTCCCGTACCAACAGTAGTAAAATATTTGTAACAATGCGCAAACCGTGAACATAACGTGCTCGACCACCTTCTCATCTAGGCGTGTCTGTGTTAGCTGGAAAATGGAAAAGCAGACCATCGATACGGCAGCTATCAACTGAAAGCAGAGCACTGCGCTGAAGTTTTTGTTCACGCTCGCCGTACACCTGCAATCGTTTTCGAAATTTACTTTGCAATGCCCAGAAAAGAATTGTAGAAAATTTATCTCAACGTGAAAAGTGAAATATCAAAATTTTTAAGGTGTCAGAAACATCAATTAATTTGTATTGCCCATAAAAGAATTCTATAAAATTTATCTTAATGAAAAAGTATGAAGTATCAAAATTTTTAAGGTGAAAGAAAAATCAATTAATTTGTATTGTCCAGAAAAGAATTGTATAAAATTTATCTGAATGCGAAAAGTGAAGCATGAAAAGTTTTAAGATCACAGAAAAATTGTTTAATTTGCACTGCCCAGAAAAAAATTGTATTTATCTTAACGTGAAAAGTGAAGTATGAAAATTTTTAAGGTAACAGAAACATCAATTAATTTGCATTGCCCAGAAAAGAATTGTATAAAATTAATTTTAAATTTTCTGTTATCCTACAGAGAGAGAGAAAAGTGAAGTATGAATAGTTGTATCGAGTCTTAACACAGTACTTGTACCTAAACAGATATTGTTTAAAAATGTTTAAAACTCACAAGTATAATTGGTGATGGTGCCAAGCGCATTTCTTCACCGACTTCTTCTGATCGCCTTTAATATTTTGCAGACGATGCCCAAGGATCTCCAGTTGACCGTAAATGCAGATCAACAATCCATTAAACAGAGAGTCGCAAGCAACGTGCATAGTCGTGTCAAAAGTTAGGCCTACGGCTTGATAAAGGTAAGTGACCGTGTACAGCACCGCCGACGAATAGTTGTATGGTATCCAAGCTCGAAATGCTAATTTTCGATTTTTTCCCTCCTTGATCGGCGTGCCGATCCACACCACCATCATGCTAGCCTGGACCACTGTCATGTATTGAATGGAATTCATGCTGCGAACCAAAGAGACCAATTAATAAATTCAACTGTTCATCGTACTGATTTTGTATTTTATTGCTTCTGTTTGGAGCCAAAAATGTGCAGTAGTGGACAAAAGTTTAAGAACGCTCTAAAAAAGACGATAACTATTTTATTATTGTACTATACGACTCGAACTTTTTTCGGGAAGCTAGAGCAATTAGTTTATCACAGGATGCGAATAGAATTATTGAAAAAATACTAAAAGTTGAATTTTTAACTTTCTTATGCGGGCCTATATTGAAAATTAAAAAAAACGTTTTGTCGATCTGTGTCAATTATAATATACGCACTGTAAAAGTTTCACAGAAATCGGTTGATTCGGGAAAAAACAACAGCCACTAAAAGATGCAAGAATCCTTAGATTTATTCCAGTTAAAGGACGAAAATAGTGGAAATCTGCAATTTTTGCCATTTTTAAACGAATTTTGACGAAATTTTCCGGATATGTTTAATTGATTCAGATCGCCAAAAGGTATTTTTTAAGTTTTCAATGAAGGCCCACATAAAAAAGTTGAAAACACAACTTTCAGTATTTTTTTCAAAAATTCCGATCAATTGCGATTCTTGGAAAAATTGCTTTTCACGTCCTGTAGGAAACTAATTGCTCTAGCTTCCCAAAAAAGTTGAAATCGTATAGTACATTATTAAAATAGTTATCGTCTTTTTTTAGTTCGTCCTTAAACTTTTGTCCATTATTGTAAATGACGAGTCAGACAATGATTAAAAAATTCTTGTACCGCAACTTACTCTATTATCTTATCGAATCTCATCTTGATGTCCAGCTCCTCGTCGTCCATTGGTGAAAATGGCTCCTTCTGCAGAGTCTTTATCAGAAGAATGATCTTCTTCCGGTTCAGCAAGAAGGTGATCATCTTGCAAACGCACCCAAGCACCGACATCGTGATGTACAGGTTGTCGCTCAGATCTTTCTGACTTCTCACGTTCAGAATTAAATCGAGTACATGCGTCAGTACTATACTATGTATCAGGCCGAACGCCATCACCGAGTATACTGAGTAGACAAATTTTTTAAAGGAGGATGTCCAGGTGATGGGTCTTAGACACCCTAACGCCGATAGCATCGAGAGAGGTACGCGTAGCGACGTCATTGTCGATCGTCTCTTTCCTCATTCGATCGTAAACAAATTTCAACAAAATAATTTCATTCACTTCCGTGTCGGTGAAGTTAGAAAACTCGAAATATGCTCAAAGACAATTGTACAATTTATAATATTTCGTCTACACTCAGTTGATTTGTGCTTTTTAATAATTAGAAGAACATGTTTCATTTGCATGAACGTGTTCTCTTGAAAATGTTTCCCTTGGTATTGCGCGAACAAGATAGACGAGGAAAGAGACTTCGCGGAACGAAGAGTGAAACGCGACTAACTAATACAGACTATCGGAATTCTCTCAGGACCCTCAGATAGTCTGGACAGTCTCCCTTCGACCAGGCTATGTTATTATGGCAATTACCGACGACCGTGCGCGGCTGCTGCAATTGCACGGGATTCAGAGAGGGTTGTTGTTTAGGTGGACGGACGGTTTTTAATAATGAAACAGTGGAAGAGGAACGACTCTTTACAGTTCGTTTCTGTTGGACACAGGGAAATACATATTTCAAACAAACTACCAGCAACTGTGTACCATCAGTCGTTTATTTGTTGGAGACAGCAGTGGTTAGGTAAAGTGAAATCGAAGAAAATGTGTGCCAGTAAAAATAGTCTCAAGACGTATAGTTCAGCTCTCTTCTCCAACATTTATCACTGTCTCTTCACGAGTGAACAATAACTTTATCGAAAGGTACCTCGTGTTATGGCAACGGACAGCTGATAGTGAGTATCTTTCATTGTCAAATATGGCAATGAGTCGAAAGGATATGCAGTGGCGGGGCTGCGTAGAATAACATGCTGCGGTTGAAGTTGGCGAAAACCACTGTCACGCCCTTTGGTAGCATGCACCACATGCTTGCAGGAATTGGTACAGTGTTTTCCCTGCAAAACATAAAATTAGTACACCCACCGAATCACTTTCCCTCTTCTACATCGTTGGAATTGTTAATATTAATTTGACCTAGTGAGGTGTGAGCACATTGTACGCCGAATAAGATGTCTTGATCACCTGTAACTCATTTACAATTTCACTAAACATTAAACCTACGAAACAGTGGAAAAAGTAAACGATAAATCGTACAAACCCCCATAAACGCGTCCACATTCATAGACATAACTTGCGCACTCTTGAACTCCATGGGGAATGTAGATCGTAGCATGATCATTAAAAGAGTCCTCTTAGTGTTCTCATTTAAACTGATCCAATTGCTCGCGTAGATCATATCGGAAACCTCGAGGCTCTAAAATAAGTGATCACGTCAGAAAATGCATAAATCTCGGGTATTTCATTTTCTTGGCTTGATTATGGACCTTTTGCTTCACTTCGTTCCCATACCAACAATAGTAAAATATTTGCAACATTGGGCAAAAGATGAACATAAAGTTCTCGACCATTTTTGCAAGTAATCGCGTCTGCGACAGCTGGAAAATCGAGAAGCAGACCATCGACACGGACATGAACATTTGAAAGAAAAGTACTACTTGGAAAGTTTTGTTCACGTTCGCTGCGTATCTGCAATATATCATTT
>CM052279.1:10145444-10165743 GCA_028455765.1 Lasioglossum oenotherae
TCGCCATAGTGTACTATTCTGCGGACTTCCTGGGCTCGCAATCAACGGACAGCGAGTGGTCCGAAGGGGATAGCGTTTAATAATGAACTTGAGGAGACACGACACGTTATAGTCGATTTTCGTAGTCGAGGGGTAGTTAATAATCTAGAACACGTTTCGCGGACTTTTCTGGCCTCGGTCAATTAATTCTTTCCGGCAGTGCGCTGTCTATAGTCGTTGCAAGATCGTCAGAAGAACAACATAAAGCGAAGTCGTACGGATTATGATCTTCTTAAAGGAAAGTAGAGTGTTCAAAAGACTAGTCTTTCTTGGTGTTAAAATATTGCAGATTTCAAGTTGAATTTATTTCTATTCCGATCAAATACTTTACACATTGTAGTATGTTTCTGGCAAACTTAGAACTATAAGCGTTATCGCAGATTTACGGTCGATTACCTTGACTGGAGCACGTTGTACACTGAATACGAAGTCTTCAGCACCTGGAACGATAAGACATTATTACTAGAAAAGAGATGTTTAACACCAAATTCAATGTTTCTCCTAGTTTGCCTTTCACCTACTAATTTTACATATTTTTCATTGTCGTAGAACGATTTGATTTCATACGAACCGCCATGAAGGAGTCAATGTTCACCGACAGAATGTGAGCAGTGGTGAACTCGATGGGGAACGTGGCCCTGACCATAATCATCAGAATAGTCTTCTTACTGTCGTCGTCTAAATGGGCCCAGTTGCTCGCGAAAATCAGATCCGGAATCTCGAGACTCTGAAATGCGCGTTTATTCGAGAAAGTGATAGAGTTTGGTGAGTGGATATTTCTTGTAGCGACAATGAACCTTTCGTTTGACTTCGTTCCCGTACCAACAGTAGTAAAATATCTGCATCATCATGCAGAAAGCGTACACAAGCGTCGCCGCTAGTCTCTCGCCCAGATCGGTTTGCGTGATTCGGTAAAGTGTGAAGCATATTATCGCTATACTGGCCATGAATTGAATGCACAACACCGCTTGGAAGTCTTGGTTCACCTTTGCCGCGAATCTGAGACGGCATTATAGGTTTTGCAAATCAATTTCACCCATTAACCCTTTGCCGCATTTTAACAGTTTACCGGCCGGTAACCTGTCAATCGGCTTTTTACCCCAACCGGTGGTCTGCGAATCGGTTGTCTAAGACAGGGCTCGGAATTATTTGCTCGCGACGGCCGATTTTCGAAGGCTACGCCCCGTCGCCTCGGCCGCGCGTCTCGCTCCCCGTGGCGGTTCTTTTTTACCACGTTTTTATTAGCTCGCTTTCTTGTTTGTTTGTTTGTCTGTCTGTCTGTCTGTTCGGTGGCAAATTTTGCAATTGATTTTAAACTAACTTCCCGATGAGCTAGAGGCTTGAAATTTTAAACATACTATATCTACTACTACATCTCTCTGTTATAATCTCATCAAAATGTTCAAAATCGATTGTAAAATTTCACACATACAAGACTAAAAAGCAGAAAATAATTATTTAAATAAAAATAAATTTTTTAAAAACACCACGTTTTTAAAATGGACTAAAAAGTATAAAATAATTTTTCCTAGCCCCCTACAGACTCCTAACCACGTACAGATAATCCTGAAAATTTGTGATTGTGAATTTTTAACAGCTACGCAAATACTTGTAAGATTTAAAACGAAAAACATGGGGCGCATGCAATAGATAATTGATGCGTGAATAGTTCACCCAAAATTACTAAAAATTTTATTGCTTCGCAAATGATATGAACTGTTGTGTGAGATTTCTCAACGGCTGCTACTCTCTACACTCCTTACTATTATCTTGCGCCCCACGTTTTTCGTTTTAAATCTTACAAGTATTTGCGTAGCTGTTAAATATTCACAATCACAAATTTTCAGGATTATCTATACGTGGTTAGGAGTCTGTAGGGGTCTAGGAAAAATTATTTTATACTTTTTAGTCCATTTTAAAAACGTGGTATTTTTAAAAAATTTATTTTTATTTAAATAATTTTCTTTTAGAGCGGTGTAAAAAATGCATTTACAGACTGGGTCTCCCCTAAAGATGATGGTCGGGGGGAATAAAAACCACACCGCTCGAGACGCCTAAGAGCCTTTCTCTCCACTGGTGGACCGCAGATTACATCAACCCGATGACCCGCTGTCCGCATTACTTCCGGGTTGAATTACTGCGGCTAGAGTCACGAACCTCTTCTTGCCAATTATCCCCGTGGCGGTCCTAGTTCGGAGCTCCTCAGGCGCGTACCATAAGCATTATTCGTGGCGCTTAGGAGAACTATGACCGGCTCGAGGGGGCATACCCTTCGAAAAGTCGGCCGTCGTGAGTAAATCCGAGCCCCGGTCCGAGCCTCCGAAACAAAGCCGGTGTCAGAGAAACGTTTACTACCGAATAACCGGTGAGATGTGTATAGGGCGTTCAACCGCTATCGATCGGTAAAGTGTTAACACTAAATCTACCACGAGGGATGAAATGACCCATTTTAGATTTTTTATTTTATAATTATTAGAATTTTAAAGGTGTTTTCATGGGAACTTACTGAATATATTTTTTGACTCGAGTATATAGGGTGGTCCGTTTAAGTAAGAACACCTAAAAATCTCTTCTGGTTATTGTGATGCAAAAAATATTTGTTACGTAATGTGCACGGTGTTAATGGACCAAATATCTGGCTCGAATATTTTTTTCCGAGGGTCATTTTTTTTGGAGTTGTCAAGGTCATCGATGTTTTTTGGTACATAACTACATTTTTTTTATTGCATCGTGTAACTGATGGAAAAATACATTCAGATATGTATAATAACATGACCTTGAAATGACCTTGATCCTCGAAAATTAAAGTTTTACGTAGAACTGATGTCGAATATCTTCGGCCACGACTCCTGAGCCTATGAATGCGATGAAAATATTTTTTATCACACTAAGAATATGGATCAACAGATGTGTACATGTGTTAACTGTTAAAACAACACTCACGTTCTTTTAAGTTATCATCAGAGATGTTCAAAATGGCCTCCTTCTACGTTGATACATTTTCTAAAACGTGCAACGACCGACTGTACAGATCTTTCAATTGTTTCGACATTAATGTCAGCACAAGCTCTAACTATTCGGTTCTTCATATCCTCGGGTGTAGTTGGTCGTTCATTATAAACTATTTGTTTCAACTTTCCCCACAATAAAAATCCATTGGTGTGAGATCTGGTGAACGCGGTGGCCATCCTACAACTCCGGTACGACCAATCCATCGATTTGGAAATTTTAAATGCAAAATTTGTTTGACAAGACGTGTAGAATGAGCCGGACAACCGTCATGCTGATACCACATTCTTAAACGGATATCTAGTGGTACATCATGAACAAACATTTGTAGCTCATTTTACAAGATTGTTGCATACTTTTCTCCATTTAAAGTACCGTTTATGAAATAAGTACCAATTATTTGATTATTTAATATGCCACACCAGACATTTACACTCCACGGTCTTTGTTTATCCACTAATCTTAACCAGTGTGGATTGTCAGTTGACCAATAATGCATGTTTCGTAGATTTAGCTGTCCATGGTTGGTGAAAGACGCTTCATCAGTAAATAGTACTTTTTAAAAAAATGTTTCGTCATTTTCGTATTGCTGCAAACCCCACCGAGAAAAATTCATACGATTTACAAAATCTGTTCCGTGAAGGTCCTGATGTAACGATAGATGATAGGGATGAAATTTTTCTTCTTTCAATATCCGTACTATGCTTGTTTTAGAAATGCCAGTTTCACGCTCGAGTTGTCTTAAACTCACATGTGGAGTTTCGTTAACTTTATCGACAATAATTATTTTGTTTCTTTCGTTCGTAACAGTTCTGGTTCTTACACGCTTCTTCACAACAGTACCAGTTTCACGAAAATGATCGATCAACTTTTTATAATTAGAAAGTGATGGACAATTACGGTCTGGAAATTTATCTTTATACATTCGAACTGCTTGCCTTAAACATTGATCAGCTTTACCGTAAATGAATACCATATCAACTTTCTCTTGCATCGAGTAATTTATTTCAAACAGCACATCGATACACGGATAGATAAATTGAAACTGATCGGAATTTCAAAACGTAAGGCATCATCAGTATTGCGACAGTAAACATGTTTATTTACATTCACGCTCTTGACGTAGCGTCTTCAAAGCCTATGATCTCAATAGATATCAGTTCTAGGTTTATTCCATTCACTATGACCATATCTTAATTCTTCCATGTCCGTGGTCCGTTTAAGTAAGAACACCTAAAACTTTAATTTTCGAGGATCAAGGTCATTTCAAGGTCATGTTATTATACATATCTGAATGTATTTTTCCATCAGTTACACAATGCAATTAAAAAATGTAGTTATGTACCAAAAAACATCGATGACCTTGACAACTCCGAAAAAAATGACCCTCGGAAAAAAATATTCGAGCCAGATATTTGGTCCATTGACATCGTGCACATTACGTAACAAATATCTTTTGCATCACAATAACCTGAAGAGATTTTTAGGTGTTCTTACTTAAACGGACCACCCTGTATATTATAGTAAAAATTGCACAAAATTTAAATGAATTTATTCTTGTTGTTTTTATAAAACTACACATCTGTCACTTTTAATGGTCGGTAGGTTTAGTGTTAACGAGTCACACTCGTCATGAAGATTATAACCAAAGCTTAACAAATATGAATGTTACGCGTTTCTTTTTAAATGAAATCAAATTTGATTCGGTTGTAATCAATATTTGAGCATTAAGATAAAGGTAGCCGTACAAAAAATACGAATTTTCCTTTGTCTTCTACGATATTTTTGGGGATTAAGACGTTCTAATCACTGTAACTCTAAAGAAAATGATACGGCAATGGGTTAAGAGTTAGAATGCAGAAGTAGAATGGTCTAAAAAGAGCAGACGTACTCGTATAGAAAGTTGTGATGGCGAGCGCACTCTCTCGCCGATTCCTTGCCATTTTTCACGACGTTCTGCAAACGGAGACCGAGGATTTCTAGCTGGCTGTGTATGCAGAACATCAAACCGCTGAACAGGGCGTCGTAAGTGACGTTCATAAGCGAGGAAATGATCACACTCACGGCTTGCAGAGCAAAAATGACAGCGTACACTACCGGAGCCGAGTAGTCGAACGGTATCCACAAACGGTACGCTAACGTTTTGTTCTTCCCGTTTGTGATCAGCGTGGTCAGAAGAATCATCACTATACAGGCCTCCGTTGAGAACGTGTACAGTGCTGTCACTCTTCTGTAACCAGAGCAATAATCATTTCCACTGAGTCATCTCTCATCTTAAATTTTTCTCTACATATATATAATACACAGCATGCAACATAATCATAATATCAATAATTGCACGTAAAAAAACTTAAAGATAACAGTTTGACTAGGAATATGACCAAAAAATTGAGAAAAAAGTGGTTCATTAGATTTATTATTTTTAGATATACAAGATATACAATTTCGAAAATAAAATATTTCTGTTTCAACAATTTGATCCCCAAAATAAAATATTTCTATTTTAACAATCAGAAACACGAAATATAATATTTTACTTTTTGCATTGTTATAATACTCTGAGAAACCGCATAAACATACAGTCTATCTTATCGTTAAGGAACGATTTACACCCATAAATGTATTTGCCCATATATTGAATTCGAACCATTATTTTTCAGCATTCTTCTTCATTCTTTCAAGATTCTTCAAATAAAATAGTATTTCCAAAAATTTTACTGCCTCAAATAAATGATTTTGTTTTCAAAAATTATTGCATCAAATAAAATATTTTATCTTCAAAAATTATTGCATCAAATAAAATATTTTATCTTCAAAAATTATTGCATCAAATAAAATATTTTATTTTCAAAGTTGTACACATACTTTTTAAAATAAATAGGATTATTTACTATTTACTATTTAAAATGCTATTTCCCCAGCTCTAGAAACGAGTCTACTTCCTTAAGTAAAGTGTTAACTTCCAACACTTGGTCTAGACACTCTAGACCAGGCGTGGACAATTTAGCCTCAATTGAGACTAAACTGTTCCCACCGTAGCGCCCACTGTCCCCCACCAGCAACCGTCGTTGCTATGTAGGAAGGACGCGTTTCGCTTGTCGCAAGCAGTGTGCAGGCCTCGTGCATCGGAGCCACGAGGAGCGCCACCGAAAGGAAGCTTGGTGGGGGAAGCAGGCGTTTCAGGGGCTTCACCCGTGGCCACGCCTGCTCTAGACCGTGGTTCACAATTATAAAATCGGTCATTCACATCTGAGCATCCACATTGCCAAATTAAATCGACATAAGAACCAATACTAAAATCGCAATTAACACATACTCATTATGTTTATCGAATTTGGTCTCGACATCCTTCTCCAGAATATTCTCAGGCGAGTATGGTTTCTGTTGCAAAGTGTTGATCAGAACCATAATGTTATCCCCGCGAGCAAGAAAGCTGCAGAACTTGCAGCAGGTGATCAGCATAGGAATAGTCAAGACAAGATTGTCGCTGAACTCATCCTGATTCTTGACGTTAAATACTATGTCCAGGATAGTGATCAGCGTGAGAACCTGTACGAGCATCAGTATTATAATTCGGTACACTTTGTAGAGGAACTTCATGGGCTCGGATGTCCAGGATGGCGGTCGGTGACATCCTATCACTGTCAGAATCGTGGACGCACATTGCAGCGTTGGCATCATCGATTTTCTTAGCTGTTGTCTTAGTTTTACTCATTCAGTAACTTTTAATTCAACTAATTTCTAACCAAGTGAAAGCTCTCAGATATTTGCACACAATTCACCGTTGCACAATTGGAAATAATTTTTAATACGTTTGAGGAAATGAAATTTTATTGGAATGACTCTTTCTGCAAAGTGAAAAGGAGGAAGAAAATAGTATGTTTCAACTTCGCTAGTCTCGCTCGTTACTGACAATGTGTAGTCAGCATATTTTTTTCCGCACCCCTGGAAGTTGCTTTCCTATCGACAATTTCCCTTCCGCTGCGCAAACTGTGTTATTACCGTAATTATTGGCAACGACATATTTCCTCGGCGACTCTGGGATCGTCGTCGAGAGGAGCAATTAGGGGCGATGACGTTCAATAATTAAAAAGGGGGACAGCGTAGTCACTTTTCATGCAGAAAGGGTAAAGAATGCACGAGCGCAGGGGCAGTTCGTGTTCTTCACTGTGACAGTGAATTATTTTCTCGAATGTCCGAGCATAAGAATCAGTTCAACCTGTCTGTCAGCGTGGTTTTTAAACTTCCCTCATTTTTGGAGCAAAATGACGGAGAGAATTTTTAAAAGATGAGTATACAACACTTTAAAAACTTGAAAAACATCACAGAAAATTTTTATAAATTTTCCATTCGCGTCAACTTGGATACTTCACACATAATTTCTTTCCAGAAATGTTGAAAACAATATTGGACTGCACTAATTTATTTATTCATTGGAAGCATGAATTCTGTGATGCATCGGGGATGAAGAGAACAAGAAAAGATCGTATATAAGGCAAGTTAATTTTCAACGCTAGAGCGTCAATGAATTTATTGCTAATTTATTGCTTCTATTCAATATTTTATTCTATATACTCTAATATGTTTCTCTTAATTGGATCTCTCTCATTGGATCGATTACTTTCATTGAAGCACATTGTACACTGAGTAAGAAGTTTTGAGCACCTGGAATAACAAACGTTTTCTCCCAGTATTATCGACAATACTGTTCAAATAAAATCCATTGTCTAGAAATAATACTGACCGCCATGAAAGACTCTATGTTCACCGACAAGAGGCGACCACTGGTGATTTGAATGGGATACGAAGCGCGCAGCATAATCATCCATAGAATCTTCCTGGTCCTGTTATCCAAACTCGTCCAGTTGCTGGCAAAAATCATGTTCGGTATCTCAAGACCCTGAAACATGAATTCCTGTTATAAAATTCAACAATACTATGCGCTGAATCTCCTTGCCCTCGGAATCAACCTTTAGTTTGACTTCGTTCCCGTACCAACAATAGTAAAATATCTGTAGTAGCATCACGTACGCGTACATGAGCGCCTCGATCGTTCCCGAGCCTAAATCCGTCTGAGTAAATCGGTAGAGGGTGAAGCAGATGATCGTTATGCTAGCTAGAAACTGAACGCATAATACTGCTTGGAAGTCCTCGTTCACTTTCGCTGCGAATCTGAAATCATTATCATCGTGATTAAACTGCGGATGTTTTCGTAAGTAAATTTGAAGAAGGTGGAATTAAATGAAATCTTATTTTCGGTGGTGGTGGCTTTCGTAGATCTGGAATAAATAAAAATCGTGCCAAGAGAACTTCTATGGGATTTTACATTCCAGCATTTTTTTGAACATTTTCAAATGCCATAAACGCAGAATGATCCGCACTCTATTCATGATCCTTGAGAACTGTAATCTACAAAATTAAAAAACATACTCATATATAAAGTTGTGATGCCGAGCGCATTCTTTCGCCGACGCATCGCCGGTTTTGATATTGTTTTGCAGGCGATGCCCGAGAATTTCTAGCTGGCTGTATATACAGAACATCAGTCCGCTGAACAGAGAGTCGTAAGTGACGTTCATAAGCGAGGAGATTGTTACACTCACAGTTTGGAGTATGAACGTGACGGCGTACACAGACGGGGACGAGTAGTCGTATGGCAACCACAAGCGAAACGTTAACACTTTGTCTCCTGGATTTGTGATCAGGCTTGACGCTACTGTCACCACTACGCACACCTCTGTCGAACACGTGTACACGGCTGTTATCAGTCTGCAATCAGAAGTAGCACTTCGTGGAAAATCTTTTTTGACTTTGGCAATTTGTTCTGCTCGAACCGCTATAGGTACATGGCAGTTTTTGGCATTGAACGATTCTGCAGACTCTGGTGAATATTATTATATATTTTTTAATTAGTAATATTTGGGCTCCCTTCCGCAACTATTTTATTTTATCAAGCAAAATTCGTATTCAAGCTGTTGGTGACAGTTTAAAGGAGAAAAAAGTCCACTCCATAGCGTGGGGTAATTTTCTAATTAATAATATTTCAGCTCCTTGGCGTAGCAATTTTATTTTGTCAAGCGAAATTTATATTCTAGCTTTTCGAGTCAGTTTCTAAGAGAAAAAAGTCCACTCTATAGCATGGGGTAATTTTTAAATTAATAATATTTAAGCTCCCTCGCGAAGCTATTTTATTTTGTCAAGCGAAATTTATATCCTAGCATTTCCTGACAGTTTCCAAAAGAAAAAAGTCGTGAGGTAATTAAATTCATCACTTGCTGTCACTAATATTGCCAGTATCTACTTACTCGTTGTATCGATCAAACCTCGACTCGATGTTCCTTTCATCTTCATCAGCAGGCTTGCACGGCTTCCGCTGTTGACAGCTTATGAGACGCATAATGCTATCACGGTACGCTAAGAAGCTGCAGAACTTGCAACAGGTGATCAGCATAGGTATAGTCAAGACCAAATTTTCACTGAATTCGTCCTGAGTCTTGACGTTCAACACTATATCCAGAACAGTTGACAGAGTCAGAGCCTGCACCGCTATTAAAATTAAGTATCCGTACAATTTGTAGAACAATCTCTTGGGCTTCGAGGTCCACGTGACTGGTGGGTAACAGCCTATCGCTGTCAGGACCATGGACGCGCATCGTAGCGTTGGCATTGTCGATTGTTTTAGCAGTTATCCTCCCTTCATTCATTCGGTCTGCGTCAATTCACTGATGTACACTTGGAATTGTGTACAGGGTATATAAAAATGACCAATATAATGGTCATCCGTCGTAGGGATGAATTTACACCTCTGGATCTGTGGACAATTGTAAGAGAAACTTGCCGAAAAATTGTTTATGACAAAAAAAATTGTTGGTAAAGTTGCTTTTTACATCAACACCTTCCACTCATCCAGAAGGGAAAAAGTTTGAAAGAAGCCACATGTCGCAAACAAATAGTTATTGAGATATAAGCTGTTAAAGTTTTTTCAAAATTTGATGGGGCCCATTCACGGTCAAGCATGTTGCGCAACAATTATTGTGTAGCATGATGTTACGTTAAGTATATTAATCCTGTATTATAAAATACATCGATGCGACGAGGGGACTACCCTCATAAAACACGTCATTGATGACCGCAGACAATGCCAAAAGGAATTTCTTTGTTGACTGTTTCCGACACACCCCCGTCCAATTAACAAACGCAACATTTCCCCGCCCTTAATCATTCACAAAAAGCCGACGTGACAACCGCAGTAGTATTTTGGCCGCGGTCGGAGTAACTTCTTCCCGTTCGCTGTCACGATTTCGGAAAGTATGTTGTGTAGTGTCCAGTGATTGTGTAGAAGTATGGTGTTTTGTGCTTTATCGTTAATAAGGCGTATTCGCGCAAATGGCAGTGTCCACTTGATCCGACGGAGGAACAGACGATTCTGAAAAATTTGTAAGTACCTAGACATTAGTATTTTATAACTCAGAATTAATATTCTTATGTATAAAAGTGGATTTTTATTTTATGTACTATACTTGAACTTGAAAGTATATTTTATTTATAGTTAAATGGTTATATTAATTATTTTATTGGGGTGATATTTACATTTAATAAACTTTAAAGGTGTCTATACGCATAATTGTACACAATCAGATTTTGCAAGAATTTTGACAGCTTATACCAAATATATATAATACCTATTTGTTTGCGACATGTGGCTCCTTTCAAACATTTTCTCTTCTCGATGAATAGAAGGTATTGATGTAAAAACAAACTTTAACAGCAATTTCCTTTGTTATAAACAATTTTGCGGCAAGTTTCTCTCACAAATGTCCACCGATCCAGAGATGTAGATTCACCCCCGAGACGGATGACCATTCCTTTTTATACACCCTGTATCACAATTTTTGTTGTCACAATTTTTACTTTTACAGTTTTTAGTTGATCTAGTGCACGTGTTCAATCTAGCTTTTTTTCCGAAACCGTGTATTCGATTAGATTAAAAAATTTTTACAAGGAAGTGAAAACTGAGGGATGAATAATTTAGTATGTAGACAGCGGATCTTCATGCAAAATAAAAATGTTCGACCTGCACTGTAACAAAGTGGAGTGAAATAGAAACTTATTTTCTTTCACAAGATATGTTTAATAGGTTGAAAACCATATAACACAGTAGTTTTAAATACTTTCAATGTTTTTAGTGCTTTAAATTACACCGACTCATTTTTGCCAAAAATTCACAAAATCCGCTGTCTATTTTGAAGTTGTAGTTTGTAGGGAAATTGTTACTATGAAAAAGGAACGGAACAGGAAAACACTGTGCACTGTCTCACCATTACGCGACGGAGTCTCACATGTCACTGACTACGGGAGACTATCGGCATTTTCTCTGCACCCCTATTGACGATTTCCCCAGGCAGAGGCTGTCATTACAATAATTATTGATGCGACATCTCCACTTACCATTTCGATAGCATATTCTCAGTCCCTGCTACACGTAATTTTTTTTCACTGTTGTCCACTACGTTTTCTCTTTGCACTCGGGGTTGCATTTCGAGAGAAGCGGCCGGATAGGGGGATGAAGTTGAATAATAAAATGATAGCCGAGGGATAATGTATTGTGGCTTTTAATGGACGAAAAGCATGTTTGAAGTTGCAGCACACTTTCAGTTCTCTTCTTCTCGGACGCAAAGTGAAATTCAATCGAGGAAACACAGTGAAATATCTGACCATGTTTCTTGACATAAATTGCGGTTATTTCTATAAACTTTAAGCATTGACGACATTTGCCATAAACGAGAAGCACAAGGAATAAGAGAACCCTATGTACAAGGCAAGTTGTTTCCTGATTTAATTTTAATTTATTGTTTGTCCTATCAGATTCGCGTCAAATATTCTAGTATGTTTAATTGCTCGTTAATTGAACATTGTCGACTATCTTTCCTGAAGCAGATTGTAAGTCGAATACGAAGTCTTGATCACCTGGAATGAATCGTGAAATAATAATTACAGGAATTACTTGATTCGACTGTTTTATATTAACCGTCATGGACGACTCCAAATTCACGGACACTATATGACCACTAGTGAACTCGATAGGGTACGTAGATCTTAACATGATCATTAGCAGTGTCTTCTTCGTGTTCGTGCTCAAACTTATCCAGTTGCTCGAAAATATCAGGTCTGCGATTTCGAGGCTCTAGAAAATCGTGGTTTCTCTATCTAATAATATTCTAAAATATTTTAATATCACCCTACAATAATATTAAACCACTTTTGGTATTACTCACCTTTAGTTTGACTTCGTTCCCGAACCAACAGTAATAAAATAGTTGCATTAGGAAACAAGTAGCGTACACCAAAATCTCAACCATTTTCTCGCCTAATCCCAATTGCGTGATTCGGTAGAGGTTGAAGCAGACGATCGCCATGATGCCGAAAAACTGGACGAACAATGCTGTTTGAAAGTCCTCGTTTATCTTCATAGCATATCTGCAATCATACCGAAAATTAATTCAGATGCTGTTCTAAAATCTCTCAAACTGTTTATCTTGTCGAGAACTCGTTTACCAGCGGTGACTAAAAATTGTGTAGACTATCAGACATTGTATTAACAATAAGTGTTACATTAAATATTGTGCAAAAATCTTTTAAAGAGAGGTTTAAAATCTCTCTAATCGTTTATCTGGTCGAGAACTCGTTCACGAGGGGTAACTAAAAATTGTGTAGACTATCAGACACTGGACTAAATGTTACATTAAACATTGCGAAAAAACCTTCTAAAGAGAGGTTTAAAATCTCTCAAACTGTTTATCTTGTCGAGAACTCGTTTACGAGCGATGACTAGAAATTGTGTGAACTATCAGACACTGGACTAACAATAAGTGTTACATTAAATATTGTGCAAAAACCTTTTAAAGAGAGGTTTAAAATCTCTCCAATCGTTTATCTGGTCGAGAACTCGTTTACGAGGGGTAACTAAAAATTGTGTAGATTATCAGACACTGGACTAAAATGTTACATTAAATATTGTGTGGAAATATGCCAGGAGATAGAAGACGCACGCGTATATGAACTTGTGATGTCGCGCACAGTCGTTGGCCGATACCGTATCATCTTTAATAATTCTTAACCGATGTCCAAGGATATCCAGCTGGCTGTATATGGAGACAATCAGCCCGCTGAACAGGCAATCGAAACCGACGTTCGCTGTCGAGCTAATGATCATACTCAGGGCTTGGTGAGCGTAAGTAATCGGGTATAAAGCGAGGCTTGAGTAATCGTACGGTATCCACGCTCGAAAAGCTAATGCTCTGTTCTTTGGATCTCTGAATGGCGAGGTAGTCCACGTTAGTAGCATGAATAATTCGGTGTAAAGTGTGTAGAAGGTTGACAATCTCCTGCAATTAACACTTTATTTAAAGGAGGTCATATAATTATTCTACACTCCTCAAAAGAATTAAATGATCACTTGTGCGAACCCGGAAAATTGGTCCCACTTTATGTGATCATACCTCCGTCAAAAATTGCCGTATCGATATCGTTAAAGAATGTTTTGAAAGCCTCAAACCTCTAGTTTTTCAGATGCTCTGTTTCAAATTGTTGCTATGTTGGTTTTTTACAAAGTTATAGCGAGATGAAGACAACATTGACGGTTGACAAAAATTTTGTGCAACTTTGGAACATCACACGGGGAGCAACAAATTTTTGTTGATAAACCGCGTTAATATCATTTGGAATGGCTATCTTTCCTGTGTAAACTGTGTGGTTGTTGAATATTGTGCGATTTTTTTATTCGAGTTATTCAACATTGAAGTAAATATGGGCTTTTTAACTTTATCTAGCTCCCGAAAGCGAGAAAATTATCGTAAAATCTTGTGCAAAAAAGCAATAGAAAGAGCGTTTCTTTCTCTTCAAGGCACTCTTTTTGTTTTTCAATTTCATTAACATTTCGATATACCAGGTGTTTCTGAACATATGCTTAAGAAATGCACAATTTCCATTTTTCCTTTACCTCGATATATCTCGGCGAGAAATGATCGTAATACCATGATCCGAACGTCAGATTGAAGCAGAGATTCTGCCGATTCGATTGAGTACTCCATGAACTCGCTGCGATAATTTTTTATCTATGGCAGCTGTGTTTGAAGTTAGTGCTTCGCAAAAATTATACGCTACCGCCGTGCCGCACAGTGGACAAGGACCAAAATCGATTCAAAATCAAAGAACTTCCGATAGAAATGAGGTAGAGCGATGAAATTTTTTAAAAATTAAAGCTGAAACTTTGCAGAATATGGGAAAAGTATGGAGATTATGATACAAACGTTTTTTAATGTTGAGAAAATTCGTTAAACGTGTAGAATTTCAAGATAATGTGGTTTTTCCGGTACCACGTGCGGAAAAATTTTTTTTTAATATGCTATATATCATTTCCCATAAATTTTTTTCACGCCGTTTTCATATTTTGAAACCATTCTTTTATCCAATCGATCTCAAACTTTGCACAGATTTTTTCTCACCTAAAGGAACAATACTGGATAGTAGCGTGCATTGTATTTCGATAAAAATTTTTCTCCAAGAATAGCTCGGGTCCACCCTAATGTACATACATATTGGACAGGAATAAACATTGAGGTAATGTTTTTCGCGCTTTCGATAAATATTATCAACAATATTCCAAATATCATAATAAGTTTTCCAATATTTGTTTATTTTATTAAAAATTCTAGAGAATTCTCTCGAGAAATATAGTCTTATTCCTCATTTCTCAGGAACACTAATGTTAAATGATTGAAATTACTCCTGACTGTTGTGATCGATGAATAGCGTTTCTACTTTCTACTCACTCGTTTATGATGTCGAACTTCGTCTCGATCCTCAGCTCCTCTTCATCCACCGGCAGATAGGGCTTCCGCCTGGTAGCTTCCATGAGAATCATAATGCCATCACGGTTCGCCAAAAGAGTGCACAGCTTGCAATAGGTGATCACCATAGGAGCCGACATGTACAAGTTCTCTCCGAAATCAGTCTGATTCCTCACGTTGAATACCATATCCAGAACCGATGTTATCGTCAGACTATACGTAAGAAAGAACACAAAACTCCCCCCCCCCCCCCCCGTATAATTTGTACAACGTTTTCTTGGTTCCGGACGTCCACGATGGTAGATATCGACAACCTGCAATCGTCAGGACCATAGACGTCCATCGTAGAGTTGGCATGGTTGATTTTCATCGACGACGCTTGTTAATTATTTCTCCACTAATTCGCTGTCTCCCTTGTACAATCATTAACGAGTAGCACGCATAACGACTGTTGGGATGGTTTTGGTACAATACACCACGAAGGTTCAGACGTTATTGATTGCTATAATGCACCGGCGTTGTCTCTGCACCCCGCTGCAACTACTTTTCCGGTGACGGTTCCCTTCCTTGCGTAGCTGTCTATATCATTAGCGTAATTATCGGTGACATTACCATGCGGTAATTAGAATTGCTATTCGGAACGCAAGATCGCGACGTCGAAACTAGGGCTGTAACTTTTCCGAAGCTTCGAAGGATTCGAAGGAACGAAGGGAACTTCGAAGTTTCGAAGTTTCGAAGTTTCGAAGTTTCGAAGCTTCAAAGTCTTCCAAGTGCTCGAAATTTCAAAGTCTTCGAAACGTATGAAGTTGTAACTTATGAGTTCCATACCATGTCACGAGTTTTGATAAATAAAAATTTTAACTTTCAGTCATCGGTGACTGACAGTGAACTTTCCGTTTTGATTTTTCGTAATTAAATTAAATTTAAAAGAGTGCATTCTATTAATAAATTTCGAATGTACTTAAAAACGAATGTACTTAAAAAATAATACTTTGCAAACAAAATTTTAATGAGTTTTATTAAATTCGGTGAAATCGGATATCGCGGACTAAATGAAAAGAAAGACAAGACAGGCTTGGCGCTTGACAAAACTCACGTATTCAGTAGGACTGTAACTTTCCTTCGAAATCTGCGACCTTCGAAGGAAAGTTACAGCCCTAGTCGAAACCCTTATATTGTCCTCCATCGTAATTGTGGTGTTCCTCCAAAGGCGGTCGTGGTTAGGGATAGCAGTCGACTATGAAATGGTGAGCTACCGTGGCTGGATTTAATGAGCTCAGGTGATACATCTTTTAGGGGGGCGAGGAGAGCCTCTGGTGAACTGTCAGTCGTCTGTTTGGTGCTAGCAGGAGCATTAGAAGTGTGCTGCTGACGGAGCTGGTACTGTCTTGCTTAGTTAGTCAGTTACTTCGCAGAATCGAACACTGAGCCTACTGTCGAACGACCGATATTTCGTGAGAAATCATATTGAAATCATTCAGATACGTATGGTAAATTCTGTGCAGAATAAATTCGATCCTGCTCAGATTTTTACGAGAGGCAAGTCAAGAATTTTTGTAAGCTATTTAGACGAGTGTCAGCTTTTCAGAAAGTTAATCATATTAACACTTTACCTACCGGAAGCCTATTAATAGGACTTTCAATAATTGTGCTGGAACAAAAGAAAGCATAGAAATTTTCTTTTACATTGCAATCTTACATGCAATTATTAGATGACGTTATCGAGGCTGAGTTATTAGTTCACAATGAAAATTGCTGTTGCTATTGAAGATTCCATGAAAAAGTGTTCAGCCATGTACCATAGATTTATCAAAATTATGCAACGATCACCGGTCGGTAATGTGCTAATTAGTAGACGGCGGATCTCTTTATCCAAAATAAAAATTTTCCGCCTGAATTGCAACAAACCGGAGTGACATAGAAATTGATTTTCTCTATTAATATATTAGGACCTTGTGGAATTTCGAATGGTAACACACATGCAAGGCAGTAGTGTATCTAACCTTAAATTTCAGTGTATGGTAGTTCACTTTAGTGTAAACAAAGTAATTTTTTCTTAGTTCTGAAAATGTCTACTTTTGTGCCGAATAAAGTGTATTTACGGGGAATTTTATTGCACTACTTTATTCAAAAGAAATCTGCAGCTGAAGCACATAGAATTCTTGTTGAGACTTATGGTGACAATGCTTTGTCGGATACGACATGCAGAGACTGGTTTCGACGCTTCAAAAATAATGAATTTGAACTTGAGGATAAAGAACGTTCTGGCGCACCGAAAAAATTTGAAGACGAAAAGTTGGAGGAATTACTCGAATGTACTATACTATATATATTATGCTTTGAATGAAATGTTTTTGTTCCTTATAATTTAAATAAAGCTTTTATTTTGTAAAAGAAACAGCGAGAACTTATTCAAGGTCCTAATAATAGGCTAAAAAGAATATAAAGGCATTTTGAAATTCGTCTGATGTTTGAAATTACACCTGACAATTTTGTTAATTCCAGAAAAGTGCTGTGGTGAGATATCATGCTGAATTTATTGCTACTCTTATCGAATATTTACACTACATATTCTAGTATGTTTCTTCCGTTGATTTTATAGTTATAATTCTACGCTGTGGAATATCGTCGAGTTACCTTCACTGCAACAAGCTGTACGCCGAGTACGACGTCTTCAGCACCTGCAATTCGCGAGTACCATGATTAAACAGCTAATAAGTTAAACGAACAATGAACAAGTACTTCTTCAGCTGTATACTGACTGCCATAAAAGACTCCAAATTCACGGACACGATATGAGCACTGGAGAACTCGATCGGGAACGTAGATCGAAGCATGATCATCAGCAACGTCTTTCTCGTGTTCTCGTTCAAATTCACCCAGTTGCTCGCGAATATCAAATCTGGAATTTCTAAACTCTGAAACAGACGATTTGTTAATAATTACAGCAACAGAGGAGGAGGAATTTATTTTGATTTTATTAATTAACCTTTAGCCGGACTTCGTTCCCGTACCAACAGTAATAAAATATTTGCATCAGCATGCAGAATGCGTACATCACAGTTTCAGGGAGTCTAGATCCTAAATCTGTTTGAGTGATTCGGTACAGGGTGAAGCAGATGATCGTCATACTTGCCATAAACTGGACACATAATACTATTTGAAAATCCTCGTTCACTTTCGTGGCGAACCTGAAATTTATCGAACGCTGCACATCGTTTTCATCGTAAAATTGTGTGAATTAACATTGTGAACGCACCGGTATATGAAGTTGTGTTGACGAGCGCATTCTCTCGCTAGTTCGCTGTGATCTTTCACTTGTTGCAGACGGTGTCCAAGAATCTCCAGCTGACTGTATATGCAGAACAACAGGCCGCTGAACAGAGAATCGTAAGCGTTGTTCATGAGCGAGGCAATTGTTACAGTCACAGCTTGGTGGGCGTACGTAACACTGTATAGAATTGGGGATGAGTAGTTGTAAGGCAGCCATACTCGAAATGGCAGCACTCTGTCCTGTGGATCTTTCATCAACGAGGTAACCCACCTCGTCAGTATGCAGAGTTCCGTTAACATTATGTACAATGTCGATATTCTCCTATAATCAGCCCAGAATTCAGTTTTAATTATTTTTCAAGAGAATAGTATTAGGACCCATATTTATATTTTTCATTTCTCTGTTCTGCCACTATCAATTTTTATTCGATCCTCTGATAAATCTAAAATAAGATTAGGACCCATGTTTATATTTTTCATTTCTCTGTTCTGCCACTATCAATTTTTATTCGGACCTCTGATAAATCTAAAATAATAGGACCCATAATTATCACCCATGTTTATATTTTTCATTTCTCTGTTCTGCCACTATGAATTTTTATTCGATCCTCTGATAAATCTAAAATAAGATTAGAACCCATGTTTATATTTTTCATTTCTCTGTTCTGTCAATATCAATTTTTATTCAATCCTCTGATAAATCTAAAATAATATTAGGACCCATATTATACGATTTTTATTCGATCCTCTGATAAATCTAAAATAAGAGTAGGACCCATATTTATATTTTTCATTTCTCTGTTCTTCCAATATATCAATTTTCATTCGTTTCTCTGATGAATCTAAAACAACACTAGGGTCCATATATTTTATTCGGACCTCTGCTAAGTCTAGAATAATATTAATCATATGAATGACTCGTACTCGTTTATTGTGTCGTATTTCATCTCGATCTCCATCTCGTGGTCGTCGGCAGGCAAATACGGTTTCTCCCTCATCGCGTGCATCAGCACCAGAATGCTCTCGCGATGAGATAAAAAGCTGCACAGCTTGCAGCAAGAAATCACCATAGGAACCGTCAAGTAAAGATTATCTCCGAACTCATCCTGACTCCTAACGTTAAATACTATATCCAGAATTGTCGTGAGCGTGACACTCTGTACAAGAAACACCACTACAATCCCGTACATTTTGTACAAGAATATTTTCGTAGTAGACGTCCAGGACGATGGATATCTGCAGCCTATGGTTGTCAGAATAGTGGTTGTCCATCTCAGTGTTGGCATTGTTAATTTTCTTATTTTTAATTATGTCTTTTCTTGATCACATCTAAACAGTTTCACTATTTCGTAGAATGAAGATTCGTTGAAACAACATTTTTCACTGAGTCTTGTAATGATCGGATCGCGAAAACGTACTAAGAAACGTACTGTGTCTTCACGCGGCAGAGGTCCAACGGTTATTGACTGCTATAGTTCATCGTCATTTTTTCTGCACCCCCTGAACTACTTACTCGCGATAATTCTCCTGCTGGACAACGGAGGCCGTTATTGTGGTAATTATTGACGACCAACATGCTCCCTTGCCGTTTCGCGAGCATGATTCCAGCCCTCTCGCCGCACGTAACTATTCCTCGCTGCTCGAAAACTGATTAGACGGAGGGAATGTTGTTCTACAATTGAACGATCGTCGAGGCACGACAGTTCTAAATGAGGGTTTTACATATTTATAATCTCGATGAACCATGCGCTGTCAGTTACCTATTAGCTGGTCTCCTCTTCAGTTCGCTTCGTCTTTCAGCTTGCGCAATAACGAACGGTGATAATAATTAGCCTGCGGATTTTATGCGGTCAATGCAGTACAATTAAGTATGCGAGGGAAACAATTAACCAAAGATTCTCCATGGAAAACAAGAGGATGTCTATTTAAAAACTACAAAACACTTCAGAACTAGAAGACGTCGCACAGAAGGCGAGTTACTTTCTTATATTAACCCTTGGCACTCGAGTGATGACTCTGAGGCCGAAATGTAGGTATCTAATAAATTAAATTTAAACTAGCGGGTTATTGTTGCTCGCTCGCTTCGCTCGCTCGCGAGTAGGGTTGTTTTTGCTCGCTCGCTTCGCGAG
>CM052279.1:10171793-10202281 GCA_028455765.1 Lasioglossum oenotherae
TTTTTCGGACTTGAAGCAGACCATCGCGGCGTAGGAGCTGCAGGAAATTGTCAGCAAACTGGTGTATATGAGCGTGTTATTGCTGTCAAACAATGTGGGTTGTTATTATTAATTATTGCTTTATTCCTCACAGCTGGGAATTGGACTTTTGTTTACAATATCCTATATTTTATTTCACAATTATCGAGAGTCATATTTTGCAAAAACAATTCTGCATCGGAAACCGGTGTTAATAAATGCACGCTGTTACTTTTGAAATGAAACTATTCTTTATTTCGCTTCGCGGGAAATCTCGGAATTTAGTTCCACAAAATTCCTTCAGAAAAAATTTTTAAACATTAAAAAATTATTACAAACTATCAGGCTTCCGCCGGTACATGTCCTATTTTTTTCGATCGAACCCCAAAGTTTCCTGCGGTGAATGGCGTTTATTTCGTGCTTATATCTATAACATTTCCCGAGTTGCAATTTTTTAAAGAAAGTCTGATTCCCGAAGAAATCGGTCACCGTTCACTCATCTTTGACAACGAACAACAAGTTTATTGCGCTGCTAACTTATTGATAATCCAATATTCTGTAATACGAAATGCTCCTTTCTCTTCTTCCGAGCTTCTCAAGCCACTGCGCACCAAGAAGACCGAAGCTCGAGAGGAAGAACCGAAAGGAGATCGAATCGGAGTCTCGACTCACTTCGTTGTTTTCTCGAACTTGGCTCTGATCTCGAACTCCTCTTTGTTCCGTGGGGCGAAGGGTTCCTCCTGGAAGGTGTCCATTAGCTCGAGGATCTTCCGATGACTCAGCAACATGTTCGTCAGCTTCTGACAGCCGATCATCATCGCCGTCAACATGTACAAGTTATCAGCAAACTCGTCTTGCGTCTTTACGACCAGCAACAGATCCATTATCTGATAGAACGTGATCGAGTAGACTAGCAAGATCACGATCACCCTATACAATTGGTACAGCAACGTCTTCGAGGGCGAGCTCCACGATTCTGGATGCCAACAACCGCACATGATCAGAGTTCTCGTCACCATTCTCAGAACACGCATGTCTCTGACGAGTATCACTTCGACGCGGAACAATACTCGACGAGTTAAAGAGACTTCATTTTAGTGTAAATTTTATTCACAGATGACAGACTTTCAAAATTGTCGAGGCTCTTCGACTTCCGATGCTGCTGCAATCGAGCAAGGAGAATTCCAACTCGATGTGCAACACAGACGACTATAGTTCTTCGCGTATGTTGTCCAACAGGTATGCACCCCAAGAGTTGCATCGTCCGCGGAACGTCCCCCTACACGGACTATACAATTATCGTAATTTCACGGACGCTTTCTAGGGACTCGTGCAGTTACATTTTTAGAAAATAACAAACCCTCGTGACTCTTGCAATTTCTTCCCTACTGTTTCTTACCGCTAATATGCATCTTCCTGCAATATCCATGAACCGGGTGGCACAATTTTGCTGACATTTTATAGACGCGAAGAAATGCCGAAGGTCTGCCGGCGTCAGTCTCCACGCTGCTCTCTTCAGGGTCTCCGACGATTTTTCACAGGAACGGTCTCTCCGTAAGTATAATTATCTTGTGTCTGCTATTAATTTAGAACTTCAAAAATTTGTAGATTGTCAACGAATACAATCTCACTATACATATTAATGGACTTACTTAATTTTCACACGACTTAATTCTGCGACTATCGGTGATAAATAAATCTGTAAGACGATGGAACATCGTGCACGTATCTACACATAGTCATCTACTCGTTCTAGTTGGTTACGGATTATTGTTGACGGTCTCTGCTACGATTCTTTGTTCCTCTGCAGCAAGTTGTACGCCGAGTACGACATCCTCAAGATCTGGAACGCGATCGAGACTTCGTTTGGTGCTCAATTTTTATTACAGGTTTTGCACTCCAGATTCACCCTTTTGAACATCAATTTCGCCCATAATTATGTATTTATTTGTGGACACACGTGAACTTCATTACGAGTCATTATTTCGAGGGAAACATAAGACTCAACACTTTGTATTCAAGTTTTGAAAAACTTAACACGTTACCGGCCGGAAGCCTATTAATAGGATTTTTAGTAATTGTGCAATCTTAAATTTAAACTGTTAGATGACGTTATTAAGAGTGACTTGGTAGTTCACAATGAAAATTGCTGTCACTGTTGAGGGTTCCATTAGAAAGTGTTTAGCCATGTACCACAGATTTTTCAAAATTATGCAATAATCACCATATTATGTGTAGACTGTGGATTTTATGGATTTATGACAAAAATGGGTAGTTCCAATTTAAAACAGTGGAGGTATTAAAAAGATTTAACGCCAGCAGTGTATTAGTTTCACCTTAGCAAAATAATTAAAAGAGGAATGAAATTGTTATTTGGCTCCTGTGTCTTGCAATTAATGCAAACATTTTTTATTTTGCATAAAGATCAGCAGTCTAGTTATGTGTTAAAGTTAAAACTACTTTATTTGCGAAAGGGTGTAATTTGACTTGCAAAACCTGTAAAGAAAGAAGCTGGGATGTTCGACTAACGCTGACGAACGTGCTCAGATCCATGGTGAACACGAACGCGCTGGTCAGCTCGATCGGATTCATAGCTCTCCGCATGATTATGATCAAGCTCTTCTGGATGCTGTTGTCGAGAGACGTCCAATCGATCTCGAAAATCGTGTCTACGAGCTGAATGCTCTGTCCTCGTACCAGAAAAGATTGACGGCGTTGACGTATCGATTAATTTGAACCTCGACAGGGTCTAAGTACCTTCAGCTTGAGCGCGTTCCCATACCAGCAGTAAAAGAAGATCTGCGTCATCATGCAGAGCATGTACATCACGAATTGCAGGTATCTCAAGCTCATCAGTGGCGTGTTCGTTAATTGGTATAGGATGAAGCACACCACGAACGTACTCGACATCAGCTGAATACCGATCACCGCATGGAACTTCTCGTGCATCGTCGAGACATATCTGCATTGACAGAATCATTTGATTTTCATCTTGAGAAACGGTGAACTTTTCGAGACTTTCTCAAACCGATGTATTCCGAACCGGAAATTAACCCTTAGCACTCGAATGGCGACTCTGAGGCGCTACTCAAAATTGATGTACCGTTATTCAACATATTATTTACATTCTTAAATATGTCGGTATCTAATCAATTACTAAACATTTAGGTATTGTACGAAGTAAAAAGTAATGGTATTTGGTCCCCTCAGGGTTTCAAATCCATTCATCAGTTCTCCCCTTCTTCCACTCTCACTATCGCCTAATTTCAACCTATTTCAGCCTAATTTTCAGCGGGGCCTACTGTTTATTACGGTGGGTTCCGAACCACCTTAGGTATTGTACCAATTTCCAATGGATTAAGACAAGTCGGAGCCCTAAGTGGTAAAAATTTCGGGGCCCCCAAAAGAATGTTCTAATGCCAATTTCATATCCACAAAATTTTCAAAAATCATAGGGAATGGTCGAGAAGGTCGGAAGAAACGTTTAATTTTCGAGTTAAAATAGTTCCGAGTGCAAAGGGTTAACGAAAATGATGAAACTTAGGAGATATACATATACAGGGTGGTTCACCTAAAATGTAGAATGCTTTGCAAATGTTATTTCGTTCTCAAGGTCTTTTTTCCGGAGTTTTCAACGTCATCGATATCTTTTTTCCTGTAAATGTATAATTCTTTTTTCTTGTATATTTTTTCTAGTTGACATTAAAACGCATATTGACAGTGAAACTCACCTGTACAGGTAATTATGGAATTCAACAATGGGTCCGATATCCGGTCTGTCCTGTTTTGGAAATTCTTTCAGCCGCTGCTGCAAGATCTCTTGCTGACTGCAGGCGTGGACGCACAAACCGCAGAATATCACGTCGCAACTGACGTTCAGGATGGACGTACCGAAGAGACCTGCCAGTTGGTGGACATATGCGACGTAATAAAGCTTCTCCGAAGAGTAATTGAACGGCAGCCAAACGTTGTACGCTAATTTCCGGTACCGGAAATCGGTGAGCACAGAGGACACGATCATGCAGAAGACAGTGGTCTCCACCAAAATCACGTAACAGATTGTGACGGACCTGAAATGTAAGTATTCAACAAATATTTCATGAATTTAACATGAATATACAGGGTGGTCTACCTAAATCTAGCCACATAAATATCCCCTTTGTCTTATATATTATCGAGTGGGCAATAAATAGCAAGGTTTTCATTAACTTTTTTATTGTCCTGTTTCCCTACCTTTCCTTATCAAGGGACCTACCTTCCATCTTTAATTTAAGGGAGTGGACTCGGTTTTCCTGGATTCAGGTCCGGTCTTCTCTTGTAAAGTTTTGTAAAGTGAAAAAAATTACAAACGCGACCATATATTACTAATGCATGTTTATTTAATGCGTGATTTTGTTTTTGCTAATACATTAATTACTTCAGAAAAATTACATTTTTTAGGTTCTTGATCATGTTGGGGCCCTACCAATCGCGGGGCCCCGGTGCATAGCCTGCCTGGATTGTTTCCTGCCTTTCTCGGTAATACAGAGAAATGGGGATCTTCAGTAGTGAAAAAACGCTAGAGATAAAAGATCGATCTAGGCCGCTATCGCCCTCAAAAGTCCTATTTTTAACCGACTTCGAAATAGGAGGAGGTTACTCAATTCGATCTGTATGTGCCTCTTTTTATTTCGCTTTTTTTTTCTATGTATGTTCACCGATTACGCCGACATGAATGGACCAATCGGAACGAAATCTGTTGCATCTTGCAGAGTATATCCCCGGGGTGGTACCGTGAAAAAATATTTGGCATTTTTTATTTCTTACGATTTTATTTGCGAAAAATGAATTATTTCACCGATTACTCCGAGATGGATGGACCAATCAGGACGAAACCTCCTGCAGGGTATATGTAGGGTATATGTCTCCCGATTGGTCCCTAGAAAACAAATTTTGCATTTTTTCATTCTTTGCGGTTTTTATTGCAAATAACCAATAAGACCGAAAAACCATCCTATATGGTGTTCTACAAATTCTGCTCGTTAAAAATTAAACCGACTTCGAAAAAACGCACTAAAAAGTATGAAATAATTTCTATTTAATTCCAATATCTTAATATAATATAATATATAATTAATATAATATATTATTCCAATGAAATAATAATCAGAACATCTGTCATTTGGAAAATTTTCAACTTCGCGCCGCCTCCGAAAAGATTGTATTGTATTTAAATTCGTGTGTGTTCGCATAAATTAAATGGAAATTATTTCGTTTACGAGGCGTAATTTGCATTATTCGGAAGCATATTTTCATAGCTACATGCTGCCGAATAATGCAAATTACGTCTCATAAATCGATCGCGGCCTAGATTGATCTTTTATCTAGCGCTTTTGACTACTGAACAATCCCACCTTTCTATTATCTAGAAATGGGAACGCTTATCCCGCACCCTTACAATTCTTCAAACGAGTCCACCGCAAATGTTGGAAGATTCCTGCGCACATCGAACAATGTATTTACCCAATTTTCCGATCATAGTTCCGCTGAATAGCCAGCTCCTCGGAATTTGTCGGCTGGCAGGGTTGAGTCTGCAGCTTCTCGCACAAGATTTTAATATTCTTATCATTGATCAGCAACGTTATTATCTTAACACAAGCCAGAAAGGTTGCGATGAACATGTAAAAACTGTCGCTGAGATCGTCCGTAGTTTGCACATTCAATATCACGTTGAGAAGTTGCGACACGCCAAACGAGTGCAACAAAAGTAGTACAAAAACCGTGTGGAACGCGTACAATATCCTTTCGCATCTCGTGGTCCACAACTCTGGTCTCCAGCATCCTCCGATTGTTAATAACTTAAACGCTGGCGTCAGTATAGCCATCTTTCACTCGGTCGAATTTAATTTTGATTCGAAAACACCGCGTTCAATCGAGACGATAATCTTTGAAAAACGTTCATAGTTCTCCGAACCGAAAGGTTTTCTCTCTTCGATATCTGATCGTCAACTGGCCGCAGCATATTTTTGATTTTTCATGGCGGTCTATATGCTTAGAAAATGATTTCTGAGCACGCTGTCCGCGTCTACCTTCGTATGCACGCAGCGTATCATTACTCTAATGTTGTGTTCCGATATATGACTATGATAAAACTCCTGTTTTCACGAATCTACTTTACGACATTCTCTTGCGGAGAATGATTTATTCATTCGAAGGGTGTTGTTGTCGCATTGACGTCGCGTCGTTCAGCACGATGACTATTTAATATCCAGGGCGCATTAAATATTGAGTCTTTGCTGGAGACAGGATTCCCTTTCGCAAAGGGCATTCGCCTTTATTCCTCTTTCGGAATCGGTGCGATTGCGTTTCGTAATAAAGTACAAGATGTACAGTTCAAAAACAATAGTGCAATCAAGAATAACCGCAACGCTTCGTTCGACTCGTTTATTACAAATGAGGGTATCTTACACGTATCTTATTATTACAAAGCGTATTTCGATGTATAAACGTCTTAAATACTTACAAATCCTATCGCTGTACTTTTACAAAATAATGCTGGGGTAGCTTCTATACAAATATTTCATACAGGGCCTAGAAATTGTACAAACGCGTGAAGTTTCTTAATTAATTGGTTCCGTCAGGCCGCGATCTGCCTGCGACTTTCGGCATCTTCTTGTTCGTCGAATCCTCGAGTTCTTTCGGTTTGTAATAATGAGGCGCGACTTCCAGCAGCCATTTGCTTTCGATCTCGGTCACCTGTCGCATGAACTCTTTCGTAGTGAAGACCAGCTCGTGATAGAGCAACCACCGCGGTAGTTCTTGGAAAAGTGAACTGTTAGGGTGAATGGACACCGTTTGATTGTGCTTCGCAGTTTTGTAGTGGCCTCCCTTCGACAATCGTGCAACGTGGTAGAAGTATCCCGCTGTTATCGCCTGGAATTCAATTAACGAAATGAACGTGCAACAATCCTTTTTGGTTCTGTGTACAGAGCATTACAGTAGTCCCGCGATCTAAGCCGATTCTTGGTTCTGTGCTGGGACAGAGATCGTGAAGGAATACGAAGAAGAAGACTTAGATCGCGGATAACTGTACTTTGCTACGATTAGGTAAATCTTAGAGGACGTTAATTAATTACTAGACTGCGGATCTTTGTGCAAAATGAAAATGTTCTGCATTTATTGTAGGAAGCAGGAATCAAATAAAATTGACTTCATAAATGCATAAAGATCCACAGTCTATTAGCTACCTTTCTGATGTTCATAGTCTCCGAGATTCCAGAAACGAGCTCCATCTCGACCCTCTGCATGAGTCCCACGAGCTGTTCTCTAACATCCCTGGCTCTTTTCATCGATCTATGTTGAATGAAATTCTCATAGCACCAATGAGTGCTAAAATCACTCTGCTGCCATTGATTATAAACGTTCAACAGTGTCAAGTGATCGCCTCCAGGCACGTGGAAGTTTTTCCTCGCGGTGTCCGCGTGAATGATCTTGTCTTTAGGCCTGTAGAAGATGGCCCCGTTCACGGACAACATGGCGGCTATGGTTGCGACCTCCTCCGAGCAGCGATATTGCTCACTGGCCAACAGCATTTTTGCCATCATAGGGTCTAACGGGAACTCGGCCATTCTACGGCCCATTTTCGTCAATTCTCCGCGATGATTCAACGCCCCTAATGCGTACAATTGTTCTAAAGCTAGTACTAAGGTTTCGTGGGGTGGAGGATCCAGAAAATCGAAGTGCACGAGGTCGTTTATGCCTAACGCCTTCAGCGTGAGCACTGCGTTTCCTGGAAGAACAATTTTTAAAGGGTAAGACGAAAAGATTTCAAGGTTGAAGACTATATACCTAAATTAATCCTCTGGATTTCAGGCACAGTGTTGTCCTCCAGCTCGTGCTGATACGCCCACGCAGTGTACAACCGGAAACACTTCCCCGGAGCTACTCTTCCTGCTCTGCCAGCCCTCTGATTCGCCGAGGCTTTGCTAATTGGCACGACCATCAAGCTTTCCATTCCGGTTCGAGAGTTAAAATTATTCTGCTTCGCGAATCCTGGGTCTATCACGTATACTATGTTGTCTATTGTCAGAGAGGTTTCGGCTATGTTTGTGGCCAGCACCACCTGCAAATTAATGGTTGCTTTGGAACGAAATAATTACATAATCGTTGAATTCGCACCTTCCTGGCGCCGGGAGGGGTAGGCTGGAATATCTTCGCTTGCATGTCGCTCGGAAGATTCGCATAAACTGGCAGGATCAACAGCTCTCCTAATTTCGAGCCGAGTCGCCTCACCCTCTCCTGCAGCATCTCCTGGCAGGTCTCGATTTCGTCTTGACCTGGCGAAATCAAACGAAATTATTAGAATCATAGAAGAACTAGAGATCCGGATTAATCATGCGAACCACCAACCGGTTAAAAACACGAGGATGTCTCCATGAGGTTGCGTAGCATGAATCTGAAGAATCGAGACGACGGCGGCGTCGATGTAATCAGCCTCGGGTGCTTTCGTGTAATAAATGTCAACCGGGAAGCGTCTGCCAGGGATGCGGAAAATGGGAGCATCGTCAAAAAATTCGCTGAACTTCGTGGCATCCAAAGTAGCCGATGAAATCAACAATTTCAAGTCTTGCCGGAACCTGGTGATGTCTTTTACTAATCCGAAAAGAATGTCCGTGTGAAGCGTGCGTTCGTGAGCCTCGTCGATGATCATGACGCTGAAAAGAATATTCTTAGGGACATTTAGAAACATTCTGAGAAACTCACCGAGTGACTCGATCATTGTACCTGTACAAGGCCAAGTCAGGTTCGCTCAGAAACTCCCTGTGTAAGGTACCATCGGTCATGTATTTGATCCGGGTGCGATGGGAAGTGCAGTCCTCGAACCTAATCGCGTAGCCCACTTCGTTCCCCAACTTCACCGCCATTTCGTGGGCGACTCTCGCTGCCACTGACATGGCGGCCACTCTTCTGGGATTCGTACATCCTATAATTTTATTATCCTCTGCGAATCCAGCGCTGTACAAGTATTGCGGGATCTGTGTGGTTTTGCCTGAGCCTGTCTCTCCCTCTATTATCAGTACCTGAAGTCGTATTTTGCATTATTATACGTCATCTAAATTACTTTATAGTTATAATGAGATGAAGAGTCTCGGGAAGTACTTGATGATCCTTGATGGCTCGGATTAGATCGTTTCTGAAGGGATAGATCGGTAGACTCTTCTTGGTTTCTTCAATAGTCTGCAAGGCTTTCACTTGCGGGGGTGGACTCTCTTCGCGTCTTCGACCTTTTTCGCTACCGGGCATTCGCAAGGCCTGGACGAACTCGACCTCGTCCTCCAGAAGGAGATCGTAGTCCTGCTGAGCTGTAATGAAAATATTGATATTGATTTAAACATTCGAAAATTTGTGAAAACAGTTCTTGAAGTATACCTTTCCTGTCTTTGGCACCAAATCGAAAGACAGCAGAGGACATTTGGTCGGATTCCCACTTGCTCTGTTCAGATTGCGGAGGTTCATTGTCGTGTACTTCGTGTTCTGGCTCCACCTTGCCCTTCTCTAAGGGCATATGATATCTCTGGACCCTTTCCAGCTCTCTGGCTTTCTCATGCTCCTTTGCTAACTGCAGCAACTGCTTCTTGTGTTCCCTTTCCCTCTTCTCGCGGTCTGTCAATCTAATCATACACAAAGCTTCGTTAATACATTTCTTTCTGGCTAGAATAATTCAATTCTACATTGATGTGATACCTTATATATTACATAAATGTTTAAGAATGTAAGTAATATTGTAAATACTGATACAGCAGTTATTAGTGGTAACTCTGAGTCACCGCTCGAGTACTAAGGGTTAAACTTCTTATAGAATATGTTTTTAGCGCATTAAAAATATCAGCTTGTACCAGAAGGCCTGAATGGATACTTTAATGTGTACCATTGGTGGCACACGTGGCACGGAACATGTTAATACAGCATAGATTACAGCTATGGAAAACAAAGATTACATTTGCTCTTCAAAGAGGTACTCGTCATCGATAATATCAGCCTCTAGCTCGGCTACTTTGTCTTCCTTGCGCTTCTCCAAATATTTTCTGCGAGACTCTACTCTAAGCTTGGGTACTAGCTTCTCTCGCATATCCGTCTCCATGATTTTGAGCCTCTTGGCTGCTTCAGCTGCGACGAACAAACAGTTAGTAAAGCTTGATCTATTTTCTGAGAGAATATGATTGAACTTACCCGCTCCAGAGCCAGCTGGCATAGCAACTTTCCGCACCCTGGTTTCATCTTTGGCTTTGAGTCGATTAGCGAACTCATCTCGTTCTTTAATATCTTTCTTGCGTCTCTCCTCTTCGCTATCGCTGCCCTCGCTCGAGGATTCCTTCCTTCTGTATTTACTCATGACGGTTTGAGTGGAGTTTATAGGTTAGGTTCTATTTATCACAGAATTTAAATAGTACAGAATACAGTAGAGTGGATACAAAATTATTGTTTCGATTCAAGCAGAAGAGCACAGCGCATCGTGTTTCTGTTACAAATGGAATATAATGGGTCTTGTTCTCAGGTAGAAATGAAACAAAAACAGAGAGGGACAGGTTCTTTGAGGTTAGCTTGTCTTAACCTTTATCAGATTTCAGTTAAAGCAGTTACAAAAGTCCTTGTCGCACAGCTGTCTAATTATATTTACAATGCAGAAACAGAAACTGATTCGAACTCCCGTGGAAAAATATCGGATACGGATTGTTTAATTGATAAAAACAAATCTACTTCAATCGGAGAATTGAATCAGCCTCGGCCATGTGACACGCGATCGTGGCGCGTTGCCAGGTAACGTAAAGCGGCGTGCGATCAAACGTGCGCGAGTTCATTCAACACGAGAGTGCTCACGGCCGAGGATTGGCCGTGCCACTTTTGTCTGCGCATTATGTCTAGCCTGGATCAGCACCTACATCATCTTTAGCATGGAACAGAACCTACATCATCATTAGCAGGAAACTGAAACCACTTTACTGTTATTAAATCTGTGGCATGGACATCGACGATCTTGTCGATGGTTGCAGTTGCAGTGCTTTGACGCCTAACTTATTCTGTACTTTTGATTTTTTCAGAAACGCTAGTGCTGCACCAAGTCGATAGGAAACTAACCTGTTCGACGTTAGCATGGACTACAACCCAGTTGTCTACATTAGCAGAGGCTCCAACCCATTGGTTTCCATGGTGTATGAGATGTTTCTATAGCAGACGAAGTACATATAAGACGCAAACAAGATTAGTACAGACATTGTATTGTTTCGGTGTATATTTTATGTACGAATCTACAATGAATAAATAAAGACAATGTAATAAAGAAGTCTGTGCGTATATATTTATTGAACCACGAATTCTTTCCAAGTGTCCGCCTTCTCGTTGAGTTACTTTTGAGTTAATTTTCGTGCCACCTACTTCGATATCATATTCTCCGATTACAACATTCAATTTTTGAGGTTTCCACAAAATATTCGACTGTCTGACTTGTCGTTGAGTTGTACTACTGAATTTTCGAAAATTTTCGACCGTCCGTCTTGTCACTGACTTGTACTACTGAATTTCCGAAAATTTTCGAGCTTCTGACTTATCGTTGACTTGTACTACTTTCCCAATTTTTCGAAGATTTTCGCCAATTTTGAAGAAAGTAGTACAAGTCAACGATAAGTCAGACACTCGAAAATTTTCTATAATTCAGTAGTACAACTCAGCGACAAGTCAGACGGTTGAAAATTGAGAAAGTATTAGGAGCACATGATAACGAAGGTGTTCGAAATTCAGCAGTACGACTCAACGATAAGTCAGACGGCCGAAAATTTGCGCAAATCTCAAAAGATGAATTTTGTATTAGGAGAATATGATATCGAAGGATGTGGCACGAAAATTCAATAGTACTGAGGAGGGAACTCGTTGAAATAAGTAAACACCACCAAATATTCGCTCTCACTTTTATTATTATTATTATATATATATATTATATATACGGACCTAGGTCCTTTTATACAAATGTATACTTTGGTTTTTATTAAATCAGAGGTACGGTGCGTGAATTAAGAGAGAGTTGTTGTAAAATGGGAGTTATCGATGAAACAATAAAATTGATACGTTAATTAAACCCTCGCCGAGGTTCCCATTTATTCAACATTTTATTTATTTATTCTTCATCCCCTGTGTCAATTTTACACGGTTTTCCCGAAATACGTTATACTTACTGTTTTATTATTTGCAGGTGAATTTGCCCGAAGCTTCGCGTGTGACTTTTCTTTCCTTAATGCGAAACACATAATCGAAGAAAATAAGATGTAAATGTTAACTCATCAATTTTAATAAAAAGACATCGAAAAATAAATGTTTACTCTTTATTACTAGTAAAACTACCAGTAGAACTATTTTAACTCGAGAATTAGACATTTTTTCCAATCCAGAATATGTCCATTGCCTCTATAATTGATTATAATGCGTATGTAATTGATTAGATACCGACATATTTAATATAATGTAAACAATATCTTGAATAATGGTACAGCAATTTTTAGCGGCGACTCTTCGAGTCACCGCTAACTCGACTGCCAAGGGTGAGGCCTATCGATCAAACAACAAAATGAAAACATTAATCAAACACTCGTCGAGGTTCCCATTGATTCAATACAAAAGAAAGAAATACATAAATTGATCCACACGGTCCAAGGGATGATTTTATAGCTCTTCAAGGACCAGCATCAGGATCGCCTCGATCCCACAAGAAAATCCGGGACATGGGTAAAACGACTTAGAAATCACTGAAAATTTATTGACATCAACACAGAACCTTCCGCGAGAAAGGTGATATACGCGATTAGGTGCCGTTTACATAAATACAAAGAATATCCACGGAGTATCCTCATCAAGATTTATTTCTAAAGAGAAATACGTCGGTTGCGATAATATGTATATTGTTCAGAAGCCGAAAAATAGTTCCCCAAACGCGAAAGTTCGATCGATCCACTCTCTCTCTCTCCCTCTCTCTCTCTCTCTCTCTCTCTCTCTCTCTCTTTCTCTCTATCTATCTATCTTTTTTTCTCTTTCTCTCTCGCAACATTCACCCTTTCTCGCACCGATTTTTCTAGCTTCACCGGTCGCAGAGTGACAGAGAGCGACCACTAAAACACAGAGCCGATCGTTGTCTCGAATATACTTTTTTGTTTGTTTTATTATACATACATTAATGAAAATATATACATGGTAGACTGCAGCTTTTTTCGAAGCAGCGAAAATGTCCATGAAATCGGCTACAGTATTCGTTTGTTTTTTTTTTTACGCGCGAACCGATCTCTAAGCGATTTGCATACATGTGTGTAACGATACATGTATGCATAACAAGTGCGTAAATATTAGTCTTGTTCCGGAGAAAGATGTCATTTTCCAGCCCTCGACATGCTCTTTCTTCGTATCCAACGTTAATTTCGATTGATTATGTGCACTCTGCACATTTCGCTCTGAAAATTTACAAATTCTCGAAAACCTCGAGCAATTAGAAACTAAGATTAAACTGCTAAGTACTACAATTGTTTTTTTCAACTCACAAGTTGAAACAAAATAGAGACGTAGGAATACTAAATCGTCCTCTTCATTTAATCGAATTGTTTAAAAAGGCAAGCCCTGGAGAAAATCGTGCTGCCAGGGGGTTGAAGTGCGTTTCAAGAGTAGATTCGGCTGATTTGATTCGGATGAAAAATTAGGGGAGGTGCAAAATGGGCGAATCCCCTAATATATACGCACTTGTTAAACGCAATGGTGAACCGTGAGTTGTTCTGTCACGCGACAACGATCCCTCGCGACTATCGCGAGAGGATCGTCGTGTTTCTCGTGTGAGGCACGTGTAGGCCGACACGTGTAGACCATTTTGCAGTGTGTTGCACACTTGTATCAAAGACTCTCCGGGGCATGAACGTTCGCCCCGGATCAGACGGATATCCGCGAATGTAATCGATATTATTCGAATCGAATTGAATTCTCACCCTCTCTCTGTCTCGCTTCCCAGAAACGGAAAAAGAAACTCGAAAACGGAAATCTAGACTGCGTGCGTACACGCGTGTCTACGTACCCGACTCGGTAACGAGAATTAATTAATCAATTAAACAACAGGTTGCGTATGCCGCGGTTAAACAGTATGTGTACATATGGAGCGGAACGCATCTCACCGGAAATATAATGTATATCATCATGTGTATCTGATGTACTTTCGCTGGCTTCGATTAACATCTGAATCTGTTTTCTTTTTATCTCTTTCACACCCTCTCGCTTTGTTATTTCTCGGAATTCGCACTTCTCGCTCGCTTTTCTCTGCTATTTCTCGTATAATCATACACACACGCATACTTTCTCTCTCTCTCTCTCTCTCTCTCTCTCTCTCTCTCTCTCTCTCTCTCTCAAACTTTCTCTCTAGCTTTCTTTCTCTTGTCTGTTTCCTATTCTACTGCACAGCCAAACACTTGCTCGATCACTCGGCCTCGAAGCTTCGTTTTTTAACCACCCCCTCGATCACGCTTCCTCTCGCATCGCTGCGATTGCTACCGTTTGGTACGCTACGGACACGATCGAACGGTTCTCTCACGTCTCACTATAGCACGACAGCGCCTCGAAAATCGCTCGTCCTCGCGCCGCCTACATTCCTTCTCCCAGGGGGAAACTACCAGGGGACGAGTGGCGTTCAAAACGGTGTTGAGAAAGATTATACACACTCCGACAATCATTTACTAGAGGTCTCTAATGGGCGAGTGATTCTTGAGGCACTATCCAATCTGTTCCCTTCATGAATGATAAATCGTCTGCTCGATGTATCGATCACGATTTTCCTACCTAGCCCGGTCAACGGGTTCCTGCATTCTATGCCAACGATCACGCGGTCACCGACCTCGGTCATAGCGGACAATATTGGTCACCGACCTTTTTCGCAATTGGTTACACGGTCACTGACCTCGGCCATAGCCGACAAGGTTGGTTACAGACCTTTCTCACAATTGGCTACACGGTCACTGACCTCGATCATGACCACGACCATCAGTGGTCTCGCAATATCGACGATTGAAAGTGTTAAATTGATGCATACGATACGTCCCATCGATTACCAACTTCTCCCGCCGAGTCGGTGTACATCTAGATAGATTGCGATGCATCGTATGCATCGATCCAACCGCTCTCTATTTTATGCATAATTAATAGACTGCGGATTTATGCTTGTTTTTATTGCGAAATAAAAATGTTCAGCAGCGATTGTGGGCAGCAGGAGTAGAATAAAAATTTATTTCACCCCCTAACGGTTTTCTACACACGAAAACAACATAAGACTATTTTTAGACTTTTCTAATTATTCACTGTTTTACATTTCACCTAGCCAATCTCTTGATACATGCATAAAAATCCGCAGTCTGATAACTAATATTGTGAACTTTTACGTTTCCTGAGATAGTTGTTGTTCGGTCCGCGTGACCGTCGGCACGAGATTCGTTGATCCGCGCATATACTTGCCCACGCCGAATCCCTTCCGCAGAGTGACGTTCTCGCAGTTGAACAACAATCGTGCATTGGCAAACGAGCATCGCTTAAATCGCTAGAACGATCGTCAAAGAAATCAGAAAAACGAAACAATTAAGAAAGACACTCGACTTCGAACGACACTTTACAATGATCACGTTATTCCTCTAGGGATGACATGCAGCGTATAAAACATATCTTATCTATATATATATTTATTTTTTACTGCTTTTTCCCATTTTTTGTTAATATATATACCTTTGTTTGTTTTTCTTCCTCCGTACATATATAGATATATGTGTTTACGTACATATATATATCTATGTATCCGTGTCCTGTGTGTGGAGAGTGTGTATATGTATATATACGCGTACAATATACACATGTGTATATATAAGTACATATATACATATACATATCTAGGTTTGCTTCATCCGGTATTTCCCTCCGTTTACACGCTATATATTATTAAATATACGCGGTGTGTGTGTGTGTACGTTCTTACACGCTAGCAAGGATTAACAAATCGATACTCTCTTTTTCTCGACATCATCCCTTTGTTCCTTCGCAGATCAAAACAGATTTTTCCGACGGGACGACGCATCGCAAAAATCGTCGTCATCGTCATCGTGGCCGTGGCTGGCTCTCGACTCGTCGAAACAACGGAGCGCACAATGCGCCATTACGTTTTCGTCATGCGAGCTATTGCACGTCGTGGGAGAGGGGTGTGTGTGTGTGGGAGGACGGCGAGAGGGGGGGGGGATGGACCGTTTGAATCCTCCTTTCGTGTATTGAAAAAATTCGAAGAATCTGGTCTCGACCGGCCGTCGCGATCATAAAAATCCCGCCGTCCCTTTCCCATAGGTCAAGTATCCTCGCTACGACAAGACAAAAATATATGCACTGTATGTTATGCTACATATAGCCGACATGATTCGCCTCACAGCGAAAATAAATCACACATCGATCACGAACCCGAACGAACTCGCTCCATATCCTCCAATCGAAACCGTGCCTCGCGACTCCTCCTACCGCGCGTTGACCACGCCCACACAGGGCTCTCTACTATTACCGCAGCGGTTCACCCGGTATATTGATGAAACGAGGCGGAGGCTGTTCGGGGTTCTTTCTTCTAGCCGATTCTTGCGTAAAATGATTTTTCTCAAGACGATCTGTATTATTATTGGACTCGAGAGATTATTGCTGCGTTCATGGGCACTTTATACAACCCACCACATTTTTAGTTGAACAATTAAGCAGTCTCAAACATTCTATACGATCGAGAAGTTAAAGAACGAGTCTGAGAATACTCTGCACCGAGTTCGTTCAAGAACTTGGACAAATGTGCTCATAATTATGAAAGTGGTCCAAGTGAAAATTTAAGAGAAATGAGTTTATCAGTTATTTCACATCGCGTTATCTCAAACTAAATTAGTTCAATGTAATTTTGTTGGATTATCAATAAATTATCTGCACAATGAATTTATTCTTCGTTGCCAAAAATGAATCGACGATCTTAGAAACAAGAAATATATGACTTAGACCCAGAGCTGGGGAAAATAGTATTTTAAATAGTAAATAGTAAATAATCCGATTTATTTCAAAGTATGTGTACAACTGAAAATAAAATATTTTATTTGAGGCAGTAATTTTTGAAAATAAAATATTTTATTTGATGCAGTAGTTTTCGAAAATAAAATCATTTATTTGAGGCGGTAATTGTTTTGAAAATAGTATTCGAAGAATATTGAAAATATTTGTATTTTGTCTTTATTTTCCATTTCAATGTTAAATATCATCGCTGAAGATAATGGTTCGAACTCAATACATTTATGGATGTAAATCGTTTCTTACCGATAAGATAGACTGTATGTTTATGCGGTTTCTCAGAGTATTACAACAATGCAAAAAGCAAAATAGTTTATTCCGTGTTTCTGATTGTTAAAACAGAAATGTTTCATTTTGGGGATCAAATTGTTGAAACAGAATAATATTTTATTTCGGGGATCAAATTGTTGGCATATAGAAATATTTGATTTTGAGGTTCAGATTGTTCAAATAGAAATATTTTATTTTCGAAATTGTATATATCTCATTTAAAATACTATTTTCTTCAAGCAAAATCAAATCTGAAATATTAAATAGTATCTGAAACAGTTGTTTCGACAAATAATGCCCACGTCTGACTTAGACCACTTGCGTCTTGATAATGCACGAGTTTTCTTCCTCGTCGGAGTTGTAGCGAATTTGAAGAGGGTCCTACAGGGTTGCAAGCCTAACAATCAGCAAGGATTAACCATCGATTGAACCCCGAACGAACGACAATCTCCATTGCTAGTCTAGCTATCTGGAATCAGGTCTCCGCGTTCGCGTTCTCCGGACAAACTTCGGATGATCGCGTCCATGTCCCGCGTTCATCGATTCTGAACAGTTTTGTGCATCGCGTGCACCCGTCACGAAGGGCGTAGGGATGGGAGGGAGGGAGTTAGAGGTCAGAGAACGAACGAGCAATCGCCTAAAGGTGTCTTGCTGTCACGATTGTCCAGGGTAAACCAGCCTGAGTCCTCGAAAATTCTACGGGCGACGTCTTTCTAGTCTGTCTAGAACATCCTGGACATCCTTGACAGCAAGAACCGAATGATATTGTGCCGTGAATGCCTCGAGTCTCCGACGCAGTCATCGAATTGCAAAGTCACCGAACCACCAACGCCGTGAACGATCGTCCGAGGATCCATTCAAAGGATCCACGCGTTTCCACGGCTCCCGTACCGCCACCAATCCGTAACCTAGGCTTAAAAAGTAAAAGAGAGGCCAGCGAGTCAGTCACTGGGCCCCGAAGTGAATCGGTTTTCAACGCATTAACGCTTTGATTCGTTTTGTCAGTCTGTGCTCTCCTAGTCCATGACAAGTTACAAAAAACAAAAGGGAACGGAGGGGCGGGAGTGGGAAGGGGAAATTAGGGGAGGGGAAACGAACGAGGAGAATAGAAGAGAGAAGCAGCAACGAGAGGGGAACAATGGGGAACGAAGGTAAGGAAATGTACAGGTGTTCGGGGCCGTCGAGAAGAAAATACGGTACGTTTGGGTCTCGATGGTGATCCGCAGACCTAACCGCGAATCACCGTTGAAATGCAATCATCTTGGTTCGAACGTGCCACCGTTTTACGGCCGGCGGCTGTATTAACCCTCGGACGTCCGCGGTTTTGCTCGAATTATTTCAAACAACAGTTTAATGGACAATACACCATACAACAATAGTTGGAATACCACGAGAAGCACCGAGTCGGGCATGAAAGGTAGATATGTTACGGGAAATGTGTCTGAGGCGGGCATTGTATACAGTGGCCGAAATTTCTATAAAGTCATCTTCTTTTTAATAGATATTTTAAAAATATCACCATTTTTGTTGATTTATCGTATCTAGTCTTGTGCTTTGCAGACACTCGGATAGAGGGACTGCGTATGTTTTTCTGTGTGGTGCAGAACACAAGTGCGAAGTTTCTATAAAGTCACTTAGTGTTTCTCTGTATTCTGAGCAGAGAACTACGGAAAACTGCGAATATTCTAAAAGTATTAGTTTTAGAACTCAAGGAAATCCTGTTTGTTATAATTTGATTGACGTGTATGAGAATGCCGAGAGGAAAAGTACTAACAAGTGAAGAAAAAGCTTCAATCGATGCTTATAAAGATATGAGCTGCTCTAATCGCACAATTTCTAAGAAAATTAATCGGTCATATACCGTGATTAATAATTATATCAATTTACGTGAAAATTACAGAAAAATCATTTTAAAGGTGGTAATAAAATATTGTCAAAGAGACGACATTCATTATTAATGAGATCTGCGGCTACGGAAAGGAAAACTGCAGCACAATTTCGAGCTGAATTGGAGTTCCCAGTAACAATAAGACGTGTGCAACAACTTTTACACTCTTCTGGACAAAAATGCAACGTAAACCAGGCCTTAAAGAAGTACATAAACAGGCTCGTATTGATTTCGCACGGGCACAAAACACAGTGACTTTATAGAAATTACGATGAGTGTAATGGCGCCTCAGAGGCATCATTCGAGTACTAAGGGTTAACGCACCCCGCCCAACGAACCGTGGATATTATTGGGTTGGCAAATATATTACATGATTGCATAAGTTCGTGCCCGATTTTCATAGATATATTCCCATTCTTTTCCAATTGTAGAATGGTGACTATATAATTGTTTAATAACGCTGTATTCTTTAAAATTTAACCATTGAATTTCGCAATCATCTGGTACAAAATGTCCGGGCAATTTGTGAGAAATACCTGCCCGTTATACACGTTATACACATTCTCTAGAATGCCCGTAACAGACACAACCAAAATTCGGTGCAACAATTGTAACATGCTTCAGCAATCTATTGTAATTTATCGGAGAAGTAAAGGACTTCGACTTTGACGTATGTCGTCAAGGACACTCTGCTGAATACGAGCACTCGTAATATTTAGAAACATAATGCAACAATGGAAACCTCCTACGGTAATTGTGCATAAAAGGTCCCACCTCACCGATTTTGATAAAATTTAAATATGTTGTCAGGGTGAAGATTCTGAACAACTTTTTCCTATACGTGTAACCGTCGCTCAGCCTTGGTTTTTGAGATATTTGCGAAAAACTATCGCCAATAGTCTATTGAATTTTCTGCATTCCTGTCCCGGCCCACCATTTGTGTACATTTTGCTTCTAAACACGCTGCGAACATGAGAGAAAAAACAGGGTCTCACGCTGACCATACATATATAGGGTGAACTTTCAATTTTGAAAGACTACTCCTACATTTTTGTATGCGTGGTCGGGCCGGCCTAACGGCCGGCCCTCTCCGCCCCCACCACCTAACCCTAACTAATTCTGATCGCATGATTTTTCCATTACTAGTTCAAATTCTGTATGACGGCTATATAGAATGAAAAGATTATGCGATCAGAATTAGTTAGGGTTAGGTGGCGGGGGCGGAGAGGAACACACACATACGAAAATGTAGGAGTAGTCTTTCAAAACTGAAAGTTCACCCTATATATGTATGGTCAGAGTGAGACCCTCTTTTTTCTCTCATGTCCGCAGCGTGTTTATAAGAAAAATGTAAACAAATGGTGGGCCGGGACAGACTCACGTTGCCGTAGAGCCTGCAGGAATACAGAAAATTCAATAGATTATTGGCAATAGTTTTTCGCAAATATCTCAAAAACCAAGACTGAGCGACGCTAACATGTATAGGAAAAAGTTGTTCAGAATGATGAGTTTAACAACATATTTAAATTTTATCAAAATCGGTGAGGTGGGACCTTTTATGCACAATTACCCCTCCTACGAAGCTAGAATAGATAAAAATGATATCTTTCCGTGAATAAATGTATGAGTAATATTTTATAGAGTACGTTGAGGTAGTCCGAGATAATCGGCTCCGAAAGCCACAGTAGCCGCGTCTGGCCATGGCCGACCGTATCTATTATTCGAAACACTGGCCACTGAAGCGCATTATCTCAAGAACAATATCTACAGTCGGTGTACAAAGTATTCGTACACATTAAAAGAACGAATTACTTTTTCAAAATTGGACCCAACAGCTTGAGTTTCTTTTCAGACGATAGAAGGAGTAGTTTACTAGCTTATGTGTAGATAACTTTTTTAAAAAATTGTTATTGGTCGCAATTGCGAAGGAAATAGTAAAGGTCACGATTTTTAAATTTTTCATCTGTACCTGTGATGAAAATTTAGAAGGCGCTTCTGGTAGGTCTAAGTCAGTTATACAGGGTGTCCCAAAATTCGTGAAAATCCCGAAAGGAGGTGGTTTCCTGAGACCATTTCAAGCGACATTTTCCTTTGCAAAAATGTTATCCGCGGCTTTGTTTAGGAGTTATTAACGAAAAACGCGGACCAATCAGAGCGCGACCTAGACGCGAGTCGGCCAATCGACAGTTGGCGCGCCTTTGTATACTTGTACAAAATTTCATCGAAATCGATCAAGGATGTTACGAAATATAATTGTGATTGAAAATAGCAAAAATCGTAAGAATCTGCGATCTAAATGAAACGCAAACCGTAAATTCAAAGATTTTTACATCTTACAATGCCTATAGCTTTTTTATCCGTCAGTCAATTTCAATGAAACTTTGTGCATATATATATATATATATATATATATATATATATATATAACTTGCTTAGATTTACAAAATACATGTATTAAATTTTCATTGCAGACACAGATAAAACATTTAAAAATCGTGGTCTTTACTGTTCTCTTCGTAATTGCGACCAATAACAATTACAAAAAAAATTATTTACACATTAGCTGGTAAACTAACCCTTCTAATGCCTCAAAAAAACTCAAGCTGCTGAGACCAATTTTGAAAAATTTATTCGTTTTTAAAAGATGTACGAATACTTTGTACGCCGGCTGTATAAGTACGATAAAATATTATTTCGGTTTTTCGACTTGGCTTATCTCGGAGAAGTATGTGCTACGGGTGTTGGGTCGCTGCCGACCCAACGTCCGAGGGCTAAACGCGAGTTGACTCGGACTCTCGCCTCCCCGGGTAGTCAACAAACCCCGTTGACAATCGATCAGCGTTCCCGTACGCGTTATTTTTCGTTTAAGTATGTGCTCGGCGACGCGCAATGCCTCGCGACAATGGAAAGAAATTCGTGGGCGTCGTGATTACGATTATTCATAATAATCCGTGTGTCTGTCACTGTCCTCGTGGCGAGGCGTACAACGTACTTCACTAACAAACGACTGTGTATAAACTACTGGTCCCCCGCGAACGGAGACTCGAAAAAACCTGCGATTTTTCTCTACGACGTTCGTGTTACTTCACGTTTCTTTTCTTTATTATTTCTTCGGTTTCTTCTTCTTCTTTTTTTTGTTCTTTTTCGAAAGATTTTTCAGTAACTCTTTTCTCTTTTTTTTTTCTTTTAAATCGATAACGTTTACAATAGGCAGTGTTCGTCGAGAAACTGCTACAGGAACACACATACGCGCGCGCGTCGCGACAGTTATTCGTTAGAGTTCGAGAATGAGATTAGCAACGCGTCGCACTTTGTTGATAATAATCGCGGACGCTTACAGTATGAGTCACCCTCGAACCGCCTCCAATCACTTCTAAACTGTTTCGCTGTGCGGGGAAAATGTTTCGAACGGAAAATACGCAGCACAGTGGAAAGATTACAGCGGATTAATAACTATTTTGTTATCTTGCTGGTTTATCGAGACGCAAAAGCCACCTCGAAATCGTTACAGTCTCTCCGTAACCAAAAGCGACTATTTCACATTCCTTTAACGTTTCACGTTTCACTTAGTGTTACAAAAATCTTGAAAATCTCTCAATACTTTTAGATTAAATAAATCTAGTACACGCCGGTCCATAAATCAGCGAACATTTACTCATCTTCAACAAAGTGGTAATTAAAGAATGCAAGCTTCCAGCTTGATTTTATTGTTTTATTTTGAATAGGTGTAGCTATCATACATTTGGAAAAGAGATTGAGAAGTTATGGGATAAGATCAATGGGACAAATTGTATTTTAAAAATGTCATAAAATAAGTCTTTCCAAATTTAAATAAAGCGTCCGGCGACTTATGGACAGGAGTGTACCACCGTTCCCCAATAATGGAGCGAGATAATAAAAAGTTGGTTGCCACATCGTAAACCATTGTTTATGACGCGGAACTTTCGTTCGAGACATTTTCCATTTCCGCGGTAAATGGTTCACCAGTGATGGGCGGCATTCGGTTAGGCGACTCGATTTGTGTAGAATGCGCGTTTCTCATCGACAGTTTCAACGTCTATAGCAGAAGAGAGGATTGCGTCGTACTAAAAAAATATATATATGTATTATGGTATATATATATATATATATATATATATATGTATATATATGCATGTATGTACGTATATATACATATGCTCGTAACGTTTTCTTTGTTGTGTTTCATCGCGTGGAACATCGAAAACAGCGATAAAATTCGGTCGGTCGATCGATCGGCCGATTATGTGTGTCTAGGATCGGAACGTGTGCGGGAATACACAATGCATCATGGCGGATGATCACGCATAAGTGATTCCACGACGGTGCGATTCACCCTTCGCGGACGGTTGACGCATTTTCGCGTCAGAGTCGCGACTGCCTCCTCGGTCAATAAGCAAGTTTACCCCCACCTCCTAAACGAACGAGCCAATGGAAAATATTTTTCGTACTGTCCACACACTGTACCATCGATCTCTACTATTGTTTAAATAATCATCGACCCTTTCGAACCACTCGTTGCTATGCGAAATCCATTGTTCCGAGCCGATTTTGCTCGACAATTAAACAAACATATGTACTTTGTTCTGTACTGCAGTTTTTATAAATATATTCTACGGTGTTCAACTTGTTGTAAAATTTTTATATTTCTAGAGCATTGAACCTCGTCCGTTCCTTGTGTCGATTTGACAGTTTTCCCGAAGTAAGTTGTACAACCGGATTTGCAATCACAGTGTGACAAGATCTACGGGAAATTATTTATAGCGTGTCAAGAAAAAGTCTGATCACAATTTTCTTGTGATATCGCGAGTTCAACACAGACTTTCAAAGTTAAAAAACTACCAGAAAACTCTATTTTTCTCCCATCGAGAAAGAAATCATCCCTCCATCTCATTTCTATAAAAAGGATTCTGAGTTTGGTCATCGAGACCAATGTCGCAGCAACGCCACACAGTGGGACCTTTCGTCCAAATCGAAGACAAACTCAAAGAACTTTCGATAGAAATGAGGTAGAGCGATGAAATTTTTTTTGAATCAAAGCTGAAAGAGATTATGGTACGAACGTTTTACAACCTTGAGAAAATTCCTTAAACTTTCACAATTTCAAGAAAATTGCAGTCTTTTCAATACCACGTACGGAAAATTTTTTTTTAACATGCTACACACAATTTCCTGTAGATTTTCTCACGCTGATTTCAAGTCTGCTCTCAAAATTTGCTTACGACCTCAGGATTTCGCAAGAAATCGATTTTCTGAAAAACTGCAGTTTTCTCGAAATTGTGAAAGTTTAAGGAATTTTCTCAAGATTATAAAACGTTCGTACCATAGTCTCCCTATTTTTCCCATATTCTGCCAAGTTCCAGCTTGAATTTTTAAAAAATTTCATCGCTCTACCTCATCTCTATCGAATGTTCTTTGATTTTGTCTCCGATTTGGACGAAAGGTCCCGCTGGGCGCCATCGCTCACTTCTACCGTACCGGAAGTTAGAGAGGGGTAACCGACTGATTGCCTGAAGCTCGGTCTCGCGGCGAATTCTACGAACTCTCGTTTGAGAAACTCTGTTCGCTAAACCTATCCTTTGTATCGAGTGACAGAATTTTCCTCGGACAAGCTTCACGCGGTCGTATTTTCAAATATAAACACGAGAAGAGACAATTTCACTGTCCAACAAACTGTCTACGGGTGCGACAGAGGTTCGTCGGCGAAGGGTAGACTCGTGCGACAGAACAGAGGTGACCCGTGCGACAGAACAGAGGTGACCCGTGCGACACCCGGAATTTCTTTCCCCGCGAGGATATCGTCGACGGACTACGTTGCCCGTCGACTATGTATGTGTATATCTTCTGGCGATGACGACGACGTCATCGTCGGAACAACAACAACGGTTCTCGTCCGAGTAGAAACGGCTGAACGGACCGCGCGGAATAGTTATCGAACAGCGGCGAGTATAGTAGTGGATAGTAGCGTCGATTAACAGTACGTTAATTACAGCAGCGGCTCTCTGTGTGTATGTGTGTGTCTCCTGTCTCTATTCCTGTTTTACAGTCTTCCCTCCCATAGTGTCACTCTCGTCTCTACGGATAGTGTTACTTTCTCATCCCCGCTACTAGGGGAGGTCGGATATTTGTGAAGCAATACTAATCTAATGACGATACTTTACTGCCAGACTGCCGGATGTGTTTATGCAATTTTTCTAGGCGAATTTTAAGAATGTGGAATGAAATGGAATCTCATTTTCCATGGTAGTAGCCTTTTTACATCTGGAATAAATTAAAATCGTACTAAACTCTGTCGTATTTATATCCTAGCATTTCTTGAACATTTTTGGAAGCCGTAACTGCATAAAGGTCCGCTAACACTGTGCGAAGAAAGACTGTGCATGTGAACGCGCGTTCTTATGTGTGCCCATAATTGAAAGGGAAATGAGTTTATCAGCTACTTCACATCGCGCATTGTTTTACGCTAAATTAATTCAATGTTATTTTTACGATATTGCGGAAAATGAACCGTTAGTGTTATTTCAAATAGCAAATATTCATTTTGCATTGAAGTAGTTATTTTACTGAACAAAAATTTATTTACGTTGGAGTCGTATAAAGTTCCATTTAAACAGTTAAAGAGTAACTGAAGGTTATAAATATCTCGAAACAAGAAATATATGACTTGGACCACTTTTATAATTATGGGCTCATGTATCTCTCACCGTGTTTGTCTGTCTGTGTTGGTGTATTAATGTGTGGGTAGCTTAACACGCGACACAAACAATGTTGTCTTCGTCGCGTGTACACGTTTTGTATAGTACTGACTTCGAAGGATTCGCGATTCACGATGAGGCTACGTTTCTCTCACTGCGTTGACGACGACGCTTGCAGGCGGCTGGCTGGGCCCGGACAGTATGCTGGCTGCCATCGTCGCTGTCTGTCGCGCACTGTCATCTCTTGTTTTGACAGACTGTATTTTTATTTTATTTCCCCCGGGCCCGCGCTTCGTTCCGGGCCGGACGAATAGAAGAGAAGGTCCCACAGTCGCCGCGAACTGGGGATCACCGAAATCAACATTTTGTCCACCGGTCGTGTGGTACATCGGACGATTTACATCAGCGTCGCTCGGTTGCAGAATCACAGGATGACGCAGCACCGGCAGTATCGTTGCCGGGACGCACCCGCACTCGGCGGCGGTGTCACCGGCGCGAAGTACGCGTGGACCTTGATGTTCGGTAAATGCGTCTGCAAACAATTCAATGACCGTTCGTCAGGTTCTTTGTAAAATAAACTTTGTTTAAATAAAAATTTCGAGTAAAGTGGACTTTTTGCAAGTGGGTTTTAAACTCACTTTATTCGAAATTTTTATTTTGTGAAGTGTTTTATTTGAAAATTTCATCGTTGGTGAATGTTTTTTTTAAATAAAACTTTTGCCCAACTCTGCACAGTGGCCTCCCTCCGAGGAAGGAGCTTTAGGATTTTTTTTCGCAACAACTATTAAGCTGTTGGAATTGGGATTTTGCACACGTATTGATTGACATCTGAAGTATGCCTGTGAATTTTTCCAAGGAAAAACAATAAAAATTACGTGAGCTACATATTTTTTTATAGAGTATGTTTTGGAATGCACAGGTATTTGAAGTGTGATAAATATGTTTTGGAAAGCACAGGTATTACCAATACCCAATATATGTATATTGGGAGGGAGTCTACTGTGTTTGTGGCATCGCACGACTTTGAGGATAATCCTCCGAATATTCTCCATGTGGTCAGTGTACTCGGGACCGCGATCAGGATGAAAGTTAAGTTGCTATTTGGCGTTTCGAAGTGAAACGTGGTGTTCCACGTCGTTACCTCGCGACACGATCGATCGCGTCTGTTTGGCACGTGTGAGGGTAGACAGTTAAAAAATTCGAGACATACTCTGAGTCTACGTATGCCAGCTCTAGTGATCAGTTGACAGTCGTAAAGCTCGATGCGCTCGAGATTGTGGCAGGCCTGTAGGAGGTGGTCGAGACTGGCATCTGTGATGAGGGGGCAGTTGTCGAGTTCCAGCACCGCCAGATGTTCTGCCGCACACGGCGAGAGAGCCAACTGCCGGATGCCTTCATCGGTGATCAGCTCGCAGTGCGACAGACTCTGTTTTCAGAAACCAATCGATGGGAATACTTTATTTATCTATCCGTAGGATCGATACACACGCTAACGCGAACGAACCGCTTTAGGACACCCCGTAACGCGTGTCAATGTTCAATTACTTTCACCCTCGGACAGCGGACCGTTTGTAACTACATCATTGGCCACAATTTTAATCAGGAATTTTACATAAAAATTAACTGCATCAATTTAATAGGTTGACAATAATATATCGACGTTCTTGAATGCCACCCCTTTTACAAGTAACAAGTTATTAGAAAATTACTTACAAGTAACACTGATATTCACTGATTTAAATGAAATTAAAAATTTAAATTTATTTAAACTACGGGCACACCGTGGAGCCTGAAAGAAATAAGTTGGAAAGTGGCGGTGTGCCTCACGCCAGAAAAACCATGATCCGAAGGTCATACAATAAAAGTTTATTTAATAAAAAAGACGCCCCTACTTATTTCAAACTAAACGAAGGAAAAACCATCAAGATTCATCATTGTAGTCCTGAGATATTTAATTTTATGTAAACTCAAAAAATGATGGTTTTTTGCAATTATCTGAAAATCAAGGCCGAAACAAAAAAAGTGATAGCGGTAAAAGTTGTTCCATTTGGGGTCTTCTATAGCTGGTTAACGTTTGGCCGTTTAAAAACGGATGACCCTGTAGATACAGGATGCGCTCGAGGCCCGGCAACTGTCAAATCCGGCAAGTTCGGCTTATTATTTCTAAATTTAATTGACCCTGAAAATCAACCTCAAGGTCGATTTCAAGGACGCCACCAAGTGCATATCTCTGAATTGTACAACTCTGGATCTAGCGCTTTTTCAGAAACTTTATCCTTTAAGAAATGATTAGCCACAAAACGTTTCCATCTCCAGAGGTTGAGGGGTGCTTTCTACCCCTAAAAAGCGTAATTAGCCGAAACAAATAAACGCGTATTTAATATTTTTCGGTGTTTAACAAGTACGTTAAATTTCATTCAAATCCGCGAGTATCAGCTGGGAGTGTTACTTGTTAGTCCAATCAATAATTCGAAACGGGGATCATGGCACGTGTAATGTCAGTCGCAAAAACAATTAATTAGTTGATTCGCTACATTATGCGCGGCACACATTCCTCCCGGATGAATGTATATCGTCATACGTCGACGCGACGTACGGTATCACGAAACGTGAAAATCGCGACGCAGAAACCCGTCGTTAATTTTCCTAACGTATTCCGTTCGAACAGATAAAGTCCGCGATCTATTTATACTGGCACAACGCGACAAGTGTGGAGCAGAGTGTGCTGTTTTTACGAATTATTGTATAGAACCGTTATGCTAATGAACTTGTAACGCGAATTCGAATGCGCGTGCACTCGAACATCGAAGAACACCGGCTTACCAGCTTTTCCAATCTGGGACAGCCCATGGCCAGGTGAATGAGGGTGGCATCTGTGATTAAAAGGCACTCTTCCAGATCCATCTTTTCGAGTAGTCTGCAGTTCTGCAAATCATTCCATCCGGAGCATCGGTCAGATCATCGTCAAAACATTCGTGAAACGATAACTGTGTCTCTGATCGACGCGGAAGAGCACAAGTCAAATCTTCGACGAAATAATGTACATCATCCTCGAAACAAGAAGAAATTGTTTACTAATATTTTACTTGTTCACTAATATTTTTGACTTGTACTCTTTCGCTTCGGAGATCTCCGGGATGTTCTCCGAGAAGCGAAACATCGGTTCTCTAGACGCCGAATGTTTCTAAGAGTCTAGGAGAACCTGGGATAAGATTGTTGCAATTGATTAGAGCATGGCAGGCGTCGCACAGTGGCCTGGTAGCTCGGTTTCTGTGGCCAAAACTATTGTAGCGTTATTTCAACGTTCGATGTTATATTATTATAGGTCGTTGGATTCGTCTTGATACCAGTTAGAATATTATGAAGTAAAAAATATATGTTAATATTTAAAACATTGAGGTGACCTTTATTTTTTATAAAAAAAAGATTTTTCGTTAACTTTTTGTATTTAAGTTTTTAGAAAAGTGAATAATGATTAACTGTCGTTGGAAACATTTTTTTGTCAGATCATCGGAAATATTTGAAAAATCTTGTTAACAATTATCACAATGATATCATAATGAATCACTAATATATAAAAGCACTATTAAAATCTATTTTCTGATATTCGGTGATTAAAATCTAAAACGTTTTATTTTACTTTGAATCTTCTGACTTTGTCTTTAGAACGATGTATCTCATCACTGAATTATATTTTGGATTTGAGAGCTTTAAAAGGTTGTTACTTTATAGGAAAAAATTTCTTTTCAATGTATGAAAGTTGAAAAATTGAATTTTGGCCACGACAACATGGTCTCCAGAACACTTTGCGTCGATGCACTTACTTTCGCGAGAGCCTGGAAGCCTGCATCGGTAAAGTGCGTGCAGGCGACGCACTCGAGGACGCTGAGGAGTGGACAGTGTTGCGCCAGTGTGACCAGCGATGCGTCTGTCAAATTCGGACAATTCGACAGGCAGACGTAGTGCAAACGTGGACACTGTTCACTGAGCTCCTTCACCGCGTCGTCCGTTATGTTCTGGAACAGATTTAAAGGGTTCAAAGTCCTTAATGGCATTAAAAAGAGGAGAAAACTATATTCGATCGTAACGATCTAGAAGAGTAAGTACCCTGCATTCGTGTAGATTGATTGCCTCGAGATTTTGGCAGTAGAGAGCCAAACATTTGACGGCTCTGTCGGTGAGCTGACGACAGCCCTTGCAGAGGAAGCTGCGCAGCTCCCGGCAACCCCTGGCGAGCGCCTCGACGCCATTATCGGTAAGTAACTTGCACCAGGACAGGTTGATGTGTGTAAGAAGGGGACAACCGTCGGAGAGATCCTTCAAGGCGATGTCTGTGATCTCGGGGCACGAGTCCAGGTTCAGGCGTTGCAGCTTCGGGCAGTGACTGCTGAGGGCCGCGCACGTTGCATCCGAGATCTTCTTGCACTGGCTCAGGTTCAGCTCCTCGATATTCGGACAGGATTGAGCCAGAGTGCGCATCGAAT
>CM052279.1:10202781-10224100 GCA_028455765.1 Lasioglossum oenotherae
GGAACCTCCCATTTTCGGCTCCGGAGGTAATTTTGAGACACCCTGTATATTTGAACTTGATCTTCACGTACCTATAAGAATTTTCAAAAATCTTTGTCTGAATAGAAAAGTTTAACATGTGCTGTGTACCTCATTTACTTGAACTCCTATATTTTGAGCCTACCATAATACTATATACATAATTCTAGTTTTCACTACTTCTCCTATATTTGGATAAAACATTTCTGGCAACCCTACAAGCAGACCGAACGTGAGATTTAGATTTACAGTAAATCCTCCATAAACGCAAAAGCCTCGGGGGGATTCGTTTGCATTTATCGTAGACGGGGCACTATTCTTTTGAGCTTCAAAGGCCGAGCCGAACGTAGAGAGGAACAGCGTGTTAGTTCGTAAAGAGAGATCGCAAGCGGCCGAAGCGACTGCGACTCTCCGCGTCTCTTTCTTTCCCATACGCTGTCCTTCCTTGCGCCCGAAACGTTTATCGTCGATTAAACCACTAAATACAGTAAAATCATATCGTGTTTGGTTTTATTTTAATCAGAAAAATGCCACAAATATATTGGTGAAAGTCATCGTCATTTCTTTATCGGGAAAACTTTTTTTTTATTCCGTCTTATATGCTTAAGTCATTAACAATATGGAATAAAAAAATATGTTTTTCCGATAAAAATTAACGATGTCCTAGAAAAGAATTATAAAAAAATAACCGGACAAAAAGAACTGTTATTCTATGATATTCCTGCTTCGATACCATTTAAATTATGCCATAAATGTTTTTTTGTGTAATTTAAAATAGCAAAAATATTAGGAAAACTTAAACATACAATTCTATCATTTTCAACATACTAAACATAATACGAAAGAAGATAAATTTCTATTTCATCTCCAGTTTGTTGCAATTCTGGTAAGAAATTGGTATTTTGCGCAAAGAACCGCAGTTTAGTAATCACAAACGAATACAAAATATATAAAAATGTTCTTCCCTCTTCTACGAACATTTTCGGGGATAAAGTCGTGTTTTAATCACTGTAACTTGAAAGAAAATGATACGGCAACGTGTTGATGGTGGTTAAAATGACTAAAGCGACTAAAATGACCGATTCGCAGAAATACTTCGATGGTGTTCTTGTGGGTGCTGAACGTGTACTTGTTGGTGACCGTGGGCTCGTCGATGGTGAGAGATTTGAAGCATAGAAATCTATTGAATCCGCGTGTGTGGATGCCGTACAACTACAATCCTCTGGGCTTGTACGCGATGACTTACTGTCATCAAGCTAGCAGCTTGATAGAGCTCACGTACATGCAGTACGCGAACGACACTCTGATCAGCGGCCTGATGATACTCATACGCGGCCAATTGACGCTGCTGCAACACCGTTTGCAGAATATTGTGGGCGATCAGCATCTATCGCTGAAAGCGTGCGCGAAACATCATAACGACATATACCAGTGCGTTTGCAATTTTGCTTATTACTAGACTGCGGATCTTTGTGCAAAATAAAAATCGTCTGCTTCGATTGCAAAAAGTAGAAACTAAATTGAATGTTGTTTCTTCCCTTAATGATTTTAACACGCTCGCTGCCAACAACGAGTTATCTCGTAGGTCGAAGTTTGTGTTTAGGTTTGTCATAAAACATTTTATCGCGAAAACCGACTACGAGGTAACTCGTATAATTAATAAAGCAATTAAAAATTATCCGAATTCAATATCTTTCCCATAAACACACGTTTTGTATTTTTATTTTGCAATTAATTGGCGTGGTGAAACCGGTTTTGAAAATGTCGCTCGGCAGCGAACGTGTTAATAGAAGGGAAACCGTGTACGGGCATCTTGAATTTTCAAAATTTTCCAACAATTTCGAATTTCATCTACTCAATTTTGGTATAAATGCATAAAGATCCGCAGTCTACTTATTACAAATTAATTTGACCAGATTAATGAAATCCTTGCGGACCATCTGCGAAATAAAAATTGTCTCCGCCAATTAGCATGTGAAAATTGAGTTTTCCAATTGCTCGCAGACTGGCAGCGGAAGTGAACAAGCATTTCCACGGGATCATGGGCTTTCAGTTCATGGTGAGCACTATCATGGCCTGCTTAACACTTTTCCGAATCACAAAAATGAAGATTGGCACGAAAATGTACGAATGCGTTATGTACATAGCCTGCACTCTGATAGAACTTGTTTACTACTGTTGGTACGGGAACGAAGTCAAGCTGAAGGTTCATTCTCAAGACAGGAAGACTCCGTTTCATTCGTTCGCGATCTATTATACCAGTTGCCGTTTCAGAGCCTCGAAATCCCAGACGTAATCTTCTCGAGCAACTGGCCGGATTTGGATAACAGCTCGAAGAAGATGTTGATGATCATCATGAAGCGTGCCACGACCCCCATCGAATTCTCCAGCGGACATATCGTTGCTCTGAACCTGGACACTTTTACGACTGTCAGTTTTTCGTTTTTATTCTGGTCCTTATTGATGCACCGTGTATTTGATTTTTATCTTACCTTTCTCTGTGTTCTCCATCTCCTGGGCTCATCCAGATTTTTCCCACAGGTGCTCAAGACTGCTTACTCGGTCTTCAACGTGCTTGAAACTACGTAACATATTCTAATTAAGATTCCATCAAGAGAGAATGAAATTCAGATGACTATACTAGAGTATGTAACATAAAGATATAGGTTGTAATAAATTTCACGTGAAATATTGAAGAATGAGAATTGCTTGCCTCGTGTGTAGCGTTGCATTGTCCTTTTACTGAAATGATATTGATGCAGCTTTGAGATCCCTATCCTTAGCACAGTATAGACACATATTTTCTTAGGTATTGCAGCTTCTAACAAATAGAACAGAATACTGCCAGAGCACAGCTGTTTGTAGATTGTTTGAAATATGTATCTCCCCGTATCGTCCATCGTCGATCGTTTCATTATTAAAACCTGTCCGTCCACCTAAACATCCCTTTCTCAATTCCACGTAAAGTCGCAGTAGAAATCAACAACTGGAAAAAGAATCGAGAAAGATACCGCGAGGGTTGCAGGCTTATTTCTGTTATGACAATTGCGACAGTCGCGCAGTCGTAATTGCCATAATAACATAGCATGCCTGGTCGAAGGGAGACTGCCCAGACTATCTAAGGGTGCTGAGGGAATTCCGCTAGACTGTGTTAGTCAGTTGCGTGCCGGTCTCTGTTCTGGAAAGGTTAAGTTTTCATACGATAAGAAATAAAACTACTGTTCCCAAACTGGTTCGCGAATTCAATCCGAAACATGATTTCAAGAATCGTTATCACAGAAAACTCGACGATACACTTGAATAAATGTCTTCATTAATTTGTCCGACATCTTAAAATATCTGTTGGGATCGAATGGAGAGTACAAAAGGGAAATAAATTGACAATGGCATCACTTCGGATAGCACTCTCGATGCTGACAGTGTTAGGCTGCATGAGACCGGTCACATGGACATCCTCGTTTAAAAGATTTGTATACTTGGTGTACACGGTGCTAGCGTACAGTCTCATGCAGAGTTTGATGCTGTCCAATCTTGTCGAGATATTGGTCAACGTGAGAAACCACAAAGATTTCAGCGACGTCTTAAACATGATGACGTCCGTGACCGGATGCGTTTGCAAGATGACCACGATATTAATGAATCGGAAAAACATCGTTACTTTGGTAAACATTCTCCGGAGAGAGCCGTTTCTGCCCGTGGACGAGGAGGAGATGGACATTAAGAGCAGACTCGACAAAATAATCGAGTGAGTCACTATTTTTTAATGTACTAGGTTTACAGAGCACTAAACCCGACTGTTCTTCATTAATTTGTAAAAATAACAAGATTGACCCTATTCAAATTTCGGATTTATCGAACGTGAAATAATGGAATTGAATTAACAGTTGGATTGCTGGGCTGTTTGGATTGCAGCATGAATTCGATTCAATTCATGGGGGCGATTCAGATCACCTTGTTCATAGGGTGGATCAGCACGCCTATCATGGAAGGACAAAATAGACAATTAACATTTCGCGCGTGGTTTCCGTACAACTATTCCTCGCCGACGCTGTACGCAGTCACTTACCTATACCAATTTGTTGCCACAACTTTTGAGACGACTGTGCACGTTGCTTGCGACACTCTGTTCAGCGGAATGCTGATCTGCATTTACGGTCAGCTGGAGATCCTTGGGCATCGTCTGCAAAGGATTACGAACGATGAGGAGATGTCGGTTATCAAATGTGCTCGTCACCATCACCAACTATACGTGTCAGTTTCTCAAAATGTTTACAGCAGTGCTTCCCAAACCGTGCGCCGCGATGTGTGATTGGGTTGGCAAATAAGTTCGTTCGCTTTTTTACATTGAAATAAATCAGGGATCGGAAAACTACGGCCCGCGAGGTAAATGGGCACGAAAAAATAAATCAAATTACGTAAAATAAACAGCAGTATGTAACAATATCACTTCCTAATAAAGAAATTTTGAACCTGGTTTTTCTCGTTGCTCTACGAGTAGAATTAGCTAGCCATGTAAATATCTTCGAGATTGCTACCGGCCCCCTAGCCTAAAAATTTTACCTTTCTAGCCCTTTCCAAAAGAAGTTTGCCGACCCCTGGAATGAATTACAAAAACCGAACGAACTTATTTGCCAACCCAATATTTGGGTGCGCCGCGAAATAATTAAAATTATATCAAAAATGAGTAAAATATGAAATATGAATGGTGCTCTTAGTTCTGTCTGAATGATAGTTTCCTTTTAAAAAAATATTATAATACATATTGTACAGGGTGTCCCAGCTAACTGAACCACCTTGAATATCTTCGTTGTTTTTAAGGATACGTCAAATGTCTGAAGGACAAAGTTGAATGGTAAAATGGGGCTCATACGGCACAAAACAAATTTTCGTTATTATGTAATTTTTTTTAGAGATGTGAAAGTCACCTTCATTTTTTTAAATGGAATGGGGTATTTTTTAATACATCAATCGATGCAGCTGGACGTTCTTTATAAAAGAGTACTAATCTATGAATGTCGAGAAGTTAGTAATTCCGGAGATATTTCAATTTAAATAGTTCTAAAACACCATTACTGTCGTACTAAGGCGTTAGCGTTTATTTACTAGTGTAACGTCTTAGTCCGATAGTAATTGTGTTTTAGAATTCTTTAAATACGTATCTTTAAAAATAAACAAAGATATTCAAGGTGCTCAAGTTAGCAGCGACACCCAGTATATAGTAGCTACTAAAATATATGTAGATATATATATAGTAGGGGCGCCGTAATTTTTTCATTTGCTGTAAAGTGGGCCGCGAATAAAAAAAGTTTGGGAGCATTAGTTTACAGGATCCCCATGTGCATAATTTTCTAGCGAATTGGATATCCTCCTAATTTACATTTGAAATTTTGTGGTACATCACAGCTGCTCTTCAGTGAAATTTTTTGCAAATAATTGCAGATACGCAGCGTGCGTGAACAAAACTTTCCACGCAGTGGTTTTCTCGCAAATGATCATGTCCGTGTCGTTGGTCTGCTTCTCCATTTACCAACTGACACAAACGCGATTCGTTACAGACATGATCAAGAGATTTTTATACATGTTTTGTCCAGTGTTGCAAATATTTTACTATTGTTGGTACGGGAACGAAGTTAAGCGAAAGGTCCATGATCAAACTAAGAAAGTTAAATACCCGAGATTCATGCGTTTTCTGACGTGATCTTTTATTTTAGAGCCTCGAGGTTTCCGATATGATCTTCGCGGGCAATTGGATCAGTTTAGATAAGAACAGTAAGAGGACACTTTTAATGATTATGTTACGATCTACATTCCCTATGGAGATCAAGAGCGCTCATATTATGTCAATGAACGTGGAGTCGTTCATGTCGGTCTGTATGATTTATCGTTTACTATTTTCACTGCTTCACAGGCTTAATGCTTCATCCAGAATTCGGTCTGCAGTTTATAATTTTTATTACAACCATTTAATTTTCTAGTGGAGATCTTTAGTGAAATTGTAAATGTTACAGGTGATCAAGACTTCTTATTCGGCGTACAATTTGCTCACACGAGGCTAACCCGTCGTCGAACCATGTAGCTAGGGATTAGAATAGTCGAACGGAGAATAGCAGTTAACGAGTATCTATGTGAATCATGTTAACTGTTCATTCTAATGGAGTGTACTATAAATTATACAGTAAATTGAATATAGTTTGAAATAAATTACAACAACTAAAAAATACGAGTTTTTTAAACTAGGAGATCAAGAGTACCCCATCGTTCCTAGAGAAGTATTCTTACTGTTCTACTTGCCTCTGAAATGAAATTTTGAATCACTATAAAATTTGTAAGTGCCCAAGTCATCGACTACTTTGTGAATAAAAAGAGGAAGTTGCAAAGGAGTCAGAAAACCTCCAGGTGTCATTTTTGTGTAACAATAATACAATAGGCGCACTAATTATAAGTTTTATAGGGGAAACACTGTGTCAAAGGTCTGCAATCATGTGGCGCGTGCCACCAAACGGCGTGGCAATGCTTTTCACCAACTTCAACGGCAGCATGTTCTACTCACTCACTGTCAGCTGCTATTCACGTTTATTGCAACTTCCACAACCTCCGTTCTCCACAACATGAGGTACCGATCATCAATTAATAAAAATATTAAAATTGGTGTTCAATCGTGAAGACAATAATAAATGTTAGGGAAGAAAGTTGAGCTACTTCTTCAAAAGACTATTTTCATTGGTACACATTCTCTTCGATTGAATTTTACCTCGGTACTGCAAATTCTAACAAATACACGACTGTCAGTGCGCAACTGTTGGTAGATTGTTTAAAATATGTATCTCCCCGTATCGTTCATCGTCGATCGTTCCATTATTAAAACCTGTCCATCTACCTAAAACACCCCTTTCTCAATCCCACGTAGAATTGCAGTAGAAATCAACAACTGGAGAAAGAATCGAGAAAAATGTAGATACCGCGAGGGTTGCAAGCTTATTTTTGTTATGACAATTGCGACAGTCGCGCAGTCGTAATTGCCATAATAACATAGCATGCCTGGTCGAGGGGAGACTGTCCAGACTATCTGAGAGCGCTGAGGGAATTTCTATATATACGTTAGTCAGTTGCGTTTCAATCTCTGTTCTAGAAAGGCTAAATTCTCATAGGATATGATATAAAACTACTCAACCCTCACTGGTTTGAGAATTCAATCCAAAACATGATCTCAAGAATCGTTATCTTAGAAAATTGTCTTCTTTCGAAACAAGACAATACACTCGGATAAATGTCTTCATTACTTTGTCCGTCTCCTTAAAACATCTTTTGTGATCGAATGAGAAAGACAATGACATCATTTCGGATTGCGCTCTCGTTGCTGACAGTATTAGGCTGCCTGAGACCGGTCACCTGGACATCCTCGTTCAAAAAATTTGTATACTTGGTGTACACGGTGATCGCTTACGGTCTCATGCAAAGTTTGATGCTGTCGTGTCTTCTCGAGATACTGTTCAACGTGAGAAACCAGAAAGAATTCAGTGACGTTGTAATTATTATGACGGCTGTGGCAGGAGGCATTTGCAAGATGACCACGATATTAATGAATCGAAAGAACATCGTTACTTTGTTAAACATTCTACGGAGAGCGCCATATCAGCCTGTGGACAAGGAAGAGATGGACATTAAAAACAGACTGGACAAAATAATCGAGTGAGTCACAATTTTTTAATATTAGGTTTACATACCACTAAAGCCGTCTGTTCTTCGTTAATTGGTAAAAATAACAAGATTGACCCTATTCAAATTTCGGATTCATCGAACATGAAATAATGGGATTGAATTAACAGTTGGATTGCTGGGCTGTTTGGATTGCAGCATGAATTCGATTCAATTCATGGTGGCGATTCAGATCACCTTGTTCATAGGGTGGATCGGCACGCTTGTCATGGAAGGAAAAAATAGACAATTAGCATTCCGCTCATGGTTTCCGTACAACTATACCTCGCCGACGCTGTACGCAGTCACTTACCTATACCAATTTGTTGCCATAAATTTTGAGTCGGCTGTACACGCTGCTTGCGACACTCTGTTCAGCGGAATGCTAATCTGCATTTACGGTCAACTGGAGATCCTCGGCCATCGTCTGCAAAGGATTAAGAACGATGAGGGGAAGTCGGTTATCAAATGCGCTCAACACCATCATCAACTATATGTGTGAGTCTGTCAAAGTGTTTACAGACTTATCATGTACAGGGTAACTTGACGAATTTTGAGAAACCAGATAATAACAACCATAACATGGATCTTTAGTATTCATATATTTAAGAAGATTCGAAATGGCCACCCTTTGCGCCGATACAGAGGCTCAAACGTGTCTTGAAATTTTCGGCAATGGACCGCAGCTCTTCTGACGTCATTCGGTCCCACTCGTGGTACAGAGATTTTTTCAATGACTCCAAATTTTTATGGGACCTAGCACAGGCCCTGGCCTCTAAAATCGACCACACACTGTAGTCCATCGGGTTAAGATTCGACTATACCACAGATGTGGTGAAACCTGGAAAATGGGCTTTGCACCACTCCTGAGTCGTTTTCGCCCTGTGGGCTGGCGCGGAACCCTGCTATAACGTCCATTCCGGATCGCCGATGTGCTGTTGGGCCCACAGAAGTACGACTGCTACGAGAATGTCCCCTCGATACACTTCTTGGTTGATTTTGACCCCTTGATCCACGAAAACCGTAGTAAATCCCATTTTCCAGGTTTCATCACATCTACGAAATGGCCGCCGTACTCACCGGATCTCAACTCTATGAACTCCAGCGTTTGGTCAATTTTGGAGGCCAGGGCCTGTGCTCAGCCCCATAAAAATTTCGAGTCGCTGAAAAAATCTCTGCGCCGGGTGTGGTTCCGAATGACGCCAGGCGAGCTGCGGCCCATAACCAAAAATTTCAAAACACATTTGAGCCACTGCATCGGCTCAAAGGGTGGCCACTTCGAAACTTCTTAAATATATGAATACTAAAGGTCTATGTTATGGTTGTTATTATTTAGTTTTTCCAAATTCGTCAATTTGGCAGAATTATAACAAGAAATGTTTAACTCCGTTATTTCTTGTCACCCTGTAAATAATGTTTTAACGAATTGGGAAAGTGAAATTTTTTGAAATAATTGCAGATACGCAGCGAACGTGAACAAAACTTTCCAAGTAGTGCTTTTCGTTCAAATGCTCATATCCGTGTCGATGGTCTGCTTCGCCATTTTCCAGCTGTCGCAAACGCAATTACTTGCAGACGTGATAAAGCAATGTTTCTACGTGTTTTGTCCAGTGTTGCAAATATTTTATTACTGTTGGTACGGGAACGAAGTTAAGCGAAAGGTCCATGGTCAAACTAAGAAAGTTAAATATCAGAGTCATGCGTTTTCTGACGAGATCACTTATTTTAGAGCCTCGAGGTTTCCGATATGATCTTCGCGGGCAATTGGATCAGTTTAGATAATAACACCAAGAGGACTCTTTTAATGATTATGTTACGATCTACATTCCCTATAGAGATCAGGACCGCTCATATTATGTATATGAACGTAGAGTCGTTTACATGGGTCTGTATGATTTATCGTTTACTCTCTTCACTGTTATACAGGTTTAATGTTTCTTTCAGAACTCAGTCTGCAGTTTATAATTTTTATCATAACCATCTGATTTTTAGTGGAGATATTTAAGGAAATTGTAAATGTTACAGGTGATCAAGACTTCTTATTCGGCGTTCAACGTACTCACACGAGGCTAACCCATCGTCAAACCATGTAGCTCAGTCAGGATTAGAGTAGTGCAAAAAACAAAAGCAGTTAACGAATATCTATGTGAAACACGTGAACTGTTAATTCTGACGGAGTGTACTGTACATTATACAGTAAATTGAATATAGTTTGCAATAAATTCCTACAAAAAATACGAATTTTTAACACTAGGAGATCAAGAGTACCCAACATTTTCTGGAGAAGTAATCTTGGTCTTCTACTTACCTCTGAAATTAAATTTCGAATCACTATAAAAATTGTCAGTGACCAAATCATCGACTGATTTGTAAATAAGAAGATGAAATTGCGAAGGAGTCAAAAATCTTCCAGGTGTTTCATTTTTGTGCAACAGTAATTCAATATTCGCAATAATTCTACGTTTTATGGGGGAAACGCTGTGTCCAAGGTCTGCAATCATGTGGTGCGTGCTACCAAAGAGCGTGGGAATACTTTTCAACAACTTCAACCTCGACTTCAGCATGTTCTACTCGCTCACTATCACCTGTCATCCACATTATTGCAACTTCCACACCCTCCGTTCTCCACAACATGAGGTACCGATCACAAATTAATGGAAAGATATAAAATTATTGTTCACTCGTGAAGCCAGTAATAAATGATAGAGAAGAAAGGTGAGCAATGTCTTCAAAGGACTCTTCTTGTTGGCACATATTTTCTTCGAGTGAATTTTACCTCGGTACTGCAGCTTCTAACAAACACACGACTGCCAGTGCGCAACACTTGGTAGATTCTTTAAAATATGTATCTCCCCGTATCGTCCTCATCGACCGTTCCATTATTAAAACCTGTCCGTCCACCTAAACATCCCTTTCTCAATCGCACGCAAAGTTGCAGTAGAAATCAACAACTGGAGAAAGAATCAAGGAAACTAAAGATACCGCAAGGGTTGCGAGCTTACTTTCGTTATAACAATTGCGACAGTCGCGCAGTCGTAATTGCCATAATAACATAGCATGCCTGGTCGAGGGGATACTGTCCAGACTATCTGGGAGCGCTGAGGGAATTCCTATATCTGCGTTAGTCAGTTGCGTTTCGGTCTCTGTTCTGGAAAGGCTAAATTCTCGTACGATAAGAAATAAACCTACTGTACCCAAACTTATTCGTGAACACAATCCAAAACATGATCTCAAGAATCGTTATCTCAGAAAATTGTCTTCTTTCGAAACTCGACAATACACTCGGATAAATGTCTTTATTACTTCGTCCGTCTCCTTGAAATATCTTTTGTGATCGAATGAGAAAGTACAAAAGGGAAATAGATTGACAATGGCATCATTTCGGATTGCACTCTCGATGCTGACAGTGTTAGGCTGCCTGAGACCGGTCACCTGGACATCCTCGTTCAAAAAATTTGTATACTTGGTGTACACGGTGATCGCTTACGGTCTCATGCAAAGTTTGATGCTGTCGTGTATTCTCGAGCTGCTGTTCAACGTGAAAAGCCAGAAAGATTTAAGTGACGTCGTAATCATTATGACGGCTGCGGCAGGAAGCGTTTGCAAGGTGACCACGATATTAGTGAATCGCAAGAACATCGTTACTTTGTTAAAAATTCTGCGGAGGGAGCCATTTCTGCCCGTGGACAAGGAGGAGATGGACATTAAGAACAGACTCGACAAAATAATCAAGTAAGTCACTATTTTTTAATACGAGGTTTACAAGACCACTAACCGACTGTTCTTCATTAATTTGTAAAAATAACAACATCGCCCTGTTCAACCTTTTTTGCAATGAGATAAATCGTTCAATTTTTGGATTAATGGAACACGAAATAATGAGATTGAATTAACAGTTGGATTGCTGGGCTGTTTGGATTGCAGCATGAATTCGATTCAATTCATGGGGGCGCTTCAGATCGCCTTGCTCATAGGGTGGATCGGCACGCTTGTCATGGAAGGAAAAAATAGACAATTAGCATTTCGCGCGTGGTTTCCGTACAACTATTCCTCGCCGACGTTGTATGCAGTCACTTACCTATACCAATTTGTTGCTATAAATTTGGAGACGACTGCACACGCTGCTTGCGACACACTGTTCAGCGGAATGATGATCTGCATTTACGGTCAACTGGAGATCCTCGGCCATCGTCTGCAAAGGATTAAGAACGATGAGGGGAAGTCGGCTATCAAATGCGCTCGTCACCATCACCAACTATACGTGTTAGTTTCATACATAAATAATGTTTTAATAAAATGGGAAAGTGAAATTAAGTAAGCGGAATTTTTTGAAATAATTGCAGATACGCAGCGAACATGAACAAAACTTTCCAAGTAGTGCTTTTCTTTCAAATGCTCATGTCTGTGTCGGTGGTGTGCTTCGCCATTTTCCGGCTGACGCAAACGCAATTACTTGCAGACGTGATCAAGCAATGTTTTTACGTGATTTGTCCAGTGTTGCAAATATTTTACTATTGTTGGTACGGGAACGAAGTTAAGCGAAAGGTCCATATATATAATCAAACTAAGAAAGTTAACTACCCACGATTCATGGATTTTCTGACGAGGTCACTTATTTTAGAGCCTCGAGGTTTCCGATATGATCTTCGCGGGCAATTGGATCAGTCTAGATAAGAACACTAAGAGGACTCTTTTAATGATTATGTTACGATCTACATTCCCTATAGAGATCAGGATCGCTCATATTATGTATATGAACGTGGAGTCGTTTATGTCGGTCTGTATGATTTATCGTTTACTCTCTTCACTGTTACACAGGCTTAATGCTTCCCCCTGAACTCTGTCTGCAGTTTATAATTTTTATATATAACCATTCAATATTCTTGTGGAGATCTTTAGTGAAATTGTAAATGTTACAGGTGATCAAGACTTCTTATTCGGCGTTCAACGTGCTCACACGAGGCTAACCCATCGTCAAACCATGTAGCTCAGGATTAGAGTAGTGCAAAAAACAAAAGCAGTTAACGAATATCTATGTGAAATACGTGGGCTGTTAATTCTGACGGAGTGTACTATAGATTATACAGTAAATTGAATATAGTTTGCAATAAATTACTACTATCAAAAAATATGAATTTTTAAGGAATCTTTAAAACTAGGAGATCAAGAGTACCCTCCACTTGCAAAGCAAGATTTTAGTTACTTTGTTTTAATTGCAATTTTATACCATTAAATATTTACCTCAATTTAATGAATTGTATGCCATTTTGAACCTTGTTTTACGTTCTATTTAATTATGCTTTTAATATTTTAACTTATTCAAATTTTTATGAAATTATTTGGCTTTTATTTCCGGATGTCAGAACGCGATTTTAGCATTAATTTTTTCTATGAGTTCAAATTTGGCCGAAGTGTCGCTCAACCGACTCGGAGTATCAACGAAGTATGGGGCAAAGGAAGTGTCAACGAATCACATATGAACTAAGCGTATCGACCATGACGGTTTCTAACCACCTGCAAGAAAACGTAGGTTTAAATCCTGCATTCCTTTCTTTACAATCTAATTACAATTAAATACAAACTTGCCTCTGAAATGAAATTTTGAATCACTATAAAAATTGTAAATATCCTAGTCATCGACTAATTTGTGAATAAGAAGAGGAAGTTGCGAAAGAATTAGTAAACTTCCAGGTGTCCTTTTTGTGTAATAGTAATTCAATATGGGCACTAATTCTACGTTTTACAGGAGAAACACTGTGTCAAAGACCTGCAATCATGTGGTGCGTGCTACCAAAGGGCGTGGGAATACTTTTCAACAACTTCAACCTCGACTTCAGCATGTTCTACTCGCTCACTATCACCTGTCATCCACATTATTGCAACTTCCACACCCTCCGTTCTCCACAACATGAGCAACGTCTTCAAAGGACTCTTCTTGTTGGCACACATTCTCTTCGAGTGAACCTCGGTACTGCAGCTTCTAACAAACAGACGACTGCCAGTGCGCAACAGTTGGTAGATTCTTTAAAATATGTATCTCCCCGTATCGTCCTCATCGACCGTTCCATTATTAAAACCTGTCCGTCCACCTAAACATCCCTTTCTCAATCGCACGCAAAGTTGCAGTAGAAATCAACAACTGGAGAAAGAATCAATCTGGGAGCGCTGAGGGAATTCCTATATCTGCGTTAGTCAGTTGCGTTTGTGTCTCTGTTCTGGAAAGGTTAATTTCTCAAACGATAAGAAATAAAACTACTGCACTCGTGAATTCAATCCGAAACATGATCTTGAATGAAGAATCGTCATCTTAGAAAATTACTTTGTTACGAAACTCGACAATACAGTTGAATAAATGTCTTTACTAATTTCTTCGTCTTCTTAAAATATCTTTTGTGATCGAATCAAAAAGTACAAACGGGAAATAAATTGACAATGACATCATTTCTGATAGTACTCTCGATGCTGGCAGTGTGTGGCTGCATGAGACCGATCACCTGGACATCCTCGTTCAAAAAATTTGTATACTTGGTGTACACGGTGATTGCTTACGGTCTCGTGCTAAGTTTGATGCTGTCCACTCTTGCCGAGGTGGTGTTAAACGAGAGAAGCGAGAATGAATTTAGTATCATCATAATTATGTTCACCTCCGTGACCGTAGGCATTTGCAAGATGATAACGATATTAACGAATCGGAAAAACATCGTTACTTTGTTAAACATTCTACGGAGGGAGCCATTTCTGCCTGTGGACGAGCAGGAGATGGACATTAAGAACAGACTCGACAAAATAATCGAGTGAGTTAATACTTTTTAATAATAGGGTTGCAGATCACTAAAACCGACTGTTTTTCATTAATTTGTAACGATAACAAGATAGTCTTTCTTTGCAATGAGATGGTTCGTTCAATTTTCGGATTTATCGAACACTAGCTTTCCCCCGCCACGCGTTGCTGTGGCACAGTATTTTTTAAAAGCATGTACGTATTGAACGTGCTTGTGATAATCTATTTCGTTCAATTCCATTTCGCTTTTCGCGTTGCTTAGTAGTTCTCTTTCTCTCACTCGGTCTTCCTGATCTCCTCGCTCTCCCTCTCTCCCTCTCTCTATCTATCCGTCTCGGACACTCTCTCTCTCTCTCTCTCTCTCTCTCTCTCTCTCTCTCTGTCTCTCTCTCTCTCTCTCATATAGTCATAAGTCATATATAGTGTGTTTGTGACGGAATCAATTGCGAACGGCAGAACGCAGAAAGCTGTGGTTTGAACCCTTAGACGCGGCGTTTCTTCGGGAAGGTATTAGAGCAAACCGCACTCGAAAAAGCCCATTTGATCAAAAGTTATAAGCAGAACCGTGCCCGAAAGAGAGCGAAAAAATTGACTTTTTTCACTAATGACGTCACAACTTTTGAACCAATACACTTTTTTGAATGCGGTTTGTTCCTAAACTTTCCCGAAGAAACGCCGCGTCTAATGGTTCAAGCCCCAGCTTTCTACGTTCAGCCGTTCTCAAGTGATACAGATGAAATAATGGGATTGAATTAACAGTTGGATTACTGGGCTCTTTGGATTGCAGCATGAACTCGATTCTATTCATGGGGACGATTCAAATCACCTTGTTGGTAGGGTGGATCAGGACGCCGATCATGGAAGGAAGAAATAGAAAATTAACATATCACACGTGGTTTCCGTACAACTATTCGTCGCTGACGGTGTATGCAGTCACTTATCTATTCCAATTTGTTGCCACAACTTTTGAGTCGACTGCACACGCTGCTTGCGACACTCTGTTCAGTGGAATGCTGATCTGCATTTACGGTCAGCTGGAGATCCTCGGACATCGTCTGCAAAGGATTAAGAACGATGAGGGGAAGTCGGTTATCAAATGCGCTCAACACCATCACCAACTATACGTGTCAGTCTCTCGAAATGTTTACAGACTTCCCACATAAATAACGTTTCAATGAATTGCGAAAGTGAAATTAAGTAAATGAAATTTTTTGAAATAATTGCAGATACGCAGCGAACGTGAACAAAATTTTCCAACTAGTGCTTTTCTTTCAAATGGTCATGTCCTTGTCAATGGTCTGCTTCTCGATTTTCCAACTGTCGCAAACGCGATTACTTGCAAAAACGGTCGAGAACTTTATGTTCATCTTTTGCTCAATGTTGCAAATATTTTACTATTGTTGGTATGGGAACGAAGTGAAGCAAAAGGTCCATAATCGAGCCAAGAAAGTGAAATACCCGAGATTCATGCGTTATCTGACGTGGTCTCTTATTTTAGAGCCTCGAGGTTTCCGACATGATCTTCGCGGGCAATTGGATCGGTTTAGATAAGAAAACTAAGAGGACTCTTTTAATGATTATGTTACGATCTACATTCCCTATGGAGATGAAGAGCGGTCGTATTATGTCTATGAACGTGGAGACGTTTATGACGGTCTGTATGATTAATCGTTTACTCTTTTCACTGTTTCACAGGCTTAATACTTCTTCCTAAACTCTGTCTGCAGTTTCTAAATTTTTATAACCATTTTATTTGTTAGTGGAGATGTTTAGTGAAATTGTAAATGTTACAGGTGATCAAGACTGCTTATTCGGCGTACAATTTGCTCACACGAGACTAACGGATCGTCAAACCATGTAGTTCATGATTAGAATAGTCGAATAGAGAAAAGCTGTTAACGAATATCTATGTGAATCATGTTAACTGTTAATTCTGATGGAATATATTATAGATTATACAGTAAATTGAATATAATTTGCAATAAATTGCTACAACTACAAATTATGAATTTTTCTAACTAGAAGATTGTTGTAGAGAAAGAATTTTAGTTTAGTTTTAGCAAAGAAGATTTGTTTTAATTGCAATTTTATACCAATAAATTCAATTCTGAATATAAAAGTGTTGACCTTCATATGCCCTAAACCTAATAATTAACAAGATATTATCCAAAGAAGAATGAAAATTGTTTCGATAATATCTCGTTAACTATTAGGTTTAGGACATATGAAGGTCAACACTTTTATACTCAGCATTTGATGCTCTATCTATCCATGGTATAAAAAATAGGACATTCCATTAAAAAAAATCAAGGTGACCTTGAAATGTCCTCCACCACTCCACCCACAAGACAACAATTAATACTACGTATGCAGCCCGTCATAACGAACAACTTTTGTAGGAACATATTTTTGATAACGACAACGTCTTCCGAGATATCTTGCTGATCTGATCTGATATTCATTTCAAAAAGACATCGCACAAAAAAAAATTGCATAGAAAAAGACCGCACAAAAACAGGTGTGACTGTAATTCAATAAGCGCACTAATTCAATGTTTTACAGGGGAAACACTGTGTCAAAGGCCTGCAATCATGCGGTGCGTGCTACCAAAGGGCGTGGCAGTGCTTTCCACCAACTTCAATCGCAGCATGTTCTACTCACTCACTGTCAGCTGCCATCCACATTATTGCAACTTCCACACCCTTTGTTGTCCACACCATAAGGTACCATTCGGTCACCAATTAATGGAAATATACAGGGTGTCCCAGTTTTTTCCGGCCAAACTTTGCCAGCGTGTTCTACACGCAAAAGTAAGAAAAAAATGTTATATGAACATGTGCTCTTAAATGTTTTATTAAGGAGTCATGACTAATAATACAAAATGATAATGAACTGACACATTTCGTCGACACACAGTACGAACGTATTATGAATATCTCTATATTTGTGTTTACATAAACTCTTATGTTTACTTGTGCTGAAGTAGTTGATATCGACATTGATTTCTGCTGGGCTAATAATGTTTAGTACGCTGTACGACTTCATATCGAGATGACGCGAGAATTTTCCAATCGTGAATACGCTGATATGCATTTTATTTATGCTTTTGTAATGAAAGTGCCCGAGCTCCTGTAAGGGAATATCAGCGAAGAAGAAATCAGTAATACGATAGGGTAGATATTTCTTAGATGCCGATCCTGTATTCGTAATAACGGACGTCATTTTGAAATGTTAACTCGTTAATAAAACATTTAAGAGCATATGTTCATATAACATTTTTTTTACTTCTGCGTGTAGAACACGCTGGCAAAGTTCGGCCGGAAAAAACTGCAACACCCTGTATAAAACTGTTGTTCAATCGTGAAGGCAGTAATAAATGTTACAGAAGAAAGTTGAGCTACGTCTTAAAAAGAGTATTTTTATTGGCACACATTCTCTTCGACTGAATTGTACCTTGGTACTGCAACTTCCAACGAAGACGACTTCTAGTGCGCAACTGTGCGTGGATTGTTTAAAATATGTATCTCCCCGTATCGTCTATCGTCGATCGTTCCAATATTAAAACCTGTCCGTCTACCTAAACGCCCCTTTCTCAATTCCACGTAAAGTCGCAGTAGAAATCAACAACTGGAGAAAGAATCAAGGAAACTAAAGATACCGCACGCGTTGCGAGCTTATTTTCGTTATGACAATTGCAACAGTCGTGCAGTCGTAATTGCCATAATAACATAGCATGCCTGGTCGAAGGGGGACTCTCCAGACTATTCGAGGGTGCTGAGGGAATTCCCATAGTCTGTGTTAGTCAGTTGCGTTTCGGTCTTTGTGCTGGAAAGGCTAAGTTTGCATACGATAAGAAATAAAACTACTATACCCAAGCTGATTCGTGAATTCAATCCAAAACATGACCTCAAGAATCGTTATCTTAAAAAATTACTTTGTTACGAAACTCTACGATACACTTGAATAAATGTCTTTATTAATTTGTCCGTCTTCTTAAAATATCTTTTGTGATGGAATGAGAAAGTATAAAAGGGAAATATATCGACAATGGCATCATTTCGGATAGCACTCTCGATGCTGACAGTTTGTGGCTGCCTGAGACCGGTCACATGGACATCCTCGTTCAAAAAATTTCTATACTTGGTGTACACGGTGATCGCTTACGGTCTCATGCAAAGTTTGATGCTGTCGCATCTTGTCGAGCTACTGTTCAACGTGAGAAGCCAGAAAGATTTCAGTGACATCGCACACATTATGACGTCTGTGACTGGAGGCATTTGCAAGATGACCACGATATTAATGAATCGAAAGAACATCGCTGCTTTGTTAAAAATTCTGCGGAGGGAGCCATTTCTGCCCGTGGACGAGGAGGAGATGGACATTAAGAACAGACTCGACAAAATAATCGAGTGAGTCACTGTTTTTTAATAGAACGTTTACAGAGCACTAAAACCGACTGTTCTTCATTCATTTGCAAAAATAACGAGAGATTGTCCCTATTCAAATTTCTTCGCAATGAGATAATTCGTTCAATTTTCGGATTCATCGAACAGCAAATAATGGGATTGAATTAACAGTTGGATTTCTGGGCTCTTTCGATTGCAGCATGAACTCGATTCTATTCATGGGGGCGATTCAGATCACCTTGTTCATAGGGTGGATCAGCACGCCTATCATGGAAGGACAAAATAGACAATTAGTATTTCGCGCGTGGTTTCCGTACAACTATTCCTCGCCGACGCTGTACGGAGTCACTTACCTGTACCAATTTGTTGCCACAACTTTTGAGACGACTGTGCACGTTGCTTGCGACACTCTGTTCAGCGGAATGCTGATCTGCATTTACGGTCAGCTGGAGATCCTTGGGCATCGTCTGCAAAGGATTACGAACGATGAGGAGATGTCGGTTATCAAATGCGCTCGTCACCATCACCAACTATACGTGTCAGTTTCTCAAAATGTTCACTGAATCGCAGGGCCGGGTTAAGCCCCGTAGCAGAAGTAGCAAATGCTACGGGCCCCGCGTCATACAAACAGGGGCCCCACACGGGCGCTTCATCGAAGAGGCGTCGATAGATGAGCGCCTGTTTATGCCAGGGAGAACAGATATTTTTGCAAACAAGAAAGAAAAAACAAAAGGTCATTTATTGTGTTTGTTGAAAAGGTGCGCACGGCGGCCCTGATAGAAAGCCTAGGGCCTCGTCAATACATTTGCTACGGACCCCGCGCTGACTTAATCCGGCACTGCTGAATCGTCATGTGCATAATTTTTTAGCGGATTGAAAATCCTCCTTACTTATATTTCAAAATTTGTGGTACATTACAGCTGCTCGTCAGTGAAATTTTTTCAAATAATTGCAGATACGCAGCGAGCGTGAACAAAACTTTCAACGCAGTGCTTTTCTCCCAAATGATCATGTCCGTGTCGCTGGTCTGCTTCTCCATTTTCCAGCTGACACAAACGCAACTGCTTGCAGACATGATCAAGAACTCCTTGTACATTTTTTGCCCAGTGTTGCAAATATTTTACTATTGTTGGTACGGGAACGAAGTTAAGAGAAAGGTCCATAATCAAGCCAAGAAAGTTTTGTGGTAACACGTATAATTTATTATTTATTTAAGGAAGAGAAGAGAAATAGACTTAAGTGTAAAATAGTTGCGCGATTAAGAACTTACTGTTAACCTAAACTACCGATTACTAAACTACCCGACGACAACTGTACGATTTCAATCCTCAACTTCTTACCATTTACTCTACGACTTTCAGACAACGACTGTCTCCTCCAATTCATCACACACCTAGACCGCGCCAGATAGACGCGCTAGCTGTTCACGAGCTAAAAAATCGAAGACTCGTACCGATTTTTAACGAATGGACAATGTTTCATAAATGTCCATTACATTTGAAAACGATAATATTAATCAAAGTTATTAAAAACTCTCGTTACAATAAGTGTTCGAAGATCAAACTTTTTCAGATACCGTTTTTTAACGATGAAATTCTTTTTTTCGTAAAGACGAGCCCATTTTTTATGGATAGCATACCTGTCTATATTTCCAACGCACTAGGAATTAAAAATTTTCGTTAATAACTTTTTAAAAAAAGATACGAAATCCTTGGACAAATGTTTACACTTTTTTAATACCTTTCATACTTTTCGAGATATGTATTCGGCTGGAAAGTTTTCAAATGAACACCCTGTATACCGGGTGCCCGAATATTCCCGATACCCGAGAATCACGTGTTATCTGACGTGATCTCTTATTTTAGAGCCTCGAGGTTTCCGATATGATCTTCGCGAGCAATTGGATCAGTCAAGATAAGAACACTAAGAGGACTCTTTTAATGATTATGTTACGATCTAAATTCCCTATGGAGATCACGAGCGCTCATATTATGTCTATGAACTTGGACTCGTTTATGACGGTCTGTATGATTTATCGTTTACTCTTTTCCCTGTCCCACAGGCTTAATACTTCTTTCAGAACTCTGACTGCAGTTTATAATTTTTATTACAACCATTTAATTTTCTAGTGGAGATGTTTAGTGAAATTGTACATATTACAGGTGATCAAAACTTCATATTCGGCGTATAACTTACTCGCATGAGGCTAACGGATCGTCAAACCATGTAGCTCAGGATTAGAATAGTGGAAAAAACAAAAGCAGTTAACGAATATCTATGTGAATCACGTGAACTGTTAATTCTGACGGAGTGTACTATAGATTATACAGTAAATTGAATGTAGTTTGAAATAAATTACTACAACTAAAAAATACGAGTTTTTTAAACTAGGAGATCAAGAGTACCCCACATTTTCTGG
>CM052279.1:10232805-10250449 GCA_028455765.1 Lasioglossum oenotherae
TAGTGTAGAATTTGATCGAACCTGGCGCCGATAACATTATTCCAAGTTTTGCTGTAACAAAAGAAAGCATTTTTCTTTTACATTATGATCTTAAACGAAAGTACTAGATGAGGGTGATTATTCAGGGTGCATTGTTAGTTCACAATGAAAATTGCTGTCACTGTTGAGGGTTCCATTAAAAAGTGTTTAGCAGCGAACCATAGATTTTTCAAAATTATGCAATAATCACCGATCGGTAATGTGTTAATTGCCACACTATTATTCAATACGATTTTTATCATTATTCAGCGCGATCATTATGCGAGGCGAGCGACGCGTCAGCGACAAGAACCCAGGATTAGGGTTTGCAATCCCGCGGGAAGATGTGGAATTTATTTGAATCCCGATGATGATAATAAAAGAGCTAGCTGCTAATAAAAGAGTAGTCTCTACTGATCATGATTCGTGGCTCAACCTGTATAAATTCGTTGTATCTAACAATTATTAAAAGAAGGTATATTATAGATATATTATAATCTAATATGTTCTAATTATGTTATAATCTAATAATTACCGAGGTGAATCGGAAGAATTTTTTTCCTTCACGAAAATCTTGGTGAATGCTACGTTTTTGAATTATCAATGACGTTGAGGATGTTAGGCAAAGTTAAAAATTGTCTTAAATTTCTCTGTAAGGCCAGAAGAATTAGTTTAGTAAAAATTAGCTGGGCCAATAACGAAAATTCAAAAGACGTGTCTGGTCAACTGGTATAAATTATATACGCTCTGAAAATTTCATTGAAATTAATTCATTGGTTTGCGAATTGTAAACGATCAAAAGTGGTAATTTGTAGTGTTTCATAAAGTGGCAAGTTTTACCATTTTTGATCGTTTATAATTCGTAAACCAATTAACCAATTTCAATGAAATTTTCAGAGCGTATATAATTTGTACCAGTTGAGAAAACGCATTTTTTAAATTTTCGCTATTGGGCCAGCTACAAAGGTTGTAGAAATCAATTTTTAGTATCGTTTTTCAGAATTTTCTCAAAACTGATTTATTAGACGTCATTTACTAAACTAATTCTTCTAGCCTTACGATTTAAAGTGTGTGGAATCAGTTATGCTCCTTACTGTATATATAAACGAGATGTCTATAAATTTAACTTTAATTGAATCAGAAAAATTTTGAAATTATAAAACACAATTTTTTTAATTCGTAGAACTTTGAAAATAGAATCGCGAGAAGAACAAAACAATGCAACAATTTTGATAACCCGCATAGTCCCGCAGAATTAGCAGCATTTTCCTATTTAAGAAATGCGGGAGCAAAACATGACGCAGAATCCTGCGTGATTGCAAGCCCAACCCAAGAGTTTGGGTGTCTAACTTCGCGTGGTCGGATGGTTCAGGGACCAGTTATAGAGAATATATCGAGAAGATGCGGCGGTTTCCTGAGGCAGCTGTCGCTGAGAGGATGCCAGAGCATCGGGAACAATTCGATGCGCACTCTGGCTCAATCCTGTCCGAATATCGAGGAGCTGAACCTGAGCCAGTGCAAGAAGATCTCGGATGCAACGTGCGCGGCCCTCAGCAGTCACTGCCCGAAGCTGCAACGCCTGAACCTGGACTCGTGCCCCGAGATCACAGACATCGCCTTGAAGGATCTCTCCGACGGTTGTCCCCTTCTTACACACATCAACCTGTCCTGGTGCAAGTTACTTACCGATAATGGCGTCGAGGCGCTCGCCAGGGGTTGCCGGGAGCTGCGCAGCTTCCTCTGCAAGGGCTGTCGTCAGCTCACCGACAGAGCCGTCAAATGTTTGGCTCTCTACTGCCAAAATCTCGAGGCAATCAATCTACACGAATGCAGGGTACTTACTCTTCTAGATCGTTACGATCGAATATAGTTTTCTCCTCTTTTTAATGCCATTAAGGACTTTGAACCCTTTAAATCTGTTCCAGAACATAACGGACGACGCGGTGAAGGAGCTCAGTGAACAGTGTCCACGTTTGCACTACGTCTGCCTGTCGAATTGTCCGAATTTGACAGACGCATCGCTGGTCACACTGGCGCAACACTGTCCACTCCTCAGCATCCTCGAGTGCGTCGCCTGCACGCACTTTACCGATGCAGCCTTCCAGGCTCTCGCGAAAGTAAGTGCATCGACGCAAAGTGTTCTGGAGACTGCTCTTTAACACACAGTCCACCGTGTGACAAGTGGGTCACGCGAATTCCTACAAAAACACGCCGAACTGTCCACAGTCGTTAACAAGTACCGTAAATATCGCAGCCATCTTGCGGCGCAACAAAATCGCAATGCTCCCCGACATACCTCTAAACCCCCTGACAGAAGCGAGACTAATTCCCCTGCCAGTCCTTGCGAACCTGACCGCATCTTTTCATTCCAATTACACGGGATCAATTCCGAGTGCGCTGAATGCACGGTACGGGTAAACGGGTTGCGATCCGAAGGACGCTGATCGAAGGCCTTGAGACGTGGTCATAACCTTACCTTGGTTGATACCGGCGAGCTTGACGACGAAGACTTGGTGGTCAGAGTGCAGCGACAGACGGCGTCATCCCTGTGGAGCCGGGTTTGTAGATCGGCCCGTTCTTCAAGAAGAAGACCGACTGAAGGCGACAGGTTGCGATATTAATCCGTGGATCGAGAATCACAGGGAACGCGGGGATGGGATCGTGGTCCGTGATCCAGATTCGCGATTCAGGGTGGTTGACGCGCGGAGAGAAAAAAAAAAAGAATTGTGAAAACAAGGGGTCTCCACGGGCGGTACGAGCTCTCGATTCCTCGACTGGTCCACGGGGCGGTACGAACACGAAGCTCGTACCGATCGAACTGGTTTGCCGGTGATCCTGGCGCGGTTCACGACTTCTGGATCACCGATCCAGGTGCTCTCGGGTGCGCTCCGCGTGCACGAATCCTGCCGCGGCGCATCGGCTGTTCGTGAAGCAGTCCCCACCACCTAGCCCAGGCTAAACTACAGGACAATTCCGCATGGTAGACCATGCCAGGGTCGAGGATACAGCCTCGTGTCGGGGACTTTAGCACCGGCTCGAGGTGAGGTGGTGGCAATGACCGTTCTCCTCCGTTGAACCTCTCCTTCTAGACGGGACGGTCGTCCTTGTCGCACGCCGAGAGCCACGACGCCACGTTTCCTCGGCACTCGGCCTCTTCCTCCACCTCTTCGGCTTCGCGAGGGGCCTGTTCGGTCACTCTTCTAAACCCCCCCTCCTCTCCCTCTCCTTCTATCTCCCTCTCCGTTGCTTCGGCTGTGGGTCTTCGCTTCTCTTTCTGTCGACTCTGCCACCAGTCCCCACTTCGACCTGGTTGTGTCGTCGCAGGTCGCCGGATGCCCGAAGGAAACACGTACCAGCTATGATATTACTATTCTCACCCTTTCTTTTTTTTACCCCTCCCCAGCCCCCTTCGCAAATTGCCGCAGCTATCGACCATCGTGGGCCCACTATAGGGCCCCCCATATAGTTGCAATTCATTGCTCCCCTCGTAGCTACTGCCTTTACTCATGGATTCGTTCGTTATCGAGGCCATACGGCGACTAGATCGAGATATCCTGATCTATCAACGAATAATCCGCAGGATGAACCGGCTTACGATTGCCCGAAGCCCTGTAAATCAGCAGCGCGATAGCGACCGATGACCAATGCAAAACCCAAGGAATCGCTCAAAAGCGATAACACTAACCCTACTTAAATAATCGTAGCTGTATTTATCTATGCACAAGCAATTTCCATTTCGTTGAATCACCACTGAAAATTGTTCAAATCGGTTTTATTATTACAGCTACCTCCCACTTCAAACATTGCGTACTGTACTCATTTAATCACTCCTGAACGTTTGTGCGTTGCGAAGCTTGCCTCTTGATTGCGGGAGATCTCGTTAAGACCGAGCATATGCTCGCTCCGGTAAAACGGGAATAGTTATCTGGGTGACGTTTAATTTTTGGTCGCGGGAGAATATGGTCCGCCAGGATTGTTTGCCGAAGGTTTTCCGTTGTATTGACACGCACATTAACAACAGACCGGACGCATGACGGAAAATGACGCCGCGGCGCCGCTCGAATCGCTTGTGTGTCATAGCTTTATCGAAAAAATCCAATTTGCCCGATGAACGAACGGAAGAGGAGGAGGTGTGAAACGGTTCGACCGCTAAACGAGAAACGCAGACACAATCGTGACAAATTCTACCCCTTAAAAAACACAAGTCTTGCGAAAATTTATTATATCCGTCCGCGCGTGATTGAACGAGAATCGGTATCGGTATAATTTAATAGCCGCGGATGAATGAGCGCGATAAATTATTTTAGCACAGCCTTTTAACCAGTTTATACATTCTGACGCAAAGCGGTGCCATTTTTGTGGTCATTACTCGCAAACAGATGGCCAGCGCGCGTCGATGATCCACTGGCAAACGCGTTACACGTTGAATTATCGTTTCCAATATTTCATTCCGCTCTCAGATATTTCATTTCGCAATCGCCGGGCTTTCGCGGAATTCATTATTCCGGTTGCGGGGCGGATATCGTGCCGGGATAAACGGATCGTTGCAAATTTTATATTTGATTGCGACAGAGCCCGCGCATGCATACTAATTCGTCGCGATTCGTTTATTTCTATAAGGTCGTTCGGAAAGTAATATTGTTTTTCCTGTGGAGATTATTTTTTTTCCGGAGTTTTCAATTGTAGATGTATATTCTTTTTCCTTGCATATTCTAGGTGATATTAAAACGCAATTCTGAGATATAAACAGTGACATGACCTTTGGGCGAACTCTGACTTCCATCGGAAGATCATTACAATCTGTCAATCGTTCATTTGTGTTCAGTTTGAACACTTTGCAAAGCATTCGCCTATTAAAAACATTTGTTATGTGATCAAAAATAAAGAAGATATTTAGGTGGCTACATTTAGGTGGACCACCCTGTACACATAGTTGTCTCCTAATAATTTAGGGACTCAACTCGACTCGACTCGACCCTGGTCCCAACTAGTTCCGCGATTTCATCGTTATGTCCATCACGACTTTCGCTGGCCACGTGCCCAAGACGAAGAGATTACATCGTCGCCGTTATCGGGCAATCCTAAGTTTCGCGCTGTCCTCCCCACCGGGGCTTAACGATCTTCAAATTGCCGGACGTATAGCTCGGTTATTTGTTTCGTATAGGGCGCGCGCGTGGATGTGCCGTTCGACCTACATGCGTTGATGCAGCGTCAACGGAAGGAATCGGTGGGTGTGGGACTCGTTTTATTTTAAATATAAAGTGGCTCGAGGGAAAGCCACGCACGGTGATTTCACCCTCGCAGATTTCTCCAGCCATGTATTCGGGGATGAATAGGAAATCGATCGAGACATTAGCGGACGTCGATTCGTGTAGGACTTTTATTGGATTTCTATTGGATCGGTAGAACTAGAGAAAGAGCGGGTTTCGGGATAGAAGTTGTTTAAGAGTGGTTTCAGGATCATCCATAATCTTCATAGGTTCCATATTCCAAGGTCATTGGGAATACAAAAAAAGGGTTTGCACTCAGAGGGTGTTCCGACGAATACAGAAAAGGATATGCAATCTTTAATGGGCCAGTATATTCCTGAGGGTCACAAGAATTACACTGGCAAGGTACTTACCAGTAAAAATGGGTCATCAAGAATGAAAAGTGTTATTTACCAAGTACATATTCCCAAGAGGTAAGGGTTTTCTCGGTTGGAGTACAAGATCCAACCCTGAAAGAAGATCCTGCAAGAATTTGCGATGCGAGACTTTGTCGAAAAAATTCTCGAGCTTCGTGCTCGCAGGTGAACACTTTCAAAGAAGAAATTCTCGATCTTCTCGTTTCTCGCGGAGCGCGTCTCACTGAGAAACGTTTTTATTCATTTGTCGTTTGGTCGTTAAAAGGATTGTCGAGTGAGTACGAAGATCCTTTGCGAGGCTGTAATATTCGCTTTTATGTTTCAAGACAGTCCCGTTTCATTATATATCCTTGGGGAAGCTGCGTCTTGACGCAATCCGATTGCGCGTTTGCCGAGGTTTATTGTCCGCCGGGAATACAACTCGAGCCTCGGATACGTTTGTTTTCCGCGGTTCAATCTTGTTGTCAAATCGCTTGCGAACCTCGGTATCGTTAACTCGATCGAACAACTATCATTGTTGCCGATAGAGGTTGGCGTGTTCTTTTTCGAGGGAGCAGCGTATGGCAGCGCTTATCAATCTCGCGCGTCGAATTTCGAAGTCGAAACGCGACTTCGGATCGAAAGGAAAAGGATCCACGGCCGGATAGAGCCGAAGGCTATGCTGGTGGGGTAGGACCTCGTGGATTGGCTGCGCGGTAGATGGGCTGCAGCCGAGGGGATGCGTCGGAGGGTGCGTTCTCAGGTATATATACTCCTGTCGGTGGCACGAGCGGCCGATCCGAACTTCGAAATCGTCAGTCTGGATACAGAAAAGGTTTTCTCGTCGACGCATAACCTCGCAAACCTTCGCAAAACCTCGAAACGACGTACCCGATCCACCGGTGAGTAGGTGTTCCGAAAGCGAATCATCTTCCTGCGTCGATCGTGTACCGAAAAATTGTGCTGTGAATCCCTGTGATCTGTGTCAACGCCCGTAATTGTTAAACAGTGATTATTGAATTGGAAATACGTTATAAATCATCCTCTTTCCTAATCATTTTAATTAGTCGAGAATAATGTACAAACATTTTTCCATCTTTCTGATGTCTCCACGGGATTGTGTTCGATCAATAACAATGTTTAGTAACAATGGATAGATTGATTATTTTGCTGTGGTCCTTCGTCGAGCTGCGATTGTTCTTAAATAATTCCTTTTACTCGACGAGGTTGCTATTTAATCCGGATAATTGAATCTCGACGCTAGACTCTAATTAATTGTAATCGTGCTTTAATAATTTGAATTTTTTTTTTGAAGTTCGTGTTTCTTTGAATTGCATTCTCCGGGGAAAAGAATTGTGATTTATAAAACTGTTTAAGAATCGATCGACCCAGCAGGTATAGTTCGAGTGCAAGCCGTGTCCTAGAGGAATTATTTTCTTAACGTTTCGCGTTCGAAGACACATCTGATTTCACCGACGAGGTCTTTCAATTCAGAATTTCTATGTATCGAACAGTGAACCGATGAATTTTCGATAGATTCCGCGACGAATGGGTTAACCGACGCTGACATTTTCGCGGACAAAGGGTAACCTGTCCCCGAGGAGGACCGAACGCGTTCCGGCACCGGCGTGTCCTGCGGGAATATTCGTCCTCTTCTTCGCGCGGCTTTGTCACGGGATTATCGAGCTCGCGGGAGTGCCTTTTATGCGGTAGTTTTCACCTAACGATGTGTATTCTTTTAGACCCACCGGCCGCTATAAAACGAGAGGGACGATCAATTCGGTGTGTTTCCCGGCTTTATGAAAACTGGCCGTGGGCGAGATAATCCGCCATCGGGGCGGCAGAGCAAAGTCTCGCGAACGAGCCATAAACACGCTGAATCGAAACGTGCTCCATAAAATTCGGTCGCCTCATGTTCGACGAACAGCGCCGCGTTTAAGCATTTTGCTCCGGCGAGTTTCGAGTCGAAACGTTTACATTATGACTAGACTGCGGGCTCTTTTCCCAATTTCGCGGGCCGTTTTCGAAAAATTGTTCCGAGAAAAATGCCGAATGCTTTTACCCAGACTTCGCGCGATTATTATCGTTCACGACTGTGCATACTTTGTAGGGCACAGAGAACATCTCGATGCAGAGAATGCGATCGTGTCAGAACGCGGTCTACCTCTTGGCCGCCATCGTCGTTCTGCAGACAACGATGGTTCACTGCGAACCTAATCCAGAACCAACCAGGAGAGTGGAGGTCACTAATTGGGATGATCTGCGGAAATATCTGGATCACCTGACAGATCTATACACGCTGAACGGGAAAGCCAGGTAAAAAAGCAGGGAAAATAATGTTCTGCAATTCGCAGAAACAGTTTTCATTTTACATAAAAAAGAAATTAAACCGACTTCGATTTATTGCCGAAAATCTTGAAAATCTGCAATTTTTACCATCTTTAAACTTTGTAGCTCATTGCAACGTCGACCGATTTTTACGAAATTTTCAGAATATGTTTAATTGACACAAATCCACAAAACGTATTTTTTAAATTTTCAATATAGGCCCACATAAAAAAAGTTAAAAATTCAACTTTTAGCATTTTTTCAACAATTCCGATCAATTGCACTTTTTGACAAAATTTCTTTTCACATCCTTTAGTAAACTAATTGCTCTTAGCTTTCCAAAAAAGTTCAAATCGTATAGTACAATATTAAAAAAGTTATCGTCTTCTTTAGAGCGGTCTTAAACTTTTGTCCGCTACTGTAACTCGTATAATTAATAAAGCAATTAAAAATTATCTAAATTTTTATTTTGCAATTAATTGAAATTTGTTGGAGTGGTGGAACCGTTTTTGAAAATGTCGCTCGGCAGCGAACGCGTTAATTTATGTGAATACACAGGAACTCTTAAATACAACATAGTCTTTTCGGAGGCGGCGCAAAAGTTAAAAATTTTTAAAAAGTTAAAAATTTAAGAATTTAAGGACTTTCGTAATTTCCAATGTCGAAAATTTTCAATTTCGCACCGCCTGCGAAAAGATTGTATTGTATTTAACTTCGTGTGTATTCGCATAAAATGGAAATTATTTCATACTGTTTAGTGCATTTTTTTAGTGCGTTTTTTCGAAGTCGGTTTAATTTTTTTTTATAAAATTTTTTTATTTCACACTTTTTAGTGGAACGAGCAGAATTTGTAAAATACCATAGGACGATTTTTCGGTCTTATTGCTTATTTGCCATAAAAACCGCAAAGAATGAAACACTGCAAAATTTGTTTTCAAGGGACCAATCGGGAGACATACCCTACAAAATGCAGAAGGTTTCCTCCTGATTGGTCCATCCATCTCGGCGTAATCGGTGAACATACATAGAAAAAAAGGCACATACAGATCGAATCGAGTAACCTCCCCCTTTTTCGAAGTCGGTTAAAAATCCGCAGTCTGCTTCAAGGCCATGAATGTCTATAAACACATGATCGATCAAAACTAAGTCATATATTTGTCGCGTGGGATATTTTCGTCGATCGCGAAGGCCAAACACAAAAGTGCAGTTGCACCGAATTGCGAATTTCGACACGACTTTTCAAAACGCATCGATCACCGCATTCATGCTAGTCACCCGATAAACAATTCGTAATGATGAATGAAACCGATTAGATACGGCAAAAGGGGAGAGATTCCATCCGCCGAGTCTCCAGTCGTTCGCAACTGGGACACCATGAAGTTTCTGGACGCTTCTCAGGACTCCCAGCAACAGCAACAACATCAACAGCCGAGATTCGACCAACGGAGGCTGGCCAGTCGTCAGTTTCTTCGCGAGATGGAAAGCTCCGAGGATGGGAAGCATGCATCGAGGCCGTATCAAATGCTGGACATAGTGGAGAAATACTATGACGGTGTGCAATAAAGCTCGACGCGGTCTCCGGCCGCGACGCGCGTTTTCATCCCCGTCGCGACAACGTACAGACCCCTTCTTCTCCTTTCTCTCCCACGCGAATATTCCCTCGACCTCCCTCGAAGGCAATTCGAAAAATTCGCAGCCTAACATTCAGCCACGATATTCGAATCAGCTTGATACAAATCGGGTGAGCCGGATTTCGACTGAAGACCGCCCAAGATTGCGCTTAAAAATCAAAGTGAACACAATGTTTATCTGCGACTGTTTCATAATTGTTTCAGAGACATTGTGTTCTTCGAAACAGGCTGCGAAATGTTCGAATTGCTTTTCCAAGTCGGACAGAGCATGATCGATCTACGATTGGAAATAAAACAATGTGCCAGACGATTTTGATTCGCATATTTTATTGTCGTTGAAGCTGAATACAGAATAAGAAATGCGGCAGAAAAATTAAATAACTAAAATCGATTAAAACAAGTCGCATATCCTCGAACGGCGGGAATGGGGCTCGTCTTTATCCCACTCGGAGTTGTTAACGTTCCATCGAGTCTATAGGTTCTCAGCAGTCATAGTTCTATTTATATTGAGTCCGAGGAGAAACATTGATCTCGAACGATGCGAGGCTTCGGATGGATTTAGTTGTAACTGTCACGAAATAGTCGGAAGCCGTCCAAGGGCAGGATGCAGTTAATGCCCACATTGTGTGTAGTCGCCAGGGGTTGGCTTACAGCTACGTACGTTGCTGGGCAAGTCGCATACGCAGGCCTTTGGATTGAAGACCTGGTTTTGTAGACAGCAGACGGGAGTTCTGTCGACGTCGTAGTACATCTTGCAGTTCGTTGGGTGAGGTAGCTTGCCATTTATGGGACAACGCCATGGACTTGGATTGGGTGAGGGCACCGTTGGCACCGTTGGGACCGTTGGGGCCGTCGGCACCGTTGGCACCGTCGGCACCGTTGGCACCGTCGGCACCGTTGGCACCGTCGGCACCGTCGGCACCGTCGGCACCGACGGCACCGTTGGGACCGTTGGGACCGTTGGGACCGTCGGCACCGTCGGCACCGTTGGCACCGTCGGCACCGTGGGCACCGTTGGGACCGAGGGTACAGTCGGCACCGTGGGCACCGTGGGCACAGTCCAGTTCTTACAGCCAATCACGTTCCACGGCCAATCGCAGACCTCCAGCTCAGGGTTATAGCACAACAGGAATGGAGGATCTACGTTTTTCCCGCACGTAAACTCGACCTTCTTCCCATAATTGCATTTGTAAAACTTATGAGGATTCGTCTCGTGAGGGATGTGAATCGTCTCCCATTGGTGGCTAAATATTGGGCACTCCTTCAAGATCTCCTTGCCTGCGCAGACAGCGAACACTACGACGATAACCGCCAGAACGTACAAGCCTGAAACGTGAAAAAACGCGGGATCAGTCTGTAGAACGGGACTGCATATTGCCTGGGAGAGCCACCAGACCACGCCCACTCGACACAAGCCACGCCCAATCTGCACGGATGGAACGCCCAGAATCGGAAATTCTTTTCTATCTTTAAGCGAAACCGTGTCTAACCCTTACGTCTAGTGAATCTGAAGTACATTTTTATTGAATTTCTGTCATTTACGGTAGACTTGAAAAGTCTACCTTTATTGCGCATAAAAATCCGCGGTCTACTGGATGTTTAAATATCTAAAAATTGCTTTCAGCGAAATTAGATAAAATAACTTGACAATGTCCACGTGTATAGAGGACTACGATGATCCACTAATGATCGTCTTAAGTGTTTCGGAATGAACACGATCGTGATCCCGATATTACGTTGGTTTTTCTATCGATCTTCCGACAAAGAAATACTGTCCATTTAGAGGCTCGAATACGAGTATGACCGAAAATCCCACTCACGCTTCATTGCGAACTGCCGGCGAATTTCCGTAAATTTTTAGGAGAACGATGCACGCGAGTGCTGGCTACTTCGGCGAACAACTGCAGATCAGTTTCGACTCGATCACTTTTATATTCGACAACAGATCTTATCGGCTCGCGAGATTTTGTAGATACTTGTAGTTCGAATATACATAGTAGCCCACTCGATTCGACCACGCGATAACGCGGTTTTTGGGTCGACTACTATGGCCATCGAAATCGGGTAATCTTCCTGCCTTGGAAATTATGGGTAAACAGCCACCGTTATCAGGTTTCATATGTGGGCCGGAGTTGGATTTCTAATCAATTTTATTAAGACGATCTAGCAATTTTATTGACGTTTAGACACGGGGAGATATATGCTCTAATTTTTCTATTAATAATTCTTAGCGTTACAACTATGTAGATAGCGAACTTCGTGCAAAATAATAGCGTTCTGAATTGGTTGTGCTCAGTAGGCATCCTTTAATCACATTGTTACGTTAGAAACTAGATCAACATATTTTATAATTCATGATTATATTTGCAGTAACGCCGAATCATGATGATACATTTGTACGTTATTAAAGATCGGTACCATTATATTTCCATAATCCGTTATTGAACTCGATCGATCCTCCATCGGGCATCGTCGGGCCAGTTATCTGATATCGCAATGCCGTGCCGTCGCGAGCATAGATCTCGACAAATCCACGTGACCTTCGCCGACGTAAGAATTTAGTAAGAAGGGCCGTCAGGTTTATGTTTTCGACGACATTGCCCCAGAAAACCGAACGACGCGTAAATATCGGTAAACACGGATAACATTTTTTCGAGATTAGTAATCTCGAAGGTAATGTGTTTGGTGGAGCCATTATTAAGGCTTAATATTTTATTATACAGGGTGTCCCAAAACTCCTTCGCTTCCCGGAAATGGGATGTTTCCGAGGTCATTTGAAGCGACATTTTCCTCTGCAAAAATGTTGTTCGCGGCTTTGTTTAGGAGTTATTAACGAAAAAGATGGACCAATCAGAGCGCGACCTAGACGCGAGTTGGCACAGTCGGCCCAGCGCGGCGCACAGTGGGAACTTTCGACCAAACTCGATTCAAAATCAAAGAACTTTCGATAGAAATGAGGTAGAGCGATGAAATTTTTCTTAAATGTTCAAATACTTGATTATGTTTAATTTTATTGTGTTTTATATATTAGAATACAAACTAGTGGGTTATCAAATCATTTCAACGAAAAAGTAAATACATTGGTTCTGCTCACAAAAATCGATTACTTGCAAAATCCTGAGGCTGTAGACAACTTTTGAGACCAAATTTGATATCAGCGTGAAAAAATCTACGGGAAATGATATATAGCTTGTTAAAAAAAATTTTTTCCGCGCGTGGTAACGGAGACACCACATTTTCTTAAAATTGTGAAAGTTTAACGAATTTTCTCAAGGTTAAAACACGTTCGTACCATAATCTCCCTATTTTTCCATATTCTGTCAAGTTTCAGCTTTAATTAAAAAAAATTTCATCGCTCTACCTCATTTCTATCGAAAATTCTTTGATTTTTAATCGAGTTTGGTCGAAAGTTCCCACTGTGCGCCGTGCTGGGCCGATTGTGCCAACTGGCGTCTAGGTCGCGCTCTGATTGGTCCATCTTTTTCGTTAAATGACCTCGGGAACCTCCCATTTCCGGGAAGCGAAGGAGTTTTGGGACACCCTGTATACGATAGTGGGAACCTTTCGAACCCATAATCTCAGTGGAACCATAATCCCAATACCATAGCAACGTCTATCTTATAATTAGACAGCGGATCTTCATGGAAAATAAACAAATTCTTTCTTAATATGTTGAATAGGTTGAAATGAATGTAATAGTAGTTTTAAATTCTTCTAATGGTTTCACTGTTTTAAATTACACCTGCTGAGTTTTGTAATAAATGTATGAGATCCGCTGTCCACTTATAATTAATTGCTAGACTACGGAACTTCACGCAACGCGAAAATTCGTCTGGTTTAATTGCAAGGAACAGGAGAATGGAAATTTGATACATTCATTTAATGACTTTTGGTAAACTGAAGGTAACACACCCCGATATTTTTCAGCTCATTTATTTCCATCGATTCATTTGCGTCATAAATACAGAAAAATATATGTAGTCGCATACAATCCTACGTCGATAGCCGGGTACCCAGGGACCTATTTTTAATTTCTTTATAAACTTAGACTTTTATATTCCTGACTTTTATATTTGCGACATTTACAACGGCGTGAGATACTAGATAAATCAAATTGACAAACATTCGGTGGTGCAGCTTATAGAGGTATATAAATATAATGGTAAAACCGAGTGAAAGAGTTATCAAATGAACGAGAAAAGGAGATATCTTTCGTTTTCCACTCTTCAATAACTCGATTATCTGTCGACGTGAAATCGTTGAATGATTGTAAACGATTCGCATCTCGTGCATAATATTTTCGACGAAGCAAAAGTCCGCTGCAGCTGACGCATGACGACTAGATGCGCTTTTCTCCAGGCGCATTCTGCCATTGCTTATTTGGCAGACGGTGCGCCGAAGCTGTCGTCATTCCGTGCAACTGGCTGGCCGTAAACTAAATCGATGGGCCTGGAAATTGCACAATGCACATTGTAATTTACATTAGACTGCGGATGTTTATGCAATTTTCAACTTTCGTGGATGAATTTTAAGAAAGTGGAATAAAGTACAATCTTATTTCCAGTGCTGGTAGCCTCTGTAGATCTCAGAAAAGTAAAAATCGTACTAAATTCTGTCGAATTTTATATTCCACCCTTTTCTGCAAATTTTCACGCGTTTATCACAGAAGCGGGTAGCTCGAATGGAAACACTGTCCAACACCAAATTTGTTCCCTAATTACTGTTGGGTCCTTATAGAGTTTTTTGAACATATTTTTCAACTTTAAACAAATATTGTGATGTTATTATAAAAGATATTGAATTGTTCTTTGCAGCAACAGATTTTATAGACTATCCCGAATACAGTGATATCCAATATTAACACATTATAATTGTTTAGACACGTTTAAACAATCATAATATATTAATATTGGATATCGCTGTATTCGAGAAAGTCTACAGAATCTTTCGCTATAAAGAACAATTCAATATCTTTTGTAATAACATCACAATATTTGTTTAAAGTTGAAAAATATGTTTTTTTTTTCAAAGCCATGTTCCTCAAAAACCGTGCGTATAGGAGAAAAATTAAGGACAGATTCGGAATCAGCGCAAAAAACTCTATAAGAAGGACCCAACAGTAATTAGGGAACATAAAAAAAGTTGAAAATTGTTTGACAGTGAAATCGGCAAAAACGTTTAAAGAATTGTAGCATAATAGCATAATCGCACCTTGCCAATGATGGTATACGGTCAGCAGCGAACCTATTGCACTCTTGAATTTGGGCCGGCGATGGCTGACAAGACTTCACGTTTTTTATCAGATCGCACTGGCATATTTTCGGGTTGAAGGCCCAGTTTGTTCCGCAACAAAATGACTCGCCATCCCTGATGTATTTGAGACAGTTCGAGTGTTGTGTTTTGCCGGTACTTGGGCACTGGCCACCTGGATTACCACCAGGATTACCACCGGGACTATCACCTGGATTTTCACCCGGTTTATCATCCGGTATGGGCCATGGATTACAGCAGCGCACGTTAGCTGGCCAATCGCAGATCTTCAGCTTGTCGTTGTAACAGAATTGGCCCATGTCGGCGTACGACGGGCATATTTCCACTTTCGGTGGCGATGACTTTGTGCAGCGATAATACGCCGAACAATTGCCAGGATAAGGAATAAACGCTACTCCGTACGGTCCAAGGTCATCTGGACAATTTTGCCCGGTGCATAGTGCGACCACCGCGGCGACAACCGCCAACAAGCACAATCCTGAAAAACGCAAACAACCATATCCGTCAGTCAACCTTCAGGCTAGTACAACTCTTTTCAAATCGGAGAGAACCACTCGCAAAGCGCCATAGCTTCTAGCTTCTACAGTGGCCGAAATTTCTACATATAAGGTTCGAACTTTGATTGATTGAATTCGAACTTTCTATAAATACTTCAAAAACCAAAATAGTACTCCCTGAGTACACTCGAACCTATGCCAGACAGTTTCGAACCTTTTGTATAAGTACTTTGGTAAACGGAAATAATACTTGCAAGTATATTCGAATCTTCTAAAATCACAATATTTAGAACGCAAAGAAGACCCGTTGTTGTTTTGGTAACAAAAATTGCACGTGATTATCTTTGTATAATGGCCACTTCTGTACCTTCAGAAAGAGTGTTTTCAAAAGCAGGGAATTTCATGGATAAAAAAGAAATAGGATAAAATCTAGTATTGTAAATGAAATAATATTCTTAAATAGTTACGAACGTAATAAAGAAACTGCTTAAAACCTACAATGCAGTTCTGATTTCCAAGACTCGAGTACTACTTGTGAAAGATTCGTTCCTTTCAACATCGAAGTACTTGAAAGTATCTTTTTCGAAACTTGTAAGTGTTTATTCCAAGGTTCGATATCAGTTTTATTCATTTTAATGAATACTTTTCTAGTATAATCATTGAAACATTATTGCCTTCAAGTAGTATTCGAAACCCATGAATTGAGACTTGGTTAATGAGATTGATTCGGATTCGTGAGCACATATTGAACTTGATCTCATCCCTAGTAACTGTAGGTGTAACTTGAAACAGTAAACACATTCGGAGAACTGAATAAATACTGTTGCGATATTTAACAATTTCAATCTGTCCAAAATAATGTGATTACAGTCGTAAATCTGTCTGACTCTTTCACTCTTTTGTATTTGTATAGTCACTAGCTTTTACACCATATTTGTCTGATAAAAAACACTATACTACGTTCGAATGAATTCGTTCGACAATAAGATTCACACTTTCGATTGAGTAGATTTTCTGCCAGGGCTAGTCGAAGAATTGAAGCGTGCGGACACTTGTTCTTTCGATAATACTTTGGCTCCCGAGACACTGCGATCGAGTGGTTCGATTAAATATTTCCTAATACTCTTGACAGACCGTCGCGTCGCTTTTCCAGATCGTGTACGGAACCGAGTACTCACGTCTCATAGCACACGACAGGTAAGTGTTTCCGTGAGTATAGGGACTGTCGATATCGCTTACTTCACGAACGACTGCAGATCGTCTGTACACGTAACCACTTTTATACGCGGCAAAATGTCTTATCGCTGGCCAGGTCCTCGGCTAGATAGACCGACATGAATTTTGAATATGAGGTACGTGTATTATCCGAACGAATTTCACAACCGATAACCTGTACAATTCTACCGTGTATCCGTTGATTGATCGAGCTCAATTATCACCTAAACGTGCTTAAGCACATTTAAGACAATTCCGCATTCTTCCGGTCAATTTCGCACAGCCAATGTCGCGCTGTATTCGAACGATTCGAATAAACTGACATTCTCATACGTCCATACTTACACTTACAGTGTGTAAGTAAGTAATACCCGCACACAGATTAAATATTTATAGTTATGTATATTAACAATAAATAAAATAACGATCTCAATAAAAGAACCTTATTTATTATATATGTATATAATATATATTTTAACAATATTTTTAATATATTTTATATATGTATATATTATATAAATTATTTATTATTTATTACATATTATATTATATTATTTATTATTATAGTTTATTGTCCTCTATCGATTTCTTTTTAATGTTACGTTGATAGATGCATACGATCACTTTGATAAATACATTCGTGTTATTTCGATTAGATTATTAAAGAAGGCGTTATCAGCTGACTGACTCTGGCATTTTCACGTGAGACGATCTCGGAAGTGGACGCAACGAATATGGTGTCCACGACCACTATTCTGGATAAAACGAGCGTTACGTGATAATTGGTATTATTCGTTTGCGTATTGCGGTGAAAGGATCCAAGCGAATGGTAGCGTCGGACAAGTTCTCATTTTTATTGGTCGACAGTCCAAAGTATGGATGTTAATGTATTGTTCAGCGTAGTTCTAGCACTAGGTGAAAAGGTACATTTTTATTTCATTTCACATAATTTACTGAGAAATTATTCACATTCGACAGCCCACGGCAAATCGCACATTTGCGTGCATATGTTAAACCAAAGTCCTGTAGGACACCATAACAGCGTTCTCGTGCCGCGAAGGCATTCGTAATAGCTGGAA
>CM052279.1:10250949-10263742 GCA_028455765.1 Lasioglossum oenotherae
TGTAGGAATTCGCGTGACCCACTTGTCACACGGTGGACTGTGTGTTAGGTTTGAAGTACATTCTCGATTTGGCAGCTTTGGAGGTCACCGACATTTTTATAGAAACGGATGTAGTTATTATAAAATTTTACATTTAAAGCTGAACCTAATAAACAGGTCAATCACGTTTAAAAATGTCCAATACGTTTCAGTCACGCTTCGGGATGTTTTTAACGCGATGGTCTTGTTGCTAGACTGCGGATTTTCATGCAAAATAAAAATTGTAATAAGTAGACTGCGGATCTTTACGCATTTATGATAAAACGAGTGGGCAAATACAAAACTGGGAAGACATCAGGAGAATTCAAGATTACTGTTATACTGTGTTCGACTTTTTAAGCCGATTAACAAAAGTAGACAATTTTTATTCGCGAGGTCCATGCATCACGATCGTCTAAGAGTTCTCGGGGTGATTGAACCTGAGTAGAATTTGAATGGGTCCCTCGTCGATTAATTGCTACATCGATTAGTGCCACGAGCGAGACGAACGGACGTCGCGTCGCGTCGCGTCGTTTCGACGAATACGAGGTAATCGTGCCCGTTGCCAACGATTCACCAATGTGAACCGTATGTCGTTCACGAATAGCGGTACCTGCTCGTTCCTTTAAGCGGAATTCAAACTTTCACGAGCGCCGCTGGCGGATTTAGCATGAGCGTCATTCTACCGATGACATCGCCTCGTTTCGTATGTGATACACGAACGAAGAAAACAGATCGGCGGAACGTGTGCCAAGGGACAACACCTTTTCCACCTCGGTACACAATTTCAAAAAAAAATTATTTACACATTAGCTCAGGAAAACTCGAGTTGTCCAATTTTTAAAAAGTTATTCGTTTTTAAAAAGTGCACGAAGTTGTTCCGAAGCAAAATCGAATTTCTATAGCATCAGAGTTGCATAGTACGAAGAATCACAACGAAATCGGAAACGGCGAGTCATTTCTTCGATGATCAATCTACGTTCTTCGAGAATTGGACGATCTAACCGCTGGCGGTCGACAACGATCGGTTTCACGGGGCAACTTACGCTCGTGGTGGCACGGCGTTTCGGAGACAAAAACAAAGATACTTTCGATAGAAAGGAGGTAGAGCGATGAAATTTTTTTAAAATTAAAGCTGAAACTTTGCAGAATATGGGGAAAATAGGGAGATTATGGTAAGAACGTTTTTTAACGTTGAGAAAATTCTTTAAACTTGCACAATTTCGAGAAAGTTGTGGTATATCCAATACCACGAGCGGAAAATTTTTTTTTGAACATACTGTATTTCATTTCCCGTAGATTTCTTCCCGCTGATTTCAAATCAGGTCTCGAAATTTGCCTACGACCTCAGGATATTGCAAAATCGATTTCTTGAAATTCTACATGTTTAACGAATTTTCTCAAGGTTAAAAAACGTTCGTACCATAATCTCCCTATTTTTCCCATATTCTGCAAAGTTTCAGCTTTAATTTTAAAAAAATTTCATCGCTCTACCTCATTTCTATCGCAAGTTCTTTGATTTTGTCTCCGATTTGGACGAAAAGTCCCACTGTGCGGCGGTCTTGATCCGACGATTAAACCGTGGAATGATTTTATTTACGAGTCGTTGCTCGTAATGAGTTCCGGCGCGCGTCCCGAAACGAGCGTTTTATTTTACTGTACCGTATACTATGTATGTATATCTACGCCCGCCAACCCACATGTGCGCCTCGTATTAGATACGCGCTCACAAATGAAAGTGGCCTGGTACCGTTACGATTTACGCGCTACGCTACAACAAAAGCTTTTCACGCCGGTGTACGCGCGCGCTACTTAGTCGCCTTTTGTCTTCCACGTTCGCCTAATTCGGGAATGCTATCGGTCGGCTGACTATCCCTCGGAGACGACGACGCTAACAGCTTCGACGACAAAGTTTGTTCTCACCAATTTTTCTCAATTCAATGGCACAATCTTCGAATGGCGTCAACAAACAAATAACTGTGTAGTAATATTGTAAGACTGCCAACCGGGAAAAGAAGTTTCCACGAGACGGTGTTGCTCAACTCTTTCCACAAACTTTCTTGTACTCTCGTGAAATTTATGCGGGAAAAGTTCGTCGAACGTTCTAAAGTCTCCCTGGTAAAATATGATCTGAATTTAACAAGCGTTGCATTAAGTTCTTCGAGGCAACAAATTCTCTAACCCCCTAAATTCAAACATTCAAAGTTGTAAATACAAACTCGTTATTTCTGCGAAGAGAGCAGAGCTGTGTGCAACGTCGTTTTTAATGTGACAAAGTCGTCAAGGGATGAAGTGAATTTTTATTTCCATCCTGCTTCTCACGATCGATGCAGAATACTTTTATTTTGCGTAAAGATCCGCAGTTCGCTCATCAATTTCAGCGAGAAAACATCGAACAATAACTGGGTACGTTCCATCGATCGTTTATCATTGTAAATTTGAGGGACAGAATCAGTTATTGAGGATTAAGGAAGTTGAGATCAATGGAGGATCGTCGAGCGCCAGCTCGAAAGGATGCAGAACCGTTCGCAAGACTAATGTCCCGCAATTAAGGATAATAATCCCGCAGGAAGGAGCAGTTTTTCGAAATTGAAGGGTTCGATGGAAAGGACACGATAAATCTCGGGCACACCGATACATTGACAAATCGCGGTTGGCTCGCGCCGCCAAATCGAGAAGCTAACTGTCGCCCAACTCGCTAACTAATCAGAAGCAGGAAACCAGTAACCTGACCATCGACAAGACAGTGCAGCGGCCTGGCTCGCGTCGACATTCGTTGCTTCATCCACCCGAATTCCTGCCTCTGGGTAACTGTAACGGTTTTTATCGCTTCCTCAAAGAGGAGGAGCGAGTGCACACTGGATGAGATCATTGCGTTTCTTCGGACAGGCCTGAAAGAAAACTGGAATTACGCGGGTTGAATTTCATACCGGAAGCCGCCGTAATTTCCCCCCTCGGCTTCTCCCCCCGTTTTCAATTACGCAGTTTAACGCGTAATAAATGTAATGATATCATCCCGATCGTGACTTATTCCCCACGCTCCGAGGAAATTGCGTTTGTTCAGCGATCCGAACCGTGGAACGATTTTTCCTGCCGAGTACCCACGATTTTTATCGTCCAGATGTTTCCAGCCCTTCTTCCTTTATCAACAAAGTCGGAAAGGTGAATGTTAATTCTCCACAGATCGTCTCGCGACGTCCACGATAAGGAGAACTCATTTTGAGATAAGGGAGCAACGTCGTTACGCCGACAACATCCCAGCAACATCGTTAATTTGCTCTCGAGAAATCCTGCTTCGAAGTTTTACGCAGTCTCAGGTTGTCGATATGCGCGCTGGAAAATTGTAAAGGGCAACGCCGAAGTAGACTTTCCGCATTCAGCCTTCCGAGGTGTTTTCCACGCGAGCCGTGTCCTTTCCGAATTATTTTTATGTCGTTCGAGTCTTTTCGCGAAACCTCGACGGTGGATTCTTTTCTCTCTGCGAAAACGAAGGTTTACATAAGCGCGCGAAGACTTCCCACCGTTTTATTGCGCTTTTCACGTACCAGAACAATCAGGGGACCATAAAGAGTCAAGTTGGACTCGAGTTTCCTCTCATTCTTCGGTGGAAATGGTAATTTTCAGACGTTTTTCATGTTCAAGCGTGCAGTCGATTTGTTAGGAAGCAATTAGGAATTTCCCGCAAGAATAGTTTCAGGATGAACTGCGCCGATCGGTGATCGAAGAAAATGATGGAAGGAAAAGGAGGCCGCGTTCCATCGGATCGAAGCGACGATCCGCGATCCGACTCGACAGGATATAACGTGTTACCGCCGAATTCTTGCGGCTGAACCGGGACTAGAGTTGTGTTGAATTTCGATTGAATTACTTCCCGAATTGCAAAGTAATTAAATTACATTGTATTCGATTAAATAATGAGATTAATACAATTAAATTGAAGATTCTGATTGAAACTTTATCCTGAATTCGCTGTTATCTCCGTTCTTTTCGGAGACGCGTAAATGCATAATTGCAAAGTAATTCAATTACACTGTATTCAATCAAATTACGAGATTAATTCAATTAAATTAAAGATTGTGATTGAAACTGTATTCTGAATTCGCTGTTAACTCCGTTCTTTTCGGAGACGCGTCAATGCATAATTGCAAAGTAATTCAATTACGCTATATTCAATTACCTAATGAGATTAATTCAATTAAATTGAAGATTCTGCCTAAAACTTTATCCTGAATTCGCTGTTACCTCCGATCTTTTCGGAGACGCGCAAATGCAAAACGTGTTCACGCGTTTGTGCTGTGGTAAAAATGATGCAGAGAGAATATGCTAATTCGGGAGACATTTCAAGTATGATGGATGACTATATCGACGTGATACCGGGTCCACCGGAGAAAGTCGACTAGGAAACGGATACGAGGAAAGTGGCCACGGTTTTCGACGGAAAATAGATGAGACACCGTCCAATTGTGTCGAGGCGAACAATCGTTTCGCCGTAGAACACTGATTTCTGCATCTTGTCGCCGCTTTCGCGCAACACTCCGTGTCTACCGTTGAAAACGAACGTCCGTTCTCATCGGGGTCGTTCACATGAATCTTTACTCCTGACAGAGAAGCTTCTCTTTTCGCGGCGAACAACGTTTCCCGTCCTCCTCCCATTGTCCTCTCTCGTCGAATGTCCCTCTCGGGAAGCATCACTTTCTTCGTGTTTTTCAACCAACACTGACATAATAATCGACCAACGGGACCGATCGTACTGATCGATGCACGTCCACCGGTGATCCAGATAAACCGCTTGCGGATACAAAGACCGAGCATGTTCATTGATCTGCTTCGCGTGCTTGCGGAATTTTATTGGGAGCTTTATGGAGAGATAGATTTTAAATATGTTCAAGTAGTTTTACATTCCTGAAGATTTTTCTATTGGAAATGATTATAATTTCTTCAAACATCCAAGTAGCTCCTGGTAGAAAATTTTCATCCCCTAGATTGTGGGTGGATGAAAATAAAAAACATTGTTTCGTGCAATAAGGGTCCACGACGAGGGAGGATATTGGGCTAGGGAGAGAGGATCTAAGATCGATGTTTTCTGTTTTCAGATGTGGGACCGACAGGGACAACTGTGGGTCTTCGTCCTCCTAGGCAACGTGCTGATGAACACCGTGATTGCCACACCGATCTACGTTCCCCAATTTATCCCAGGAAGTAAGTCACTCCATATATTTTTTCCAACGACAGCCTAGCCGGCGCAGTGAACACGCGATCTAGATCAGTAACCATTAAGTGTCACGAAGCTAAGAGGATAGACAGGAACAGCTGGAGGGTCGTAAAATCGTCCCGATTTCTTTGGGTCGCCTACATTCACTCTAAACTAGATTTATATACTGTTGAAACAAGAAGATTATTTGCCAAGGATCTATAGCCCACTTCGATATTCTTCAGACAGTTTCAATATTCGTCGAAACTTACTCATTGTCAGAGAGTGGCTGAACTTCTCTAATATATTGAAAAACTCATGTGTTGGGGGTTTCCTTTGGGCCTTGTTCTCTCGGTAACAAATTCGTGTCCCTAAATTCAAGGTTTCTTTCACGCGTTCTCGGATTTCCCCCGAGTGTCAGCTGAGTAACGGATCGGTACGCAAATACATGGGCGTGTTGACTGGAGAGTAGTGTGGGTATGTGTTCGGCAGGTATCGGCCATGCTTAAATGACCACGGGAGCGGTTTACCTGTCCGCAGGACGGCATTGAACCTACCTTGGATTCGAGCTCGAACGGTACGTGGGCGGACTGGTCAGTTTTCTATACAAGTGGGTCAGCCCCGGTCATCGTCGCGCGCTTACACGACTTACACTGATTTTTTCGATCGTCGTCATACTTCGCGGCATTCCTGTCGATCGTCCAGGCGAAGTTGACGATCTCCACTCTCGATCTAGATCGCGAGACGCTCGAGACGCCAGAAAATTCCGCGGTTTTATTCATCTAGATCAGGGTGGCAACCTTTTGCATACCATGCGTCAATTTTGTACGGGTTTAGTGTGCAATACAACTCAAACACTTTTTCTACCTTTTTACCTCCATTGTTGGAGTTGGAAAATAGAAATAGATGTAGGATCTGCTTCGCTTAGGGCAAAAAATTGAGAGCATTCAGATGTTGAAGCTATGAAGATGAATGGAGAAGAAGGTTGGCCATCCCTGATCTAGATCGTATGATTACAGAAGAACATTGAAGAATTTGTTCGAAAATTGAACGCGGACCTGTCAATTCACACTTCTTCATAATTCTTTATCACGGTGACTCACGCCGAGTATCGATCACCGATTGTTTAATTCGTTCTCGATCACCTTGGGACACTTTCTTATCGTCGTTCCAGTGAAATCCTCTGGATATGTAGGCGCGTGGGTGTGCGATGGGCCCCGGTATGGCCAACACAGAAATTCCGACAAGCGCGTAATGAGAATCGGCTACTTTCTTCCATGATTATGACGCATGCGACACTTCCGCTAGCACATATTCACCTGGACGAGAAGGATCGACGACCGGGGCACACGCGTAGATTGTTTCGGACGAGGGCAGACTGACCGACTGACCCGAAACCAAGGGCGCCGATCCCCTCTTTCCGTTTGTGTATCATTTCACGGTCGATTTTCACTCGCCACGGCCGTCGACCTCGGCCGACACGAAGAAAGTAAAGATCCCAGCTGCGAAAAATTGCTTACGGCCATCGCTAATAGCCCGTGGATCCTGCACAATCTGCGGATCCATAGCGATCTTCGTCACCCAATTTTTTCTCTCGAAAATCAGTTCACTTTGCCACGATATTGTTTTTACCCGCAACACGAGAGCAATATCCTCGAAATTTTCCTCGTCGATTTGTCAAAGTCGATTCAGCAGTTCCCTACGATATTATTTTCATAATTACACTGCGGGTCTTCATACAATTATTATCGCTTCTGATAATTTTCAAAAAATGCTGGGATATGAAATACGAGAGAATTTAGTACGATTTTAATTTATTCCAAATCTAAAAAGGCTACTACCACAGAAAATAAGATTTTATTTGATTCGAGTTCCTTAAAATTCGGCTAGAAAAATTGGAAATTGCATAAACATCCGCAGTTCATTCATAACATATCAAGAGAGCAGATATCTCGGAAGATAAAAATGGTTGAGCAGACTATAGTGTTTAAAGTGCGTGCCATCAATTACGCGGCCGTATCTCAGACAGATAAATGATCTTTCCGTGTTCATCAGGGTCTAGGATGCTCGGTAAACGACAACTGCAACGAAATCTACGATCTTGATAGCGTATCATTAACATCTGACCGCGCGGGGAGCGTCATTAACGCGTTCGGTGGAGTTGACCGAACGCACAGGTGTGCATGATCCAGGCGAAGGTAGCTCGGGTCAGGTATGTCGGTTGAATCGCCTCGGCTGAGAGGAACCTTGGAATGCGAGGGTTTAAGTACTCTGGAGATAGAAAAAGACCGCGACGAGGAAGAAGAAGAAAGAGACGAGGTTGCGAGGCGTCTTAGAGGGAAACGTTACATTAGGCTATGACTGTGACCCACTTTTCGCTGAGGCAACTAGCTCATACATCGAAACGTAACGGTACCGGGATGCTTCGGCTTGGCTGACATCAATTCGTTCCTCGATAACGCCCCGCTACGTGCATTATTTGCGGCCTCTAATCGGCCAAATTAATCGATGATCGCGCCGGTTACGGGTAACGTTCGTTCCACTGATTATTATTGGAAACGATATCGTAATCTCGCACCTGTCGAGATCGCTCGATCGATCCTCGTCGAAATTCCTTCGCGTCAATACCGGGAAATCTGTCATACACGCTGGGGCTGTTACTTTTCCAAAACTTCAAAGATTCGAAGGATTCGAAGGAACGAAGGGAACTTCGAAGTGTCCAAAGTTTCGAAGTCTTCGAATCGTATGAAGTTGTAACTTAATCAATCTTTTAGCTGTGGTGGCGTATTTTTTCGAAAAAAGTAAGAGTGTCAGTAATCGTTTCAAATATAACTCAGCAGCGAAATTTGAAGCATCGAAGCTCCAAAATTCGAAGCTTCGTAGCTTTAAAATCTTCGAAGGTAAGTAACAGCCCTAATACACACTCGTCTATCGATCAACGACGAAATTCGGATAAAACGGGTCGACCGGCGACGCTCGATTCATGGCTCATTTCTCGCTCGTTATTTTCCGTAGAAACACATAACTGTACCGGTGGGGCATATGAATCATTGCCGAAGCAACAGCCTCTCTCGCCATTCCGTTATCCGTCTTTGATATCCCCGCGTTTTTGTCCATGCCTCGCGTCCCCCTTTCGAGCACATTCGAATTCTGTTCGCCTTCTCGATATCTAATCGATCTTATCGCGAGCAACGCTACTCGCACATTATATTCCCACCATCATTCTATAATTTTCGAATGCTCAAATCTAATGACTGTTAAATATTCACTACCTATTAAGCACAATGCAATAAAATAGAATGAGACAATTTTAAAAATCAACATCCTCTCGTAGTTCTGTAATTTAATTGGACGAATCATTTGACTGATTGAAACTTTTATATTTCCGTAATCTAATTACAAGAAGGTACGCAGTATGTAACGGAGCCGTCGTGCACGATATCGTTATATCATTCGGTGAAATATAGAAAGTATTTCTCACGGAAATTGAATAACTAGAAATATAATTAGTAACCAGGAACACGTTCTCGCGGAGATGACGGACTCCCGCAGCTACCTTCTCTCTATACAATTATTAATCGACGCCGCATGTATCCTCTATTATGCTATTCTCTGGGACGATTAAGAGGAATTAGAGGAATGTCCCTCAGGCGTCGTTTGCACTCGAGATCAAGGAACGTTGATCCCTTCAATCGTCTTTCATAGATGCGTACGAGATGACGCGTTCGGATTCCTATCCCCCTTGTTCACGTTTGCTAGTCATGATTTCGCACTTTCGTCGGAACGCTTGTCAGCTTTTTAAACACGTAACGCGTGATGCAACGGGGGATCATTTTTCCATCAGAGAAAATGGCATTGCGTTATCATTAGACTGCGGATCTTTCGGCAAAATTGTCTCCATCGATTACAAGACGTTAGAGACGAATACAAATTTCCATCTTTCTCGAATAATTCTGAGAAAACCACTCATTCATATCCTCTGTTCCTCTAACCTTTTCACTACTCACTCATACTCATTTTTATTAATTTATTTATTAATTGATGCCGTAAACCATGTTTGGTTTATATTAATAATGAATAGACTGCGGATTTTTATGCAAAATGAAAAATGTTTGCATTGATTGCAGAACACAGGAGCCAAATAAAAATAGTATTCTTGCTTTAATTATTCTATTAAACTTAAACGAACACATTGATGTAGTTAAATATTTGTCACATGTCCACATAACTGCATAAAATCCGCAGTCTAATAATGAAGTGCATGAAATCCATGAATGAAGTCCATGAAATCGCAGTCCAGTCACTATAAGAGGAACAATTATGTCCTGTACGTCTCGACGAAGCAATTCGACGACGCGCTCGCTCGTAGTTATAAAAGATCGACTGTTTTTCTGTGTCAGGCACCGGGAGGAACATCAGGAACCTGCCGTGCGTGTCACGGCGAACCGGCGAGACCGGCGTGTGCATGTTCGCGTTCACATGCGCGAAGGCGAACGGCACGCATCTCGGCACCTGCATCGACCGATTCTACTTCGGCAGCTGTTGCAAGATCGACGAGGAGCCGGACATATTCCCGCAGGACAACGTCATCGACGATGGGTCCCCGTCGAGGCCGTTCGTCACAACCGTCGGGCCCATCGAGAGCAACGACATACCCGTGTACTTCTCAAGGCCGAAGCCGATCGCGGAGAAGAAACCGCCTGGAACGATGCCCGTCGAGGTGAGTGCCGGTTTTCTCTTATCCATTTACGCCTCTTTAATCCTCTATCCAAAAAGTACTTGAACACATTTCCGATTCTCGAAAAAACCTGGACTCATTTTTAAGGTATTTTCACGCGAAACCGAACTTCATACCTGTGTAAAAAGCTTGAAAAATTCTTCTCGGGAGCGAAACCAGCGTAGATTCGAAGCTCGAAGCCTCCTCTTCGCATCAAGTCCTTAAAAATCGACGTACGATTTCTTCCGACTGTTTCGCGGGACAAAATCAAGGGACAAACTCTTCAAATTTCCGTCTAAGCGACAGAGCTCCCCCCGGAAACGTGTGCCGAGCGTTTTTACGGGACCGTAAAGAATCGTGATTGTTCGTTTTTGCTGTTGAAGGGGACGACGAGCAGTTACGTGGTCCAATCCACTTCGGCTGCCACGACGATAGCGAGGGAGACGACGAAGCCTACGACGAAGAGGCCGACACTGACGACGACCGTCGAAACGACCACGCAACCGGTTCGGTTATCGACCTTCCAAACTGTTCAGAATTCCTCCGTGCAGGATTCGACCACGGAAACGGTTGGCACGGGTTCGCAAAAAACATCGGTCACGACCGAAACCACGAGTAAACCGGCTAGCAGCAGCACGCAGACTCCCTCGATCACGCGGAGGCCAACGACGCCGGAAACCGTGACGAAATCACAGTCGACGATCCTGCAGACGAGCAGCAAGCCGCCGGTAACCAAGAAGCCGATACACTCATCCTCGTCCCATAAACCACCTGCGAGCCACAGGCCGGTCCATACGACAGTCCATAAACCTGAGTCGACCACAGCTAAGCCTCTTCAAACGACGACGACAACGACCACGACCACGGAGAAGCCGACCGAATCGACTACCCTGAAGACTGTGCCCACTACCACAACACAGAGGATCGTTCCGGCGACCAGGTTCCCACCTAGAAATGCTACTACTATTAAGCCATCGACTCAATCCAGCACCAGGAGACCCATCAGCAGCACGAGGAAGCCCACCGTCGCTACCAGCACGAAGAAACCGACTACCACCACCAGGAAGCCTACTACACATGCTAAGAGACCTACCACGAAGCCTCCCAGCTCTAGTTTTCCCACCACTGTCCCGGTTACCACGCTGAGGCCGTCAACCACTGTCAAGGATCAGCCAACGATTGCTACCACCGGCTCCACGATTTCGTCTACCAAACCCACAAGTACATTATCGACGTCGACGAAGCCTACTACAGCAACCACGAAGCCTGTCCACAAGCACAAGCCTACCACGATCAGGACAACCACTTCAAGACCTTCTACAAGTATCGCCAGCCGACCATCTACGCTGATCACCAAACCGACGACCAAACCAACCACGCATATCATCAAGCCAAAACCCACCAAGATTGTCACGACTACCACGAAAACTGTGACTAAGCAGGAACTTACTACTACCACCGAGAAACCGGTGACTCTGTCCACGATAGAGACCACCACTGTGCCCGTTACGAAAGTTGCGACAACCGTGGAGATCACCAACCCCATCAAACTGTCCAGCAGACCTGTTACCAGGCCCATAACCACCACTGAACCCACTGTTGTCAGCAGTACCGTGACTCAGACCAGTTCTACGGGTACAGCGGAGGCTACCTCAGAGGCTACCACTGCTGCCAGTAAAGTATCCGCTCAGGGTGTTAGTCAGACTACCGAGGAAGCTACCCAGACTATGTCTACGGCTGGACTTGTCACGTGGACATCTAGTTCTGATGACACCACCACCAGGGTGCCGGACATCTCTTCCACTGCGACTACTCAGATGGGTAAGTACCCTCTCAATCAAAACTGAGTTATTTATTCATCATTTGATTTATTAAATCAAAACTGATTCAACACAAATCAGAATAACTTTTGTATGAAAGGACCAAACGACTTCAATTTCTCTATAAGGCTAGAAGAATTGGTTTAGTAAATGACGTCTAAAAAATATTTTGAAGTAGAGGGTTATTGTTGCTCGTGGGTAGGACTGCTCTTGCAAGAGAGTTAGTGGTACGCATGGCTACTAGGGCCTGTAGCTATTAATGTTTTTTACTTGGTGTGTGACTCTCCAAGAGCCACTCAAAGAACTTCCCGATTAATTAGTTGCAGTATATTATTATCATTATTTTTAGTACGTTTTAATAGGATTATACGTTTTCAGGGAAATTCAATAGTTTTCTACTTATCAAAACGTTTGCTATATGGCGTCGCATTAAACCAACATCGTATGCTCGTTGCTCGCTTGGTTCCTTGTTATAGCATACTAATGTTGCAAAATAAATTGTCTTAATTAGTTTTTCGCAAACGATACAACTCCTCATTATCCGGGTTTGCAGTATTGATCTTCAGTTTTCTTCGATACTGTTAATTTAAATTGTCCCAAAATACTTAAACCGCGCTCAATTTTGAAACTCTACTCAGTGCTACATACAACATTTGTAAAGTTCGCCTTTCTGATTTTTTAAAATCCAAACATACTTTCTCGTATGTTTGTCCCTGACTTTTATGATTCGTAATCGCTTCAGCAGGAACCACTGGAAATTGACTACGTGTGATTTGATATTTTTCCTCACTCGACATATTTACACATGATTCGATATTTTTATTATTGGTGTTAAACTTTGATGAATATTTGCATTTTTCATATAATCACGATAACGAGTTCATACTTTCACTCCTACTCTGGCCAATTGAAAATCTAACCACAATATAGACGGAATTTTAGTATTTTCTTGAAAAGTAATAAATTTTAATATTCCGCATGGTGCTCCATTAACCAATCCGTTTTCAACATCAATGTTATTAATAATTATCATATAGTTTATATTAA
>CM052279.1:10263842-10431567 GCA_028455765.1 Lasioglossum oenotherae
ACAAGAAAGCAAGCAAATAAAATAAAAACGTGGTAAAATATTCTTCTGGCTTTGTGTACGAGCCGGCGAAAGATGAAAGAATTTCATATTGAACATCGCGGACAATCTGGATAAATGTTATTCTTACAAGACGAATAATGTGAGAACAATGATTCCAGCGTGCAGCCGGGCGACCTGTTGTTGAGAATCGGCGAGCATGATTTGGCGAACGAGGACGAACCCTATGGCTACCAGGAGCGAAGAGTGCATATCGTTGCGAGCCACCCTCAATTCGATCCCCGTACATTCGAGTACGATCTCGCGCTATTGCGATTCTTCCAGCCGCTGGAGACATTCCAGCCAAACGTTTTACCAATTTGCCTACCTGATGACGACGAGGGTTACGTTGGACGGACGGCTTATGTGACTGGCTGGGGTCGTCTCTACGACGGTACTTGAGATTCATCAGAAATAATTGATCCAATCAGAAATAGGGTAAACTGTACAATGATTGGCACCCTAAGCCAAAATCGTTGCAGAAACCTTTTCATCTTTTTTTGGAATGTTTAAACGAACTTCACTTGCTATTATTATAAGCCAATAGAGATTTTTCAGCGAAATCAATCAGTTTTACATTAACAATCGTAAGTCTGCTCCATCGCGTGGTATAGTTCGATTTTCCGCTGGACCCTTATTTTTCGAGATAAATTGAAAAACATCCTAAAAAATTGGTGTAAATGTGGTGTCTCTCCGTCTTTAATCATTGTTTAAACATGTCTAAACAATCATAATGTGTTAATATTGGATATCACTTGCTGCGAAGAACAATTCAACATCTTTTATGATAACATCACAATATTTGTTTAAAGTTGAAGAATATGTTGTTTTTTCAAAGTCATGTTCCTCAAAAACTGTGCGTGTAGGAGAAAAATTAAGGACAGATTCGGAATCAGCGCAAAAAACTCTATAAGAAGGACCTAACAGTAATTAGGGAACATAAAGATAGTTGAAAGCTGGACAGTGCATTTGCCGTTTACAACAAAAGTGCCAATAACTACTGCAGTGCCAGCAATAGTACAGTTTACCCCAAAAGTGATCTATTCTTTTGTTGTCCGAGAGGATCCACTGATTCGCAATTTCTTTCCCAGAGGGACCACTGCCGTCCACGCTGCAGGAGGTGGAGGTGCCAGTGATTGACAACAAATATTGCGAGGCAATGTACAGAAACGCCGGATACATCGAGCATATTCCTCACATTTTTATCTGCGCCGGATGGAGGAACGGCGGCTTCGATTCTTGCGAGGTATGTATTGTTTGATTATCGAGAAACGATCGACTTTAGAGTGGCTCGAGCTCGTGGTCGAAAGTGCCTCGTTTTATCGGGAACGTGTTTTGGCAACTGATAAGACAGTCTATTCTGGTCGAAGTAGCGTTTGTAAGAACCATTTGTGGTCGTATAGACGTTTGTCGTCTTTGAAGTATTCACTGAGGAATGCTCTCAAGCCATTAAAACAAGTCTTCGTTCCTTAGGGCGACAGTGGAGGCCCGATGGTGATCCAAAGGGCACGGGACAAGCGATGGATCCTCGCGGGAGTGATCAGTTGGGGTATCGGATGCGCGGTTCCGAATCAACCAGGCGTGTACACTCGGATCTCCGAGTTCCGTGAGTGGATCAACCAAATCCTGCAGTTCTAATCATGATGGGGGATGATGATCTAAATCGTTGAAGAACGCCCGAAAGATATCTGTTCCCAGGAACAGATGGATCGGTGAACGTGTATCATGTACAGCGTCGTTATCCTCGAACTCTGTAGCGAGACGTCGTTAGAGATATCCCGCGAGAGTGCAATACTTTTCGTAGTTACTTAGGACGTCGATGGAGAATTCTCGATCGCTGTGCATGGTATATCGGGCGCCAGAGTACCAGGGACATTGTGTTATCGGTGGCGTTATCAATCGAGCGAGGCGCACGAACGCTGCTCAGTTACTGATGCCATCTTCCGCTCGTGCTTCAACCTCGTTGCGATCGTGCAACTAGTCGACACGCCAGTGCTCTGCGCTGTGAACAATGTTGAGGAGACGCTGTTGCGTGTTATCGACGAGTCCCTGGCTCGTTACCTAGCGAAGAGAAGTAGGTGAGAACCGACTGACGATATCCTGTCCGATGAAGGATCATGCTTAGTGTCCCTAGAATTTAGAGTCGGGATCCGATTTGTTATTTATGGACTGCGGATCTTTATGCGTCTATGAAGAAATCGGTTGGGCGAAATACAAAACGGTCAAAGACTTTAGAAATTCGAGAATGTTGTAACGTTGCTTTTAATGTACAATAACAAAGTCGTTAAGGATTGAAATCAACTTTTCCTGATCCTCAGTCTAGTTATCTATCACCGGGCTGCGGATTTGACGTATTTATCACGAGAATCCGGGAATAATTATCAATGAGGAAAATGAACGTTTATTTGGCTTCTAGCTTATAATCGATGAGGGAGAATTTTGCAGAAAGATCCACAGTCCACCACCAAGATTATTGTATCGAGAGACAACCATGATCAGCTTGGACACCAGAGGCATTTTACCTCCCTTTTAGCCTAACGTCTTCCTATCAGCTTGGAAGAGCTGATTATACTCTGTGACACGTTCTCGTTTCGTTTCGAAGACATAGCTTCTCCATTATAATTGTATTTTTGTAGATAATTGTATCCTAGGAAAGTTCCACCGAATTAAACCCCTCACGCTATGATATGGAAGCACGATCTCGTGTGATCAAGATTTCTCGAACAGAATCAAGTCTGTTTGTTTTTAATTTATTCCAACATTGAACCTACACCAGCGAAGGTTTCGTGTTTTTTTTTCTAAAAAGAAAGAGCTTTTTAAAGATTCTCCCACGGGAGATGATTGGATACACTTCTTTATTCAAGCATGGAGTATAATAAAAATTGTACAAAGCCTAAAGAAATTCAATCTTGTTATTTTTATAAGGCGACACATGCCAGTCGAGCTTTTAGTGTTCGCTAGGTTTACTGTTAAAGGTTAATTAACCCTCTTACGCTGCTCAGACATTGTTGCACAAAAGATTCTCCGTTGATGGTCACCCGTTATCGTTTTACTTCCAACAGCGAAAGGTTTAAAAGAATTCAAGAGTATCTTTTTTCTATTAGAAATCCTAATCGCAGCAACCATAAAATAGAGCAAGGGGTTAAACGATTTTCCAGCAATGCAATATTCGAATTGGTCGCGCAAAAATTATGAGCCTCTCCGATGTGCAAAATCGTCCAATAGGAATGGCGCTCGTCTCGAAAAGAGCGACGATGTTCACAATCCACGCATTATCGACTAGAGGAAAGCACCGGGACTCCTTTCTCCGACCGAATGTCGCGTAAATTCCGACGTTCTGCGTGGTTCTATTGTTTTCAAAGCTGTCGCAATCGCACACGGGAGAAGCCTGACGGAACGATAACACGAAATTCGTTTCAGCCGAGCTGAATCCAGATAAAGGCGACCGTGGATTCGATAACGAGCACGCGAACATCGTCGCGCACTCGATCGCCCAGTGTCGATTATGGAATTATCGGCTCGAAAAATGTGGGATTAGGCTTTTGCGCCTTCTAGAGGCGTTGTATACTTTCCCACCAATTTTTCCGACTACTTTCCCGGCGATCTAGAGCGTCGGACCGCGCCGAAAATCGATCACGATCGCTCCCATGCGAATTCGATCGAGAAACCCCCGATTTTCGGCTTGGGCGAATGGAAATGATTCGGCTGCGGATTTTGATGCGAAATAAAGATTTTCTAAATAAATTTTGAATAGAAATAAGTGTCTTTTCAAATAATTTTTATAAAATATTTCTAGACCCAAATGTTCAATGAAGAAAAGGTTTTAGAAAATTGTTAGAAAATTTGTCTTTTGCACAGAAATCCTCAGTCCAGCGATCATAGCGATCGCAATGGTCCGTCGCCGTCTTCGCAGCTCAATCGCGGCTCGCGGCGCAAGAACGATCATAGGAGCCTAAGCGAAATTATCCGAATCTTTAATTTAATTTAATTTATAAAGAGGAAGTTCATATATATATATATATATATATATATATATATATATACATAAGTGCGCGTGCACGTAGATAGGACACGTATGGATAATTTATTAATGTACGCGTTGCAGTGCGGGGTTGCAACAACAATAGGAAACATCCCCGAGCTTGTAAATACTCGATCGATTGGTGGTGCGTGTTGTACTCTATTACACTTTCTTATTTTTTACTGTTTCTACCATCCCCATTTTTCTCCTTCTCGCTTTATATTTACCAATCGAGCATAAAATAAGGATGCAAAAAGGGAAAAAGAACGATGTCCTTCAACATGGGTGGAGAAATCTCACGCTGATTATCGGTGCTCACCCGGCACACGAGGAAACCAGTCAAATTGTTTACTCAGCGAACCAATAACGTGGGCGACGATGCTATGCCAACTCTGCCGAACGGTTCAAACTGCTCCCACTCGGAAACGCCCACGATCTCTCACCTGTGACCAAACAATTTACCAGATTTTAGGTGATCATTACTACTCGATGACTTGGAAAACCAGGATCGCCATCACTGCGACGCGCCCCAGAACTTTGGAACTCTGTTTTAGAAATTGACTAGGAATTCTTCTAGTCTTGACCATTTTTAAGAGCTAATCTTATGTGGAAGATGCTGGTGATTTTTTTAAGGGTCTGTAACATTTCTGGAGGCGATCGCAGACGTGGGAATTATTTGGCGAAACAAATATTTCAAACACTATTTATTATTTTAGATTTTATTTTGCTAAAAGAAAATAGTATTTTAAATAAGATATACAATTTCGAAAATGAAATATTTCTATTTTAACAAGCTGAACCTGAAAATAAAATATTTCTATTTCAACCATTTGATTCACAAAATAAAATATTTCTATTTCAACCATTTGATTCACAAAACAAAATATTTCTATTTTATATGATTTTCAGCAATAATATTTGGAATTAAAATTGAAAATAAAGACAAAATATGAATATTTTCAATATTCTTTAAATAAAATAACATTTTTTCAAATAAATTACTGCCTCAAATGAAATATTTCATTTTCAAACATTACCGCATCAAATAAAATATTTTAAAATTGAAAATAAAGAAAAATATGAATATTTTCACTATTCTTTAAATAAAATAATATTTTCAAATAAATTGCTGCCTCAAATAAAATACTTTATTTTCTAAAATTACTGCATCAAATGAAATATTTTGTTTTCAAACATTACTGCATCAATATAAGTATGTGCACATACTTTAAAATAAATAGGATTATATATTTACTATTTAGAATACTATTTTACCCAGCTCTGGGCGACAGAGAATTTCATTTAATTCTTCTACCCCTGTTTTGATCTTGTATAGGAAACGATGATAAAATGTGTTAAGGGTCGTTTGTTATATTAGGTTTGAAAGAAAAAAAATTTCAATCAATTTATAATATTAGATCTAATATTTAGTGTTTTTGATTTGCAAGCAAAATTTCCTGCTTAATTGAGGGAAGCTTCTACAAACATTATAAACTATTTCCGACCCCTACTACAAAGAACTACCCCGTGAAAATCGTCCAAAATGTTGGGAATAAAGCATTGTAGTATACAAGATCATAAAATATTTTCAACCCCTGTTTGTCGCGAAGAAGCATCGATCGCCTGAGAAAACGACGTGCGGACCGAAATACTCTGGCAACCGGGGCGCTATAAAATTTAACGGAATCGATCGTCTGATTTTTACAACCCCTTCCCCACCCCGGCGGCATAATTAATGAGCAGTCTCGTTAATATTCCGTAGAAAATCGCGAGCGTTCCGAGCGATCAAGCTGTCACGAAGAGCGTTGCTGCTCGATTTTTCTAAATCGAGTGAAGGAAGCGGAACGATTTTCTAAAACTTTCTAACCCGTGTCTATCGAACGTTGAATGATTCCTCATGAAATTCGCGAGATGTTTTCGACGGTGTGTTATTACTGCCGTGAGTAGAAGAATAAGGCTTTGCCACAGTAAGAGATCTGTTCGGATCGGCAGTGAAACAGGAATGCCGACCGTATGATCCACTTCTAATCGGAATTCGAGTGGATGTCGGATATCTACCTCGTGGTATTTCTGCAAGGTTTCAGACGGAACTGGACGTGACACTTCAATCTCGCCGATTCCGAATTCAATCGAAAGTTCGATTGCTCCGAAGGGTTCGAGTTTCCCAAAAACTTCCCGCAAATATCGGTCAACCAGTCAGCCATTTTTGAATCGTTTTCTCGATCGGTTAATAATTCTGTGCATTTTATTACGTCACTATCATGGGTGTAAACTGCTCCATTTACGTTTATCGCGACAAATTCCACGTTGACGCACTTTTATTTCGAAAAACCAACCGGTTCGATGGGAAAATAATAATATTACCGAGCGGAATCACTTTTATTTCTAATTGTTGTTCCCACGCGCAAGTGAACAAGAAGACTTCGACCAGAACAAACAAATGGATACCCGAATTTCTTAATAAAAAGAAACATAAAAATTTACATGAACGATTAAATGCACATGGACGATTAGGTAAGTTTAGTACAAAAGTAAAATGGCTGAAGATTCCCGTAAGGAAATGCGAACGGACTTATTACTCGAGCTAATAGTTCATTCCGCGGTTGGTAGCCGAGGCAAGAAAGGGCAGCTAAATTGAGAAATAATTGCCGAGGACTATAGTTAGTGGGATTACCGAAGGAGGAAGGTATTCGCAGGATGTCAACTGGTTTCTCCGGTGTGGTGGGGACCACCAGAAGCAACGCGTTCTTAATTAGCGGAACGTAAAGACGAGCATTAACGCGCACGCCCCCGGCGTTCCTTTAATCGTCCGCACCTCTTTTGGTCACTCGATCGTGTATCACCTGGCCGATCGAGCGGAACAACGAGGAACCAAGGTGTGTGCAAACTACTTCAGAACAGGTTGAACGTACGTTTTCCGTGGAATTCGACGGGGAGAAGCATCGACAGGCGTTTCCGCTCGATTTAACACACGCGTGTCGCCCAACGCCGTTTCGCGAATAAATCATTTCCCGTCGACCGACCGTAAACATTTTTACGTTTCCAAGGGAGGATACGATGCTCCGGGGAAAGCGGAGAAATATTCGCTATGACCGTTCCGTGAATTTACAGCGCATTCATGCGATTGATATTGAATAAAGTATCAGCTGCGATGGACATTTCATAAAGTAGTCCGTTTGTCTTCTTTGCATTTTCTAGCTTGGCAAAGCGGGTTCTAAAAATTTTTATATTCAAAGAATGTTAATATTTGAAAAACTGAGAGCTTGAAAATTTGCGTAATTTTTCCCCCATTTCGGAACTTGAATATCTTCAAAGCAAAAAATTAAAGCTGAATTAAGTATCCTTATTTCTCTCGGAGCGAGCACAGTTCTCTAAATGCTTTCTGTGGTTAAAAATGACATGGCTGATCTTCCGCAGACGCTCAGAAGCCAGCAATAGTGCGATGATCAGGTTAAAATCGAAAGAGGTTCTCGCAAATAGGTCTCGCCCAGCTCCTTCCATTCCTTTTACCCTCGGCCGAGTGCTTGCCAGCCACGACATCGGTGAAAACACTCGAAACCACTCATTGATAGACCGAGGAGAACTTTACTTTTCATCGCTCGACTCTTCATTCCTCAAAGAACGTTCCATAATTCATGGAACACATACAAACTTCAATAGGATTGCACTCGACTTGCTCGTTACTTTACCAAATTTCCATTTCCCTTATGAAACTGCGATGGATGTTCACATGAAAGCTACAGGGAGAGAACAGGAGAGAATTTTATTTCCTGAGGGTTTTATCTCGTCGATAACACAACACACGTTGCAGCAATTTATTAAAATTTCTTTCTCTGCATTGTGCGGGCCGGAAATGAAAGCTCGGTGAGATAAGTAACAAGTAAGCTGAAGCGAGATCTAGAAGATTTAGATCTAATCGCAGCAAGAATTATGAGACAGTGTTCTTATTGGATTGGGGCAGTGAGGAATGACGCCACGCCTACTTGGGTCACCTGACTCGGATGATATCAAGGGCCAATAAACCACGCCCACTGAAGACGATTTCTACAAAGAAATCGAGCGAGATAAATATGGAAGAAGGTTGAGAGGATGGTAGAAAGCACAGAGAGAATATCTGCCGAGAATAATTTAGAGCCACCTTGGGACAAGGAGTGCCAATCGCCGAGTCTATTTTGGAGAATGACTGTTCCTCGCAGCCCAAATTCGCACGTCGACGAATTTCAGCTATGGAGGAAAAGGAAGACAGAGAATTGGGCGATGGTGTGCACCGTTCGACCGGGCCTAAAAACCGCGATAACTTTCTAGGCCAAACGACCTACGTTTCGGTGAGAAAACGAGCGTCGATCATCCGTCGCGCTTCTTTTTTCCCCCGCTGCTCGCGGACGACACGCGCGGCAATTTCACTGGCGCATCGGTAATCGGCAAAAACCGGACGATCGACCTGATTATTTTGTTGTCGATCGATCGCCACGTTCGCGAGTAACGTGGCTCGATGCCTGGACGATGATCCAACGCGTCCTCAAAACTGCGAACGGTCTCATCGTCGATTCGCTTCTTCGGGTATCGATATTACTTCCTTGATCAGACTGATCTATACTACTTTTTGCAAGAAGCGCGGAGAACAGCTTTCCTGCAATTTCAGGTTACGGGTTCAATACATTGTATGTCGTTAAGGCCAAGCAACAGGTGATCAATAATACGTCTTCAAAGCTGACTAACAAATCGCAGGATCGATCCTCTAGTTGCATTACGCCTAGTCACGAACAATGGATGCTGCACACGCGGTTGCAGTACCACGGAGGTAATTTATTTTAATCCCACAGATAAGGAACCGAGCGTAATCCATAAGCTGAGAGTCTTGGTTTCAAGGCGTATCTCGCGCATACCCCTAATTGGAACGGTAATAGAATGTAACTGTTACAAACCGCATGGAATACCGGTGTGTCCCGGAGAACAATAATCGTTCGCAATTCCTACTGCGAGAGAAGGTTTATGCATCCCGTGGCCGATCGTAAAATTACGCGTTCACGTCGATGTTTTGCATTCCCCGGTGAGAAGGAGGGGACGATCGCGCGAACATAATTGCTGGACAAGATTGATGTCTCTGTTCATTGTTATTCGCCGTGACCGCGACGGTTTTAGGGGCCCTGGAATTTTATTTTATTTGAGGGGTGTTTTACTGCCAGAAATTGGAAAATATAGATTTTATGGAAACAGCTATGAGAGACTGCAGTTAAATATTATTTCATCCCCTAGGAACTGTGCTAGTTGCACTGCAGTGGACTGTAATCAAATAAAAATTTGCCTCACCCCTTAATGATCCGAATGACGAACGCATAAAAATTTGCAGTCTACTAGCAAAGAGAAATGGAAATTGTCTGATCGTGGGGGGAGGATCGTCTTGTCGAAGATGTCGAAAATGTCACAGGCGTGACGGCTCTTGGATGGATGTTACTGGACCGGGTTAAGTGGCTTTGGAGAAAGCCAGCTACCTCCGCCTTTTCCTTGTGGCGTCACGAAACCATAAGCTGGCTAAGCAAACAACCCTTGATTTGATATTCTTCGATATGCATGAAGATAAAAATTGAAATTAAATCGAGGAGTATATTAGCTTGCAAAATTAACAAAATTCATCCGTGCAATAGTCCCAAAAAATAGTGTTGTAGACAAAGGATGCGAATCACTCCAGCCCAATCTGCAAACTTCTGCAAGCACGAAGACATTCTGAATGAATGAAAATAAATACTGAATGAGACCTTTGCTCCTCTGACCTTTTCAGCGGCAGGGAAACAAAAGTGTGCGAATAAGTGATTCACTAAAGAATGCATCAGCGTTGTTAATTAAGGTGAAGTTGAAGTAAACAAGTTCCGTGGAGAATCTGGCGCTCCATTCACCTCTTTGAAGGTACCAGAAGTGGTTCTCTGGTGATTTCCCTACAGAATTTCGCGAGAATGTAAGACGACGTTGGGACGTTTTAAGGAATAGCTAAAGGATTCGCGAGTGTCGTCGCGTTTTTCGATTACGAGGCTCGATAGGAGCTGTACCGCGGTGCCTGTTTGTACAGTTAGCCGGGTAATGAATAAATTGAACGCTGAGAGGAACCTGCGAGTCTCCCTCATGGGAAATTGATGTTCCTCGCGATGGGAACCGACGCTTTTCCTTTTCTCCTCGTTCGTTCGCTACGTGACGCACCTCTCAGGAACGCACGAATGTTGACCGTGATCGTGACTTTCGGTAAGTGGGTTAGAACAGACCGGCCTTACACGGATTTTACACCTACCGTGAAACCGTGCCATCCACGTTACTTTTACTTACTCTAAAAACCCACTAAAATCTGTGTAAAATACACTTTGCGATCATGAATACGTAGAGATCCGCAGTCTAGCGACCAACGTGTTAAATTGGAACGATTGGAAGGATTCGAACAGCCCCAAGCCTATAAAATTAAAATATTCAAAGAAATATTTCTTTCTCGCATTTCTCTCTGTTGATTAGTGGAATATTTGATTGGGTTAAAACAATGAGATTTTACTTTGGTGGAAAGAGCGATGAATATATTTCTGATATTTGTTATGATACGTGTTCACTGTTAGAGCGTGGTTTTACGTCTGAGGTACAATCTACGTAGACGCATGTCATTATTAAGGTAATTGTACAGATGTCGCTTAGTCACATTACAATAGGTGATTTCTGTATTATCGACATATATGTATATATATATATATATATATAATAACTTGCAGTTATACATATTTCCAACACTCTCAATCAACCTTGCAACGGCAATTAGTCGTCGGCTCGTGAACGAACGGTGGCTATCGGGTCCCTGTTACCTCACGAAATTACGAAGCCAGGTGAAAGACACTGGTTACGTGAAAACACCGACGGACGTCGACACCGAAAATCAACCTGCTGGAAAAACGGTCCAAGTCAAACGATCTCCACTGGAACCGATCGAACAGCGAAATTCTCGATCGAATATAGTTCAATGGGGGAAAGTCTAAGGAATTCAGACCTCGACCCCCATAATCGACGGGGAGAGACAACCGGGGGAAGAGAGAAACAAGCGTTGTTCTTGACCCAGGACATGATCCTTGGAACTGGGACGCAATTTAATCCTTCACCGACGAGGATTCAGAAGATTTTACGCGGGCGAAACGTTATCACACTGTGAAAACCGAAACGTCAGTTAAAGTGACGCTCCTTTAATCGCGAACCGTCAACAGCAGCTGATGACTTAATTCTCGCACCTGTTAATTGAATTATTCCCGGGCGAAGTAGTTAGTTTTGCTCGCGGTAATTATTCTCTTGCCTTTATAATTCGCTCGGGAATATTCCGGAAGAATTATGGTAATTTTTCAAAGTGGATAGACAGCCCAGTTTTTGTGAAAGCTGGGTTAAACTATATTAAATTGAAGCTTCGTTAGTGGTCGTCGACCAAGGTTTCTTCTCGAGGAAGTTTTCCTTTGAAACAGCTCGCAGTAATTGTTCCCTGCTGTGTTTACACAGGAACGTAAACATACAAGGTTGTGTCGGATTTTAAAGAAAAAACATTTGAATGAAGATTTACAAAAATATATCTCTATCTATATTGTATATTGTATGTTAATTGCGACTAACGATTGAAGTAGAAAAATCGTCAATCGTTGATTAAATTTTTCCCCAACTCTGCTTGTGTTTAATATAATATTATTCAATGATATAATTTCTAGTATTTGTAACAACTTGTTGCAATCATTTCAGATAACGCAACAATTCCTGTTTCCCAATCACTCAGAACAGAACTTTCCGTCCAACCAAATAATTATTATTTTTCTAACAGTGTAGCTCGAATTGTCTCCAGACTTCAGAAGCTCCGAGCTACAAACAACAGCCGAAGAGTAGTACATGCGATTAGGCTTATGAATGACGATGTAATAATCACCGACGATCGATACTTAATAAATCAGCGCTCGGTACTTAACGATCTAGAGGTCAGGTTGCTCGTTTTGCACGCTCGATACACACGGTCGGGTCTTGGTTCTCGTTTTTCGCACGTCCTGCGAGAACGGATCTTGCAGATTTCACTTTTCCTACGTAGCATACTGACGTCATCCGGAAGCCCCAAGGTCAGACCATGACCCTGCTACCCGCGTTGGATGGCGATTCGAATAAAATCCTTTGATCGATCTGCAACGCGGCGTGGCGTGGCAGCGCCGACGCAACTCGTCCTGTCTAGCTCGCAACAACCGGGACCAGATCCTTGCAAGCCTCACCGTGTACCACTTTCCTCCCATAATTGTTCGCATTCGTTCGCATAAGCCGCTCTCGTTTCTTCGTGCCATTCAGGAGGATCGAAGAAAAAATCATCGGAATTCGAACCGTTCAAGAATTTAAGAAAAATCTTTGCTTTGCAAGCTTCCGACACTGCTTGATCGCGTCGACTTTTGATAAACATGATGAAATGACTTTTGATAAAAATGATAAAACATTTACGGTTGTATACATAGAAAATTAATTTAACATTTAAATCGTGAGAAAATTCAAGTTTAACCCTTTAGCATTCGAATGGTGACTCTGAAGACGCCACCAAAAATTGCTGTACCATTGTTCGAAACATTGATTGCATTATTAACACATTACCGACCGGTGATTATTGCATAATTTTGAAAAATTTGTGGTGCATGGCTAAACACTTTTTAATGGAATCTTTTGTAGCAACAGCAATTTTCGTTGTGAACTAACAAGTCATCCTCAATAACGTCATCTAACAGTTTCATTTAAGATTGCAATGGAAAAGAAAACTTCTATGCTTTCTTTTGGTACAGCACCACTATTTAAAATCCTATTAATAGGCTTCCGATAGGTAGTGTTAAATATATCGGTATCTAATCAATTACTAAACATTTAGGTATTGTACGAGTTATTATGCCAATTTCATATCCATAAAATTTCAAAAATCATAGGGAATTAAAATATTCTAGGTTGAAAAAGACGTTTATTTTTCGAGATAAAATAGTACCGAGTGAAAAGGGTTAAATTAATTTTTCAAAATTAATGTAACACCGTGTAATCCCGAAAATAAAAACTTTTCCGCACGATCGGAGTTACTGGAAAGATGGCGACGAATTTACGGAGCGAATACGATCTCCACAACGGAATCACCGATTTGAGCAAGCATGGTCGTCCAATTATAACCGCGGTTGGGGGTACACGATAATAAATGTGATGCCGCTACGAAGACAACGTGTCCCTACAGTCTCGAGTCGCCGAGCTGAAAGGTGCAGGTCCTGACCCACTTGGGACGAGTCACGTTCACGATCAAGGATTGAACTTTGCCTACTCTCGAAAGTCTTTAGCCGCGTGCGCGGCATTAATGTCGTCTACGGACGCGTAATTATTCCCGAAGATCTACTACCGTGCACCCGTGGACATCGGAACGAAGATGTTGCACCGTGGCTACACATACACACATAATTATTCGAACAGAGAGATCCTACGGTTTACCAGCGGCGCTCGAAACCAATAATGTCCCGTGTTCCTGTCAGGAGGGAGACCCTCCATCAAAATAATTGACAGCGTTTTCACCTGCGGGATGACCTGAAATTCCTAGGAAACCACTTTTCGACACCGTGCGCTAAATAGCGCAATTTACGATTTAAAGTTAAACGATCGGCTGAAGAGTGTAAGACTGTATAAAAGTAATGGTCATTCGTTCTAGGGGTGAATCGAGTTCTGCTCTGTTAAAATCATTAAGGGAAGAAATAATAATCACTTTGGTTTCTATTTCTTGCAATCGATGCAGACAATTATTATTTTGCATAAAAATCCGCAGTCTAATTATAAATGTCTCCACAGCGTCACCAACAAATTCTAAATGGTTAACTAAATTCGTGAGCACACTCTGTCAGCCTAATCTCCGAGCTCATCGCATAATAATACCGCTTTCTGGGCATCCGAAGCGTCCCGAACAATTCTTCAGAGCGTCCAATCGCGTCCGAAATCACCTGATACCATAATCGAAGCATGACACACTTCGGCCCCGTGAGATTTCGAATATTCGACCCGGCGAAGCAGGAAGCCTTCGATGCAAATTTCGTTCCAGTGAAAGGAGAGGATCGCCGAGCAGGCTGCGACGACAGAATTCGTCCTCCTCCTTTTTCGAAAATCGATACTTTCTTGTCGATAATTACGACTTTGTACAAGAGGTTCCTTCCATTCGTCTCCTTTCTTTCTTTCTTTTTTTCGGGCGGAGGATCTACGGTTCCAATACATCATAGAGTGGCCCCCGTAACGAGGTCAACGACGAGTTCTGAATAATTCAGACACCAACCGAAACACCATGAAAATTTCTACGTAATTATGCGTGTGGAATGGCGCGCGCGCCGGACCGGTTCGTTGCGATCGACTAATTGACGTTCCGCAGCTCCCCACCCCGCGAAACGCGAATTAATATCCTCGGCGAGACGAGCACCGTTTTCGAGCTCGCCGTTAATTGTATCTCTGTCCCGCGAACACGGTAATCGAGGATGTTAGAAAGTTTTTCTCGCGAGTCACCTGTTTGGACAGGTCCGAGGTGTGTATGAAAAAGAGGATATTGTTGGTAATGATCGGTTCGCGATTTCTAATTATTAGACTGCTGATTTTATGCATTTATGGCAAAAATGAGAGGGTGCAATTTAAAGTAGAAAGGTTACAATGATTTAAGAGTGCTAATCTATATTCTTCTCGGCTCGTTAAAATTATTCAGGTAAGAATAAACTGTTTATGTGGTTCCAGTCACTTGCAATTGGTACAAGCAATTTTTATTTTGCATAAGGATTCTCAGTCTACTGATTATTGTTTCCATCCAGGAAATGAAAAAAAAAAAAAAAAAAAAAAAAATTCCAAGTCTCCCCTCAGATACATAAACAAGGAGTTCGATAAAAGTTTATTTGATAAGCTGCTACCCGTGGATTTTGATTTTCTTCTGTTAGCAAACTTCTGTCAGTGCAAATGAATTTCTCTACGATTCCAGTTTCTATTCGGCGATTTTATTTCGTTTTCACCCGACATTTGCTATCGACTACATGCTAGTCCCATGTAGGAACACAAGCTCTTCTATTTGGCTCTCGTACTCGTTGGCGAGCCGTCCGAGATCGAAATGAACGATTTTCACAGTAAAAATTCCGTAGACACATTTCCGCGTCACTCTTACAAATAGACGAAGCCGGAATATCAATTTAACTGTAATAACTAGACTGCGGTTTTCCATCCACTTATGGCAAAAACCAGTTAGCGCGATTCGAGATCGTAAAAAGATTTAAAGAATTCCAGAATGTCGGTACACTACTTTCAACTTATTTAGATTATTAAAGAAACTTGAAAGGATCGGCCTCGATTCCTTCTGTTTCAATACTTTTTTGTAATATTTTCATCTGGAACTTTTACTTTCGACAACGAGACCGGTCTTTAAACAATTTTATGTAGAACGTCGGAAAAAGTTGTATAATTCTCTCGCTCTACCATTTGTTTGTCGCGAGTAGACTGTGGATCTTTATGCAAAATGAAAAACGTACGCATTGATTGCAAGACACACGAGTCAAATAATAATTTCGTTCTTCTTTTAATATCAAGGTAAAACTAATACACTGGTGGCGTTAAATCTTTTAAATATGTCCACTGTTTTAAATTGTACGCACCCCTTTTGTGTTATAAATGCATAAAATCCGCAGTCCAGTCGCGAGCGACGTGCGGAGGACGAATCGATCTATCGAGACAGTGGTCGCGATAATATTCGTCATATGCGGTTGACACAGATTGACGCGCTGACTCCGGAATGAAGTGAAATCCGATCGATTGGGATTCTCGGCCGTGTTCCTCGCTCGTTTTTGACCTCTGTTTTCCTCGTTCTAGTTACGCGAATAAAATTCGTCAACGGGACTCCCGTGCCGCCGACACACGCTGTTCGTCGACTATCGCGCGCGCTGTCAACCGTGTTGCCTCTCTCCGAGGATGTATCCGCTGTCAGCGTTAGATAACGCGCAGTTAAAACATTGCCAGTCGATGAAGTCCAATAAACCCCAAGACCATGGTTCCACTTGATTTTTAAAACTCTCGGCACGAAACGAGCGGCACTGATTATTTCGAAATGAAATCAAACAGATAATTTCTACACGGCTTAATTAGCTCGTTAAAGACACCTCTCGCTCAAAAGCAAATAGAAATTGTCTGTTTACCGTGAACACCGCGGAAACGAGTCGTCCCGAACTTTCAACTCGCTTATACATTTAGAAACTGTGCCCCGCGAGATTTCTGGGTTGAAACTTCTCGCGAAGCTCCTCTTATTGTTAGTTCGCCAGTTTTCTCTCTTTAGAACCGCTCACGATACGTTCTGTTGTACACACAAAACCGCAGTCACTCAAATTGTTTAATTACTCACCACAAAGGAGCCTTTTACATTTCCGACGATCGTAAAACAAGAAAACCGGAATCCAGCGGTTCTAGCGTTAATGTAGCGATAAAAGGAAGCCCTAGACCACGGCGGAGACTTTCGTTTCGATTCTTAACGAACATCCGTTTATTCTCGAGCTCGAGGAACGGGAAATTCATCGGGGAATGAAATTGGGCTCTTTCCGTTGGCCCTAGGAGCCCGAGATTTGGATTCGGTGACCCAGTCGGAGAACTTTTAACGAGACCGGTCGCAAAGAATCTCGAGGGACCACTTACCGCCATCTGTAGCCTCGACGAGAGGCAAATTTGCCACGGGAGATGTTACATTGTTTTTTAAGTGTTTTCTCCGGCTGAAAGAGTCGATTTCAAGGATTTCCGGAAGAGAAGAGTTGGTTGACGCTTCAAAAAGAAAATGAGACTGATAAAATAAACGTTGTAGATACTTTCGGTGAGCCTGTACAAATTTTTTGATATTTCTCCCGAATCAGTTGCACAGTTATGTAATTATTCTTCCATTTAAAACATCTAAAAATTTAATATGAACATAGTTTTAAATCGATATGAAGCAGTGATTTTCCCGATTTCTGTCAATGGTTCGCACTGTGCGACTGTGCGCCGTGAGATACCGGCGACGCAGCAGCGGTGCTCGAAAATTGCAATGATCCCGGCGCGGTTAGCTTCCGAAGAGTGAGTGGAGGCTGAACGCGTCGCGATACGTTTCCTGAATGGACAGATAGGCGCAAGCAGTAGCAGCGGCGGCGACGACGCCGATGAGTAGGACAGTGTGTCGCTGTCGTGCGCGTTGGGCCTCGTTCTTCTCCACGTGACCTGGTCACTGACCCACTTTGATTTCTCCTGGTTCGTCCTCCGCCTCTCTTTCTCTTCGGCACTGTCTCCGTTTCACGCGTTCTCTCTCCCTCCCTGTTACTCCGTGTATCTCTTTCTCTGTCGTTGAGCTTCCTGACGACGTCGACGACGACGACGTTGGATGATCGTTTCTGGCTTTGACGAAGTTTCCCCACTTCTTCACGACGGACAATCGGTCTTCCTGGCTGCGGACTCTACCTCCACCATAAACGACCTCCACCACTGTGCCTTCTCCTCGACCACCACCACCACCATCACCGCCACGATCCTCTTCGAAGGCGCCGCTTATGACTTAGCCATGCGATTCCAGCACATGCTGTTGCCGCACGAGGTATACAACAGCCAGACAGGTATCCATCCAGTTGACTAACCGGATGGACGAACGGTGCGCGGAACAGATCGGTGTTAGGATCGCGTGAAACACGTTAGAGCATCATCTGCACCAAGTGAACGCTTGGTCGGGAACCGTAGACCAACATCGTTTCGTCGTACATACCGATCCCCGTAATCCACGGGGTTTCTGATCGGTAACTCGTGAGATTTTTCGTGATCGGCGAACGTGATCTACAGTGCGCCACGAGGATCAACGATCGAAAGCTACCCAGGTACTCGATAATCGCTCCAGAGCCGCGGATGATACGCGAAGATCGCGAGCGAAGTGGCCGGAAGTTCAGTGAAGAAGTGCGACTCGCTCTCATTGTCAGAGGAACTTGCAGACGTGTGAACTCGCGAGAGACAGTGCGCGTGACCGGAGGCTTCTCTCGAGGATTTAAGGCGGTATGAGACGACCCTGAAGGATCGACGGACGTGTCAGGGTTAATACGTTGCACGGTGAGTCCGTAGATCTTCAATTTATCCGAGTACGATCGGTAGATATATCTCCGAACCGGTCGATTCGACACGAAGAGGAGAAATCGAGGATTTTTGGTGGTACATAGTTCTTTGTTGGTCTGGCTCCAGCCAATCTTTCTTTATAAGAATTTAATCAAAACCCCTAGAAATTTTCATTATAAAATATTTGTTACATTGTTTAATTACGGAACATTTTTGTATGTGGTCATTGTATCAATTTTAAATGAGCACAACTCTAAAACGAAATTTTTCTGTTGACCTAGAATATTTTCGAGTTCAAACAGCTCCGAGTGCAAAGAGTACATAAGGTGTTGGGGATATTAGTATCGCGATCGCGTGTCAGATAACGTAAACAAGAAAAAAGCGACGAATGAGTAGCCTGAAAGGGTTAATTACCCCGGTTCAATTAAACGAAGCCGGTAAATCGCAGAACAGGAACGCGTCCCGGGTCTCTTGAACGGCTCTTGCTAAAATTACCGTGCATTAGTATGCACGGGTCATCGCAAAGGCCATTTCCAACTATGTCCCCTGGTTCTTGAATATACTGTTAACCCATTCGGTTCCAATGGCCGAGAATGGTCCGTGGTCGGCCGTGTCATCGCGAAAAAAAGGACTCCCCGGTTAGAATAATTCGCGGACTGTTCCACGAAATTGGTAACTCTTATGTTCCAATCCTCGAGTAGCCTAGTTTTAATCCGTCTTGAGAACTCTGTCCATGTTCCCTGTTTATGACAAAACTGAGTCGCTGCGATTTGACACAGTGTAGAAATTGAAAGAATTGAATAGCATTGATTTTGACCCACTAAAATTATTAAAGGAAGGAAGAGGTTCTTAAAAAATGTCCATGTCCTCGTACGTTCATGACAAAAATGAGGAGCTGCAGTTTGACACAGTTCTTGAGCGTAAAAATTGAAAGAATTAGATAGCATCTGTTTCGACCCACTAAAATGATAAAGGAAGGAAAACGTCATTAAAAAATGTCCATGTCCTCGTGCGTTCATGACAAAAATGAGGAGCTGCAATTTGACACGGTGTAAAAATTGAAAGAATTGAATCGCATCGATTTCGACCTACTAAAATTATGAAAGGAAGGAAAACGTTCTTGAAAAATGCTAGCATACAAAATTCGACAGAATTGTTGTTTGCTTTGTAATTCTCTCTTTCAATCGATAAAGATTGAAAATTGAATGAACGTCCGCAGTCTATTTCGAAAATTTATATTTTCCACGAAGATTATATATCACTTGATCAGACCGCCCGATGAATCGTGCAAAATGTGCACTTGTACTATGATAAAGTTTTGAAGTTCGATGATTACGGTGGTACCGACCGTCGCGGAGGATCGTCGACGTTGACGTAAGGGTTAATGTAGAAAGTTTCGGCGACACAAGGAGGAAATCGGTCAGTCTCTGTGTCTAAGGATCGTTTATCGGAACCAGGACGTGATCAGGAATCAGCGCGATCGTACGGAAGGTAATCTGACCGTGGAGCCTGGAGAAAGCTGGGGCTCTTTCCGACTTTGGCCCGTAGCAAACGAGGCGATATACATAGAAGATCATTTGGCATGCTCCGCTGCCTCGACGCATCCTTCTTCCCTTTTTTCGACGCTCTTTCACCGGACATTTTTTTCCTTCCCACGTTCTTCCGTAAGGATTGCACTCAAAACTTGCCCTTCAAACTCCCTTACATCTTCAAAAATCCCCTCAGAATCTTGGCTCTCCACTGAACGAAGCAAAAGACATATATTATTCGTTGTTCCAAAAAGATCTTCCCAACCTACAACACTCGCCCTTTGACCCTTCAGACTCCCTTAGAGTGGCTCTCCACTGTGGGAACATTTTTTAGTAACTTTATTCTAGCCGTAAAGCAATTTAAACTTCGATTTTTCTCGCCTCGGCCAGAATTTGTTATTTCGCTCCAGGAATTGCAAAAGTTTATAAAAGTTTCGTGCAAAGTGGAAGAACTTTATATATAGTCGGGGAAATATATTCTCTCGAGACTTTGGAGAGGCATATATGTAGTTAGGTCTGATTTCTTCCTGTCCGCGGATTATTATTAATCCACTTATTTATTCGCCGGGAAATTGCTCAATCTGATTCCATAGTAATATCGGCGGTGTAAATTGGATCGTGTTTGCCAGTAATACGGGCCACGTCACCGGCAAACATTTTTATTCGACTTTAATTGAATTAACGTTCACGCTCGAGGAATTACCCGGTTAGCAGATTTGCGGACAGAGAGCGCTGTTAGAAAACGTTGTGTTCCACTGCATTATCATTAAAAAAGATTGGCCGAGGGTGGGATGTGGTATGGTGCTCGCATGCGCTGTTACAATTTTCTCGCGGCACTTACACGGATCATTAGACCGGCAGTCCTCGATTCGGAGTTAATGGCACCTGCTCGCACGTGGAAGGGTTGAATGGAACAGAATTTCAATAATTAACTTTGTTTGGACGAACGCATTCTCCTTGTCTGCTAATGAGAATACCTGAGGATAGTCAATGAATTGTTGTACAGATTCAGATTGAATTCGTGCAACTGGATTGATGCTCGTTCCGGTTTTGCCGCGGCCAGGTTTCACCGGGTAATGCTCGACGATAATACTTTTGACGCGGATCGGTGACGCAAGCGGCTACATTAACCTCGATCCTATCGAAACGTAACCCTCGATATATCCCACGGATAAAGAGCGCACGGGGATTCCGTTATCCTAGAAAGTGCCGCGGCTTAATGAACCTCGAATCGTACCTAAGCGAGACGAAATTCACTCATGTCTACGGTGGGACGATTGTCCTCGACCCTGTTCACGGCCGGTCCGACGATCAGTAGGTTAATCGGCTTAACCTGTTAGCCACACGATTTTCAACCTAAACTGGCCCTTCTCTTTTCCATCATTCTCTATCCAAATACGTGCCGGATCAAAAATGATTCAATATCAGAAATGCACTGGATCGATGGCATCAGACTGATTCTAGAAATTGTACCACATTAACAATTGCAATGATATTGATTTTAACAGCGACACTATTCGTTCGCCGACTGTGTCACTAAAGATGTGCTTTACAAGTTTGATCATTCATTGTGCCCATAATCATGATGAGAGTGGTCCAAATCAAAACTTTAAAAAATGAATTAAATATCTCGAAACAAAAAATATACGACTTGGACCACTTTCATCAGGGCCCGCTCTAGCGGTTACGACGCCCCGGGCAAAAAGACAAAAAGCCGCCCCTTAAGAATAGTGGCGCACCCAGGATTTTTTTTTAGCAAAAATGTCAACGGCAGCCTGAAATTTTCTATTAATTGAGTATTTAAAACATCAATATTTTTCTCACACTTACAGAGCGAAAATGACGCCCTTATATTTTGATATTTTGCCGCCCCGGGCGAGTGCCCCCCCCCCCCCCCCCTAGAGCGAACCCTGCTATCATAATACGATTAACGTTTAGCATGTGGATTTTACCACGTTCTTCGTTTTAAATCTTAAAAGTGTTTTCATAGCTATTCAAAATTCACAATCACAAATTTTCAGGATTATTTGTACGTAGTTCGGAATCTGTATGAGGCTAGGAAAAATTATTTTATACTTGTTAGTCCGTTTTTTAAAAGTGGTGCTGTTTAAACATTTATTTTATACCTTTTAGTGCGTTTTAAAAACGTGGCATTTTTAAAAAATTTATTTTTAATTTTATATTCTGTCGAGACACTTTGAGGCTTCGAATCAGCAAACAGCGCCTACAAAAATTGAAAACTGCGTCCGCAGAAAAGTTAGTTCGAGATACGAAACCTCGGGAATATTGAATTTTGGTTGGAAAAAACGTGTTTCCAGTGGAACTGTTTCAATAAATAAATGCGAAGTCGGGATCAATAAACAGAGAAGAAGCGGGGAATAAGATTTCCCGTAGTGACCCCGACGAACGTCGTCCCGACACTCGGTTACACCTGCACAGGATGGCCTTGTGTGTGCAGCTGAGTTAGGTATGCCACGGTACTATGTAGTGGTAAGTTAGTAACGGTTGTCAGCGCGCACACGGCTCGTGTCACTCTATCCAATCGTGCCGGTTGATTTGTGCGTTTAACGCTTGCCGGCGACTCGTTCCGTCGCTCTATTTCAGCCTGCCCCGCGAAAACTACCTTGTAATCTCGAATCGAAAATAGAGGAACAAGAAGACCGTCCGCCGATCAAACATTTAACCAATGTGTAATAACGCCTCGCGGATGTTACATCGTAGAAGACATTCCTCCAAAATAAACATCATTGGAAAATAAGTTGGCGAGAGAGCCTATCGAGAAAATAGAGCGAATATCGGTTTACGGCGGAGTCGCGTGGAGCGGTAATTTATCGGCGATTAGTTTCTCCTGCAGTTATCGTCGCGCAGTTGAGGCACGATTTTCTAATGATCGACTTCTGTCAGCGTGGCCGAACGTTCCGGCATGTTGCTCTCGTTGCCCCAGATCCGGGCTCTACTTTTTGAGGCTGTTTAAAATGCGGACGTCGCACTGTCCCTTTCAGGTTCCACCCAAAGGTGTCCCACGTCCGTTTCGCCGCGCAACAAATGTCTGGAGGAAGTGCTAACCCTTCAGAACTCGTCAAAACTCTATAGCTCATTTATATTCCCGTGAACGGTTTCATCCGTCTATTCAGGGCAAGCAAGAAACAATATTGCTCGAGTACCATGTGAGGTTTTGTTGCGATTTATTCTTCGCAGATTCGAGTTACGAGAAAAACTCGCGACGAGGTTCAATGTGGAAGAGGGCAGATTCTCTTTTTCACCGGTTTCGGGCTGGCACGCTCGACTATCACTTTCCGCGACTCCGCTCGCTGCCAGGAGAGGATAGGCGCGAGTCATTCGAGTCGAACACCGAGACCGATCGTGCAAAACCGATCGCTCGAGTTTAAAGCGGATCGCTGACCGTCCAAGTGAAAGCGTCCGGCGCGGCGTCGGCATCGGAGAAGCTTCTGTTAACTCTGTGGCACGAACCCTCGCGCGGCTTACTTTTCCACGCGATTTCGTTCACGGAAACGGGTCTCGATCGACCCGCTGAATGAGTCTACGGAAAAATATCGGTCAACCGTGAAAGAACTCGATCCGGTCGCCTCGTGATTCTCCAAAGATCGAGTATCGTGGGACTGCGGAATTCATGCATTTATTCAGCAATACAACATTCTTGAATTTTTGAAATCTTGTACTGTTTTATTTTAAACTCAATCAATTTCTTCACGAATGCATAAAGATCTGATCATGAGAATAGATCAATCATGTTGCTTTCAACTCGATACCATTATTAGGACGAGAAAATAAATTGTGTAGTCGATCGCTAATGAATAAGTTTATGCAATTTACAATTTCTGCAGACGAATTTTAGGAAACTTGAATCAAATAAAATCTTATTTTCCGTGGTAGTGGCCTTTCTAGATCTGAAATAAATTCAAATCGTACTAAATTCCGTCGTGTTTTATAACGTAGCATTTTTTTTTAATTTTTGGAAGCCTCAATTGCATAAAGATCCGAAGGAAGTCTAAGATCATGCAAGAACCCTAACGCCTCCTCTGAAGCGATAGAACAACACAGCTCATCTTCTAATCGCGAGTTGAAGAGCTCTCGGTGGCTCCAGGCTGACTTAACTGAAAAAATAAATTGTGTAGCCTAACGGAGGACGTCGAAGACGATCTCCGCGTCTCCGGAGCATCTAGGAAGAAGATTGAATCGAATGGAACAGTTCCAAAGTCCTGATTGAAGCGAGATTTCTCTTCGACCGCGACAGATTGCAAAAGGAAACGTCGATGGTTAGCAAGTGGTCTGGGCAATGAGACGTCGGATATAAATTGGGGAGAAGAACAACGGTGTGACGATAACGACGACGACGACGACGACGACGATGACGAGGTGAACCGTCTCTCGGTTGAGGCCAAGCCAATCGGGTCACCCAGATCCAATAACGAAGAGCCTCTCAGACGAGGCCTCTCTGCGAGCTTTCTCCGAGGTTCGCGTGTGCACACTCGGATTCCTATGCACACGCCGGTGTGTTTTCACGCACCTGTACAAGCCCCTCCCCTCCCCTTCCTCACCTGCTGACGGCCAATGAACGCGGAAGAATTTTCGAGGCACTCTCAGCACCGTGTATGTATGTATATATACTCTTTGACTCTTTCGCCGGCGATCCACGCCGGCAGGATCGAGAGGATCGTGATCATGACCGTGTCCGTGTCCGGGCCCTTGCCTTGTATACTCGGTGTCCTCTTTACAAACGCTCAAATATCAGGGATTCCTTTCTACTTCTATGATACACCGACTCGAGAGTGGAGCAACGCCATAACCCAGCCGCTCTGACAACAACGCGACAGTAAACCACCGTGCTCCATAAATGAGGTCGTTCGATTACGTCTCGTCCGGAACTATTCCGTTTTATTCTATAAAACGAAATACTTTCCTCCGGGACGCAGACGAGCACGTGCACCGTTCATTTGGGTATGATGTTAACCATTCGAATGGAAAGTCTGAGGCGCCACTAAAAATTGCCTCAATATTATTTAAAGCTAGTTTTCGGGATTGATAAAGTGTTATGAGTACGAGTAACAGAAAATATCTTGTAGAATGGAAATTGAAAATTTTTGACAAAAAGACAGGTTCTCCGTTTCCCAGCAATAAAATTAAATGTTTAGGAAATTCGGAATGGCGGCAGGATCGCGAGTTTCCCAGCAATTTTCTGAGTTCTGTGCTGCAAACACCGTAGAATGGAAATTTAAAATTGTTTAGAAAAAGACAATCCTGAGGACTCTCATTGAGGTTCTCTCTTTTCCAACAATAAAATAAATGTCTAGGGAATTCGTCGTGACGGCAGAATCGCGAGATTCCCAGCAATGTTCGGAATTTTGTGCAGCAAGCACCGCAGAATGGAAATTTAAAATTGTTTAGCAAAAGACAATCGCAAAGACTCATCTTGAGGTTCTCCGTTTCCCAGCAATGAAATTAAATGTTTACGGAATTCGTCGTGACGGCAGAATCACGAGTTTCCCAGTAAGTTTCGGAATTCTGTGCAGCAAGCACCGTTCGTGCACAGACCCTCGGTTATCCGCGGCATTTAACTGCCGACACATCCCGCGAACGGTTTTCGAGGAAACACGTAAAATTCGCCGTGGAATATAACGGATACTCGATCTCCGCGGCACACGATCTCGCGTACACACAACGACGCTGAAAACCTCCGGCGCATCGAGCTTCAGTTTCAATTTATTACCGCAGTGGTTCGTTTTATCCGTGCTTTCATACGCGGAACCCGTTTTACCTTTTAGATTTATCCGCGGAAACGCGTTTCGCCGCTTGTACACACGTAAAATCCGACGGAGGAATAGGAAGGGGGATAAACAAACGCGGATCTGTTTTCTCGCGAGATGCGGGAAAAATGTCGGTCTGTTAAACGCGAAAGCTTCGGTGCTACGGTTTTCATATTCAAACTTGTCCGGGCATCCTCCGTGCGGTCTCGAGAAAATGAAACACGTTGAAAGTCTGAAGAAAATGAAACGAGAAATTGCAATTCAATTCTTGAAAATGATACCCACCAGAATGAGCTCGGTAAAAATTCATCGTGAGGACCACGAATTAATTCGCGATGAAATTATTTCTCAGATAATTCTGAATCGATCTACACTCGAGGCATTCAAGTAAAACGTTAATGAATATAAATTATTTTTCTTATTATTTAAATTATTTTCAATTCGAATGCTTCGTCCTCGAAGAATCCGCGAAGCTGCAGCGGAAAAGGATTATTCGAGGAGCTGGGGATGGAAAAGGTCAAGGAATTTCCTGTGGATGACGGGGATCGCGTCAGAATTTCCTTCACGATGGAACAGTAGCAAACGGTCGCCTCATTAGAGCTACTACATTGTATGCCGTGACTTCCTCCGTGCAACTGCAATCGTTTCTGCAGGAACGAGCGGACCGTTCGCGATAATTACGTTCGTCTTCAGCCGGTGCTCGGTTTTTGTCGCGATCGAAACTACCTGAAACCGAACGCCACGCCACGAGGAAGCGAGAAGAGAGAAACAGACACGGAACACAGTCCGAAGGAAAGTGACTTCCTTGTATTCGCGCGTGTGCGGCCCGTATCGCGCTCGAATAAACGACCGAATGAAAGCGAACGGCGATTGTCGCGCTGTCAACGCGAAACACTCCCACGATCGCACGCCTACGATTCATTCTGTCGAACCGGGACGGCTTTGCACATTTTTATCGAGCTTTACCATCCGAGGAAATACTTTCTCGGTGCTGGTTTGTGGAGCTGCAGTTGAAATGCTGAATAATGCAGATTTTGTCTGCTTGAAATAATTTTTCCGAGTACCGGTTTTAAAAATGCACCCCTAAGTGCCGCTGTTTGTCCTTAACATTTCTGGAACGTACGATACACAACGCTTCGTGGAATTTTCACCGAATTTTCAACGAAAATAATTTGTTTACTGACTCCTGACTAAATTGGCTTCGAGATTGCGCAAGCTATGAAACGAGGTATCGGGGAACGGTTTCAATCGGGAATGTTATGAAACGGAGTAACGGTATCCTGCTCGTTCCTTCTTCATCTTGCCGCGCAGCCTCCCCCGCGCGTATTATAATAATCCGTCATTATTACTGGTGGAAATAATGTATGTATAAAACAGTCAATGGGGTAACTCTATCCTACAGCAAATTCGATTTTTACTGCTCCGATGGACTGTCGCGGGGCAACGCGCGTGACGTTGTCGCCCGTTGCGTGCGCGTAATAGCGTTTTACTCGGAATCGGAAAAATGGACAACGAACGTCACGTGGAATTGATAATTGATAGTAACGGTACACCTGTCTTGGCTCACGGGCTCCTGGCCACGTATGCCGAGGGAACCGATTGCTTTCGTGCGCGCGAAAAAGTGTGAAACGTTTAGCGAACTCTAGATAATGGTTCCAGTCTCTTTGATACTTTCCGAGCGTTAAACAAATTCCGAGGGTTTGGCTCCACAGACAGTTTTACGGAGTTCTAGAATAATTTAAACTCGGTTCATTTAGAAAATGGGCTGGGGTTCGGCTCCTAGAAAGATTCCTGCTGCGAAAATGAATAATCCCATTGTTAGAGGATTAAACTGCGAATGCTGAGAAATGAGAGGCCGCAATAAATAGCTATCTCGAGGAACTGATTACAGTTGGACGAAGGAACCGATCGGCCGGTAGCAGATTCGAGCAGTTCATTCCTAAGAAGGTCAGAGGAACGAGGAAGAATAGAATGAACGGCGACGGGGGAATTGGTAACTGGGTTACCGGTGTCTTCGCGAAGCAACGCTGATCAACCTCTCGCTCTCTTCGTCTTTCTCACGGCCCCTCGCGCTCCCTCTGAGAGATCTTTTCACTTCGTTCCTCTTCGGTTTAGCATCACACGGAGCCAGCGAATCCGTGGAACGCCTCTCCGGACCGACTCGGTAACGGGATTTCGAGCGCGTAGGGATGCCGCGCCGCCTCTGCTCACCTCCGAGGAACACACGTGCGCGAATATCTCGACAGGTATCGCGAGATTATCGAGGAGAAGGCATCGACTCTTGTACGCTCCTCTCGATTTTAAACTGTGCTGATTACCGCGTGGCGATTATTAAAATTTCTCGGTTACCTTAATTCTCGTTATCAATGTCTACGAAAGTCCAAGCACCTCAATTGTAAGCTCACATTATCGACTTCTACGATCCTGATCCCAATGCTGAATATTAGACAGCGGATCTTTACGCATTTATGAAGAAATTGGTTGGCCGAAACGTAAAACAGTAAAAGACGTTAAGAATTCGATGAATGTTGTAATATTGCTTTTAATGTAACAAAGTCGTTAAGGCGTGAAATTAATTTTTATGTTATTCCTGTTTCCCACAATTAATGCAAAACATTTTTACTACTTTACTACAGATTATCCTGCCAATTATTAAAATTTTCGTGCTAGCAGAATTCACTAAAGATCAATGTTTACCAAATTCATTTGACTGTTGCTTCGCTCACCGAAAATTTCAAAGCGAAGAGCCAAGTGAGAAGAACGAGAAAAAATCGCTGTGCTCGTAGGGACTGGGGAGTTTTAGCGACCGGTACAATCGATGATGGATTTTTCTGTGCAGGTTCGAAGAATTAAATTGTAATTGAATCCCCGTGGCGCAGGCTCGAGATATTCCTGTACCGTTACCAAACATGGCACATATAATATGAGTAGATTTGAAAAGACGATTAATGTACTCGGCATTCTCCAGCCGGTGAAGACCATTCGTTTAAAAGTAACGTCGTCGGTTGAAGCTCGTTCCGCAGCTTCTGTTCGTTTCGAATCGGCCCGGCAAAATGTAGGCTAATTACTCCCCGAGGGGGGTTTTTCTTCTCTCTTTCTCTCTCTTTCACTTTAACCAACAATCTCACTTCGCCAACCGACCAACAATAATCTCGTTTCTGTGTGTTTGATTTTTTTGCTCGGTTGCAGATGGCTGTCGGGAAGAGTGTCCAATTACTCATCGTCATCCTTTCTTCGACGTCCGTCATTTCGCACTCTTACGTCGCCCAGGCTGCAGGTAACAATCACGTTGCGTAACGAACTACCACCGATGACACGGCTCGAAAGTCTCTCCTACTCGAGCCGGACAATTAACAATTAGCGGTTCACCGTCCGGGACGACTTATCTTCGCGAACGCAATTATCGCGCGATTCACGGCGGCGCGCGACGAGAGCGAGAATTTTCAGACGAACCAAGAGATTCTTAACGCTAAATCAATCATTATTGTCCTGTGGTTAATTGTATATTATTGAAAGTACCTTTTCGTCTTGTTGCTTCGATGTGTACCGTGTGATCGTCGAGTTCACTGGCCTTCTCTGGTTCACGGGCTAAAGCGAAAACAGTGAAAACCTGGATTCGAAGTTAAACGGCTCGTAAACTTCCACTTTCCTGCTGTTCACATTACTAACAAGCCCAGACCTCGAACTGGTACGATTAAAATGATCTGAGACAGATTTTAAATGATTAAACTCTTCTGTATTCTAGAAATTGCTAAAAATTCAAATATCGTATGAGAAACAAGGTTCAATTTCATGTGAATAGTGTGAAAGAGATTATATGGTGTAAAAATTAAGATTGCTTCGAGTCCAAAGGATTAAGACGAAAAATTCCGATTGAAGTTCCAATTTCCTCGAGCTCTCGAGACGGTCGAAGGATAGTTTCGAACAAGAGGAGCAGGAGTTTATACGTTTCCCCAACGAATAACCTCGATATATACGCGACCACGCGCGGATAACTTCCAGCTTCCGTATTTCCATAAAAAAATTTGCGATTCCCCGATCCAGATTGAACCGCCCGTGAGTTCTCTCTTATTGGCCACGTAAAATAGAACCGAAGGGAAGGTTCGTATCTCACATACCGAGTACGAGTCTCGATGAATGATACGCATCGTCGACTGTAATTACGAGACTGTTGATCCGGAAGCATCTTTCCTCGGCAGTGAATCGGCTGGAGAAACGAAACCGTGAAAGTGACCCACGCCTAGAAACGTCGGTCATCGGGGTGATCTCGGATTCTTTCGGGATCATTAACCCATTTGCATCGTTACTGCATGTTTCTGCACCAGTGAACGCTTTGCGAAGCGATCAATTTGAACGTACAGCAAGGAGCATAACTGATCGCTAGATCTTTATGCAAAATAAAAATTGTCTGCGTCGATTGCAAGAAATGGAAACTAAATAGAATGTTCTTTCTTCCCTTAATAGTTTTGATCGAGGAGAAATCGTATATATTGACATCTTTAATTTTCCAAAACTACGCATACAGCTTTGAATGCGAAGCGTTTTCCTTCGAATTCAGAGGGAATCGAATGTATGTCAGCCGCGAGGGAATATCTGAAATTTCTGTCGCGCATTGGGGACGGGTCTGAGGGGCTGGGAGCCAGGCTCCGCGAGCACGGCTCTGTTCGATGGAATTCACGACTTTCGAAAGGAAGTGAGATGTAAGTGGAATTCGGTGTCAGTGTCGGGTTCGCGCGGTCCTGAGAAGTCAATCGCGGTGTGTACACGCGAAACGTCGGTTCCATTCAACGATGGAACCCGAGCCCGCGGATAATCCGACGAACCACCGACACCACGAGACACTGGAAACATCGAGTCTTCTGCCACGCACGTGGGAACAACGTCCCAGCGGTGTTGACACGCGTAATTACATCGCAAACAATCCTTCCAGCCGATGGAGACGCGAGCGAAAGGTTTTCCGCGGGAAACGGGACGTTTTCCTTGACCCACGACATTTCCTTCGATTTCCACGAACAACTGGGACTGGTTTTATTAGCTCGCATCTGGATCTGGATTTGTAAATTAGATATGTCCCGGCTGCATTCGCTCAAAGAACAATGCAATGATTTTCTAAAAAAAAATGCAACAGAAGAAATGCGAGTCTTGTGAAATTCAAATAAAAGTATTATTCTGTTTGGTTACGATTCGTTGTGTGCTTGTAAGAAGTAGGAAGATATGCAATCTGCTAATCTGCACGTTGCACGTTACCACACGGTTTTATGCTAATTTCTGGAATAGCTCTTAGGAGTTTTATTCTTTTCTCGAACTGGGAACTACTTTCTCGAAATTATGAATTTTTCAGCGAGCTGCCGCTCGAGACGTCTGTGGAGATCCACTGTGTAGATTGGACGAACGCTAATTAGCATTTGACTAATATTAATACAATTGGAACTCCGGCGCAGATCGTAATGACTTGCAATAAATTTTACATCGAGTTCTTTCCCTAAATCTGTCGCAATTAGAGGTTAGTGATCGTACATCGGTGACTCTGATCTAACACAAACAACGACCGAAACGTTTCGTCAACGATTCCACTGACCAGGGTTGAATTCCCGTGACCCACATTGGCTATTTCACTCGACGCGTCGCCGCTAGCGTAAGCGTAAAAGTTAGCCGAAAGTTCGTGAGGACCGGACGCGCGATGAGATTAGAAAATCCACGAGAACACAACTAACTGACGCATTTCCCGTCAACGTTGGAATTTAATGAGTTGCTGGATACAGGCGCGAAACTTTTAATGAACCCCGCGGCAAGTTCAGGATTCAGCGACGCTTTCCGTTGCGTTCGAGCTAGAAAAATGAATTATTATCGTACTCGCGGATAACGAGTCTACTTACTCGGACGCGTCTCGTAATCGATACGACAACGCTCGTCCCCGGACTCCTCCCTGTCTGTGCCCACACACCCACGCCTGATAATTGGAAACGTTGATTACATTTTCTCGAGAGCACACGATTCTCGTAAAGCCGGGAAACGCGGGCAAACATTTTTATCGAGCTGTTGCGAGCGTCGATAACAGATTGAAAATGATCGTGCACTTTATCCCTTCCCACGCAAATGGCGACTCCGAGAGAGGCGCCACTACAAATTGCTGTACCATTATTCAAAATATTGTTTACATCGTTAAATATATCACTACATATTTAATGTATTATATATATATAATATATATGTATACGTTGATAGTAAAACGAACTACAAAAACGAGAATCTTGTGAATGAAGCCTGTGAGCGAACAAACAATTTTTCGTGAAACAAACGGTTTTCGAACAATTTGAGAAAAATGTCGGACCAAAATCAAGAAATGAAGTGAAATCAAACTGTTTTTTGAGCATTTAATTAATAATTTTAATTATAAACTTATATATTTAATGATGTATGGGGTGTTGTATCAATTTCTGGTCCATAAAATTTAAAATGCTCATGATTTCAGATCATTTTTGTCCTTTAACCTGTTTTGCATGCGATAGTTGAGCTGTTTACAATTTATAGAAGACAGACAGATTTAATAATATTAAAACTATTTTGACTAATGATATGGCAATTTTTACTGGCGCCTTAATGTCACCATTCGAGTGCAAATAGTTAAATAGTTGCAGATTTTCGCGCGTCGAAGGAGGATAAGTGTTACCAGTAGTCTCCCATCTTCCCCCTCCACAACGCTGTTGCCTCACGCTTGCGTCGGGCCGGCCCGGGCCACGATTCAGCTCTTCGCGTGTGGGTCAGTGTCCCGAGTCGATTACGGTATTTCCAAATATTTCCAAATTTCGCACCCTCCAGGAAGGGGCGAAACTTTCCAGGCGACGGGGACGGAATAGGCCTGATCTGACTGGGAAATTGTCCGGGCGAGGCAAACAAATACACGTTGCCTCGCTAGGCAGCCGCGGCTAACAACGCGTTGTCGCATTGATTGCCTTGCCCGGCCGACTCGGAACACGGATTTGCTCATATTTATTTAGCGGTTCACTTTACAGGATTTTTCTAAACGCAGTTGTCTTTGTAAGACCACAACCCTTGAGAAAGTGGAACCCAAAAAATTTTAAGACTTAAAATATATGAAATAAAACATAATGAAAGAAAGCACATGATTTTTTCGAAAATCTGTTTTACGATAAAAAGTAATAGGACATTTGTCCAACATATTTTTCTACCAATCACCTATTAAACATTTAGGTATTGCACGAGGTATTATACCAATTCCAGATCCACAAATTTTCATAATCATGGGGAATGGAAATATTCTAGGTCGGAAGAAATGATTCATTCTTGAGTTAGAATAAATGTAGATGACCGAGGATATTGCAATCGCTCGGCCATCCTTGATCCTGTTAAGAATATTTTTCGAATTTGTCAAAGATCTCGCTCAGCTAAATAATTATCAGACTGAGAATTTTTCTAGGGGAATGAAAATCATTCTCGCGGTACTGAGAAAAAGAAAACGGCGAAGTCTGAACCAGGAACGGTCCCGCAGTTAGGTCAGCGTTGTCTCATGAAAAATTCCGAGTTGCGTCTGGCTGTTGCGCTACTTCGTATCTCGAGCAGTAACCAAGATAACGGATCAGCTGGCCGAATCCATTTAATTGCCGAGCGATTTGATCGCTTAATTGCGAATGCTCTTTAGAGAAGTCTCGTTCGATTCGGCGATCACCGAGTAACTCTCGCAATTTCAGATTACGGGAGAGCTCTGGTTCGATCGGAGATAGAGAAGTCTCTCTCTCTCTCTATCTCTCTCTCTCTCTGTTTCTCGCGAAAATAATCATCGCGATAGGTGGAAATAAAAATGGGGAAAAAATTATGTGGAACGCTGCAAGTGGCCGTGTGTCAAGCACTACGGACGATGCACGGAGTAGGTCATTGTATCGGTAGTATGCAGGCATATAAGGAAGCACGTGCAGAGCCTACATGCTTGCTCGCCTATGCCTCGGTCACCTAACCAGAACCGATCACGGTGAATACTCGGCAAAAACCTAAATGCGCTCAACCTCGAAGCTGAACGGTGTGCGCAAAAATATCGGGACGTCTCCCAGATTACTTTTCGCGAGTCTTCTCTAATTTTCTGGTTTTCGTGCACGCGGAGATTTTTGCTAATCCAGCGACCGAAAGTTCAACAACCGATTACCGCCGCGGGCCGACCTCGGAATTCGGGCCGAGCGGCCCCAATTCCGCCGTGAATCGACTCGAACGGGCCCCGGACCCCCCGTTTCGTTTTCAGCGGCCAGTCGCCGGACCGTTGCGCGCAAGTAATTGCAGCTGACCTCGACAACGGCATTGTTCAGCTTGATTAACGCTTAATGGGCAATTCTCCTGGCTCTCTAACACCGCGTTTTCCAGTAAATCGTTGAATTCGAATGACGAATGTTCTACGAATTATATTGTAACCGCGCATTTCCCAGAATAGACTTTTCCCAGCCTCAGAAGTTGTGCACGCATGCTGTTTTCCTCGCGCGTTAATTATCCGTCTTTGTGTCAAAGAGTTACAGTCGAACAAACAACCGGTGGCTATTATTATTATACCTCGAACTCCCAGCGGAGCAGTATGTCGGTTAGAGATCCCCGAAGGCGGACTTTCTACTGTCATGCCCATAGCGGCGGCTGCATCGGTTTATCTTCACGCTCCTGTTCGTTTCTTTCCGTATTAAAAACATTAGCATGCCACGGTGCATTTATTACGAGCCGCGTTCCTATCGGCCCATAAATTACTATTCATACGCACACGAGATCAAACGAGGAATCGCTCTGGTTCGCAGGTAGAAGATTGTTCGGCGGTTACAGGATACTGCCGAAGGTTTGTCAGCCGGCAGTCCCGTCCCGCGTCAAGTCCACCGAGCCAGCGATATGCATGTTCAATTACGAGTGTACGCAACGGAACGGGCAGGTTGTGGGCGCCTGCATGGACGGGTTCCTGTTCGGTGCCTGTTGTCAACTGCCCCCGAAGAATTCTGCTCTCAGCAACCTAGACAAACTCGGCGCCACTTGGCCAGACTCGTTCGGCATGCACGAGATCGACCATGTGCCGGATATACCGATTCTCTTGAACCCTGACGGAACACCATTGGGAATGACAGCGTTCCAGGATAGCACCGAAAACGCCGAGACCCCTGGCAACCAGCTAAGCAACGAAGAGACTCCCTACACCAAGATCTCCACGTTCAAACCGCCCCCGACAACTATCAGGCCGTCCAGCGGCGCATACATCATGGACAGCATCCACAACGGCGAGAGACCCCAGATACCCCCTCAGCCCGACTTCAGCAACCTGGAACAGAACTTCGGAACTCTGTTAGGACAACAAAACATCCTGAACGTATTGTCTCTACCCGGACTCCTCGCTCACGCGGACAAGAATAACGTCCAGCAAGACTCGAACCCGAATCCTGTCACCACTTTATTGAGTCCTGATCAGATCCTCCAGATCGCTGACCCTGTCGACCAACTCCCAGCTCTGTTCTCGCAGGGACTGGGTCAGAACAATCACACTTCCGCGGACACGATACTCCTAAACGAGAATGGAACTACTTTGAACGAGACTTACAATCCTGACGAGCTTTTCAAACCCAGTACGGAATCCAGCACCGAGTCCAGAAGGGTCTCCGAGACTACCCAGAGACCCAAAGTGACGGAACCTTTGCCAGTTACCACGAAGAAGAAACCTTCTCACCATGGATCAACTTATCAGAGCAACCCTGGGACTCCTTGGATCAAGTTCCCTGATCAATTCTTGTCCTCCAACCTCGATCAGAAGTTCGGCACACCTTCCATGACCAAGTCACCGAGTGCTACCACGTATAGCGATCAACAATCCACTACTACCGAAGCGATACTCGAGACGAACGTCTTCGAGAAGGCTAGCACCGTTCAAGAAAGAGTGTCAACGAAGGATGTTGAAGCTACCGGAACTGAGGACGAGAGGACCACCACGCCGATGAGTACCTTGAGCAGCGAGAAGGATGATGACCTAATTAGAGTGCCCACTATCACCTACGACACGCCGTCGGGCAACAAGAAGGATGACACGGTGGACAAAGCGGAGCAGTCGATCAATCACATCATTTCCATTCTGAATAACACGAGACCCGGCTCTGGGACCACCATACAAACGCCTCACGTGCCCACCGGACAATGGGTCAGCATCGACGAGCCTTCCAAGCCATCCAAGCCTTCTCTCATCAAGATCTCCACCACGAAAGCGTCCACGCCCGCGCCGTTCAACACTCAGACCTTCCCCTATGAGGTGACTTACTCTACTTACCCGACGACTTATAGTCATTCATCAAGGCCGTCGACGCAGGCCAGCAATTTTGGCTACACTCGAAACTCCACTGCCAATCCTCCAGCTCCCACAGTCATCGTTCTAGGACCCTTCGGAACGGAATTGTCCACAGAGACCACGAAGTTGATCACGAAGAAACCTGAAACTGCCAAGCCCACCGCTGGCTACCAGAGACCCGGTCCTTTGACCACGAAGAAGCCCAGTGTCTCTACAACCATCACTCACAATATCAGCACGGTGATCGAGAATATTTCGACTAACAATGTTGTTTCCACGAGCATCTTCAGCGTGAAGCTGAAGGACGGCACTACTTCGAAGCCTACAGTTAGTAATAATTATAGCACAGAGCCTGTCGTTGCTGAAGAGACGCAGACCTCTGTCAAAATACCCACCAGAAGGCCTATAATCTTCACTACCTTGGCACCTTGGTCTTATAAGCCTAATTTCCCCATGAAACATTCCACGCCGTCGCTCATCTTCGCTGAGAACGAGCCGACACCTGTTAACACTGTCTTCGTGAAGGATACTAGCGTCTCCACGACCATAAAGATCAAGGCCACGACGCCTCCTCCTCCTTGCGAGGACGAGACCCCTGCTCCCGATGATCTGATCAATTTCCCGCCGGTCAGGAACCCTAATTTGAACATCTCCGCGCCTATTTCTCAGCAAGAGAAGCCGACCATCGTCGAGTCTTTTAATAATACTCGTTATCCTGAGATCGAGATACTCGGCGAGAACGATATCCCCACGCCTACGTTCATCGAGGACGATGTACTGACGAACAAGGTGGACACGTTCGTCAACAAGATCGTGCAGAGTCTGCAGGTCAACTTCGAGGTACGGAAAATTGTTTCTACTTTGAGAATTTCCTCTGCTCGAATCAGAAGAATTTTTCCCTAACATCTTTGTGTTTTTTAGGACCTCAAAGATGTCGTATACAATCGAGCGAACGCCACAACAGTGACCCCAGCCACTCCCACGAAGAGACCATCGAGCACCACGAAGAAGCCTGTAAGGAGACCAGCCTCGACGACCAAGCCTCTATCGAGTACAACGAAGAGACCAGCCACCACGAAGAGACCCGTCAGCCGTCCAACTTCGACGAAACCATCGGCGACAGAGAAACCAGCTCGTCCTTCAAAGCCGACAACCTTGAAGCCGAAACCAACCACAGTGTCCAGCGCTACCACGAAGAAGCCTCAAGTGACGACGAAACGAACCAGACCGACTAGAAGACCCACCACGACCGTGGCTACCAGCACACAGGCTGTAGTCCTCGAAGAGGAAGAAACTAGTCCTGCTATCGCTATCGAGACGACCACTGTAGCGCAGACGACTGCTGGCAACGATCTACGGTCCCGTAAGTTCGGCAAAAGTTATCCCTCTTCATTCTAGTTAGGATTTTTCGTGAGCTGCTGCAGTTTTCAATGAAACTAACTCTCTTCGCAGAATGTGGAATAAGGCCTCTAGCTAGGGAAGGTAAGATCGTCGGAGGGAAAAGCGCCTACTTCGGCAAATGGCCTTGGCAAGTCCTGATCCGTGAGGCTACCTGGCTGGGTCTCTTCACGAAGAACAAGTGCGGAGGCGTTCTGATCACGGAAAAATACGTGGTGACCGCCGCTCACTGTCAACCAGGGTAAATTCCAGCTTCTGATCCAACTTTCACGGATTATTCTAGCTTCAAGAAGATCTACATTTTTTTATTGATCTTGCACAGATTCCTAGCAACCCTGGTAGCCGTCTTCGGGGAATACGATCTCTCCGGCGAGCTGGAAGACAAACGCAGCGCGACGAGGAATGTTCGACGTGTGATCGTCAACCGAGGCTACGATCCTACTACCTTCGAGAATGATTTAGCTCTGCTGGAACTGGACTCGCCGATAGTGTTCGACGAACACATCGTCCCCATCTGTATGCCGGACGATGGGATCGATTTTACCGGGAGAATGGCCACTGTCACTGGCTGGGGTCGACTGAAATACAGTGAGTGCATCTTCCAGCCTCAATAACTTGAGGTTTCGGTTGAAAATGGTAGTGTGCTAGCTGGTTGTGAACGGTTGCTTTTTTAACCGACTTCGAAAAAGGAGGAGGTTACGCAATTCGATCTGTATGTGCCTTTTTTTTAAAGCGAAACTTCTTTGCTGAGGGGCTACAAATTTCTAGCGTTACGGAAGTGACGAAATTTCGCGAATAACCTCGAATAGTTTGACAAGTAACATTTTCATAATTAATTTACTAACTTTAAAGACTTCATTGGTGAACTTGTAAGATTAATCACACGTTCTGTAAATGTTTAATCACAGACGGCGGTGTACCGTCGACCCTGCAAGAGGTCCAAGTGCCGATCATAAAGAACTCCGTGTGCCAGGAGATGTTCCAGACGGCAGGACACTCGAAGCTGATCCTGGACAGCTTCCTGTGCGCAGGATACGCCACTGGACAGAAGGACTCTTGCGAGGTATTCATCAAACCATTGAACTGATCCCGCTGGCAACCATAAGTTCATGGTTCCACGATTCATTCCGCTCCGCGGGAAAGCACATTGAGTCCCCGTTAGACTTTTCTCGGTAAAACGGTGACGTTCAATTTGATCGTTTCTTCAGGGTGACAGCGGTGGTCCACTGGTCATGCAACGACCTGACGGACGATGGTTCCTGGTCGGCACTGTGTCCCATGGAATTAAATGCGCTGCGCCTTATCTGCCTGGCGTCTACATGAGGACCACCTTCTTCAAGCCTTGGCTTCAAGGTGTCACTGGGACCAGGGGATTGGGGAACTGAGCCTCTCCTAACCGAACTACACTGGCATTGACATTGATTCTGTGCCGCCTGTATAAATGTACAAAGGAACACTAATTTATTTCCTTCGGGATCGATCGAGGATCGAGCAAACGGGATCTGCACACTTTCGACTTTAACCCTTTGCACTCGATCGCTCCTGAAACGTCCCGGAAAGTGGGACGTTGTTAATCCAGTCGGAAACTCGAACGTTGTCAATCCAGCCGGAAACTCGAACGTTCGTAGGCGAAAGAGTAGGCGGACGAAAAATTTGTTTAAATGTAACAGTAACTAATTTGGAACAGCACTCGGATTGGATCTGATTTTCACTTACACGAGTTTCTGGCAGGCGACAGAAGATTCCGCGAGCGCAGAGGGTTAAATAGCGTGCGTCCTTATCGAGAGGCCGAGCGATTATTCGAATTTCGCAATAGTATCGCTGTCGGAACGGGAAAGGTACACTCGCTCGAAGCCGATCGATCGTGTGTACGTGAACGTTGCACCAGGGCACGAATGTGCCAGGCGAACTTTGCATCTTGATCAAAGATCTCGAGATCTCGTGGGCGTAATTATACTAATTTGTTAACGGAGCAACGAGCCGGCCCGCCCCAGTTCATAGGCTAACGAGGTGGAGCTCGTTCGGATAAATGAAAAATTTAAACGGCGAACGATGGAAAATCGGCGCCAAGAATCATTTTTATAGAGAGAGAGAGAGAGAGAGAGAGAGAGAGAAAGAGAGAGTATACAGAATTCCGCGAGAATAGCTAGAGTAATTTAATGAGCTGTCAGAATCATTGAAAAACCGATTTTCCTTTAATTAAACATCGGCCCCCGTCGTTCGCCATTTCGACCCTTCAATTATTGAATCGCACCATTGACGGTAAATTGCGATTCGAACAGAGTGTTGAGTACTATACAATCACGTGTTGCGAGCCTTATTTATTTCGTTGTTAGCTGTTATTTATTAAACCCATTTTTATACAAGACAATGGACTTCTTATTTACACCTTCTCCACACTAAAGCGCCGGAAACTATGTATTACGGTTGGTCAAATTGTTTCACTATTAAAAAGTAAACTAAACTAAAATTCCACACTATAGGTATCCAAAGAATTTAATTGATTAAAACTGTTTATTAAGAGAATTCCATTTGTTATATATCAAACTTCGAACTCCATTTGCTACCAAGTTCCGAAGTGTTACGAATAATTTAATAGGTCCGTGTAGTTCCCCGCGGAAAAGGGATGAAAGCGTCCGAGCACCACACGCGGTTATTCATACTAATTACCCTCTTTCTGTCGTCCCAGTTGGGGTAAACAGCGACCAAGATGGCTAATCCATCAGCATTACCGAGAATTTTTCATCTGGTACAGATTCGTATTCACGTCGTAACCTTTTTACACTCCTGGAAGGAGATCCACCCACTCGTCGAGCTTCACCTCACCCTCCTGCTAAGAAATACACTTTTTCTTTGCCGCCTTCCATTCTAGAAATTTGATTCGTTGCTCTCAAGCGCGAGTAATGTTACTCTAATTCCATTTCCTTCCCTCTTCGCCTATATCGAATAATTCCGCGGAGAAATCTTTTTTAATACGCTACTGATTCCAATCAAAACCCCCTGAATTTCATAAAAGTGAACCACAACGATGGCGACACCGTAGACACCTGCTCTGTGCTACCTTCTCCAATGTTTTCCCATTTGCTGCTCGGGAACATAAATAATGATACCATTCATTCTATCGCTTTTCCTTTTTCCTCAGCCTGCGGCGACGTGTGAGAAAATTCCAGGAAAAATGTTTTCCACGATGCCACCCCCTTGAGTTGCTGCCATTTCATTCTAAAATTATTATTCATCATTTCTCTTGTTGCAAAGGGGGGAAGTATTTTTAACTGCGTTTATTAAAACGATTCGAAGAAGGAATAAAAACATCCTGAACGAGAACCGCGTCTAACGAAGAGAAATATCTCGGGGATTAATCGACGTATCCGTTCGCTTATCTAATTTCCTCGAGCGTGCGTCATTCGTTATTTTGTCGCCTCCGCGGCGATTACCATTAGTAGACAGTTTTATTTTGCACAACGGTGCGCCGTCTAATCATTAGCGACGAATTAGGCATCGGCGAATGCGGCAGAGTTGAAACGACGCCGATCAAATTTCTGGAAACAGCGGTAACCTGAACTGTCGCGTCCCGACGCTGCGCGGGTGGTTAATCACAGGTGACGCGAGCTCATTCTATGCGATGCGCGCGGCCATTTACGCGGAAAAAATATAAAAAGAAAGGAAACGGGTCGGGTCGATTCGGGTTGACCGGTTACGTGACCGGGAAATATTCTCGAGAGGGGTTCGGTTTTATTGTTTCCACACACAACATATTTGATTAATCCTCCCCGGGAGGATTAACCCTCTGCACTCGGCGCTACTATTTTAATTCCAAAACCAAACAGTCCTTTCGACCCACAGAATATTTCCATTTTATATAAATTCTTTCATTTCGTCAGTTCCGATATTTTTCCCATTCATTTGATTAAATTCGAAGAAGTTTGATCATGTGAACGATAGTTCTAAGGGCTAAGGATCAATAATTACTTTCGCCCACGCTGCCCGCGCGGAATACGCGGTTTTCATTTTGATTTTCCCCATTGAGAAAACGCGGACTGAATATAAATAGGCGTTACACGAGTAACGCGAGACACTTTGGCATTTCCACGGACAGGTGGTCGTGCGCCGCGAGTGCATACATGCTACGGACGCGTATCGCGAGCACATGAACCGTGATTGCATCGGGGTAAACACGTCGAATCTCTAATCCTCCAGATAAGTGCTGCCCTGGATGAATCTGGCCAGGAGAGTCGCTAGAGAAAGCTAGAACATATGATCCCTCTTCTCCGACGAATTTATGCATTTACAAAAAGAAAGGGTAGGTCAAATTTGAAACAGGCGATGAGTTAAAATTATTAAAGCAAGAATTGAATGTGTATCTGATCCCCACCTCCTGCAATCGATGCAGAAGATCCACAGTCCACTAATAAATCTATGGAAGGATTTCTTCCTCTTTGTCAGGGAGTCCCGTAATTAATAATTGCGAAGGTTCGAAGTGGAATTTTTACTCCCTTTTAATTGAGAGAGGATTATTTTATCTACTCTGGCGAGTGGCCATTGATGTCCTCCAATTAACTGTGAAACGTGTAATTTTTATCTCCTGAAATCAAGGGAGGATTCATCTACCCTAACAAGCGGTGAACCAAGTCCTCCGATCGTTTGTAGGCGTTCTTCAATTAATTATGAAACCACGAATATCTTTTTTTTTTGAGGTAGCTAATTTATGATCAGGCGTAGCTGGGTAGAAAGAATAATTACTGTTCACGCCGATGAGGGGTCCCACATCTGAGGAACACCCTGTACGTGGAGCAGAATCGACCGGCCAGTAGAACATCAGGACACCCGGATCAATACGACCAAGAGAGACCGAAACAATGGCGGTGCGAGAAGAACGACAAGGACGGAGCTCGACACCTACACGATTATGCGCCCGTTGAACGGCGCTGCTGCGTCCTGGGACAGGATGCAATCTTCGCGGAAGCTCATGCCTGCTTTCAAACTGCATACACCGGAAAAGGTGTTCCGAGATCGATCTCGAAACCGCCTCGCAAAGAAACAAAGACCTGAGAATCTGGGTTAAACGATTCCCCGAATGCTCAAACCACATCAAACACGTCTACAAAGCCCCGGCAATCAAAAATCTAGACCGACGAATCTGACAAACCAGCAACAATGTACAATTTAAAAAATTTGGAAACCAACGAGAAAGAAAGAGAGCAGCTGGGACTATGATCTAATTAAAGACTCCCGTATTAATTGAAGAATATTGTGGCAGGCGATGATCCTTTCAGCGATCAAAGAAGATCGTCTCGCCAGCCTCTCCACTGTCCGAGTGGGAAAAGGTTATCGCGCGTGTAGAATAAAAAGGGACAATCGAAAATCTGAATGGAGAGAAAATGTCACCTGGGTCGTGTCGAGGAAAAAAGCTGGGGGACGCGCAAGCGCCGTAGCTTCCCGCGAGCTTGTGCTAGGGAAACCGGAACGACGTAGGAAGTATAGATTGCCAATGCTGCCGCGGCTGGACTCAGTCCTCCAGCAAACTCCATCGAGGACTTGTTGATCGCGGGAACTAGCAAGACAGGCGGCTGATCCTTCCTTCAGGGAACAACCGGCTGAGCTGAGACAGGACTTAGTCGCAGAACAATGTAAGTCCGATTAATTACGCTCCGTCCCCCGCTTACAACTGCATCTCGCGGCTGTTTGCAACTGCATCTGCGAGTTCAACCCTTGATACTCGCTCCCGGAAACTGCCGGGTGCAATCTTGGTCGCTATCTTGTTCGCACGATCTCCAGAAATGAAACGTAGACTGTTGAAACTTGGAACAGGGACATTTGCATATCGTAGCTGGGGGATGAAGATTTGGACGTAGCTGCTATTCTCCCTGCAGAGCTCTACTGTTTTACTGCGATACGAATATTCTAGATTCTATCAAAATGTTTTCCGGGTTCTTTCTTAATATTCTGTAATTTTTCAACATATTTTCTGTTCAAAGTTCGAACTGTGTATGCGTCTTGCAGAGGTGTGTTGTTTTCAGGGTTCACGGAATTTCTAATTATTTCTTAACATTCTGTAATGTATTAAAATATTGTCTGTATTATGTTAATGTTCATGTTTACCTTTTTGTCGTCAACCAGTGAAAGTCGCGCCAATCCCGCGTGAGAAGCGCGACTGTCGACCGACCATTCACACTTCCTGTTTCTACGCGTCTCGCAAAGAACTTGCTCGTCCGACAATATCAAAATAAACTAGTTATTGCATCACCTAATGCTGCGTGAAATTGATGCGCAAATAATAAGTGGAGCACCAAGATTAAAATCAATTTGCGCGTTTTGTTCTAGCTTCGGTAACACATTTACTTCAATATACAATTAGAGATTTTGTGTGAGATTAATCACGAGCCAATTAGCTAATTGCCAGCTTGGGAACACTGTTCCATAAACCTTGCGGTCTATCTTAAATCAGTAAAAATATATGTAGAGCTAAATTTGCTGTAATTGTTAGAACAGATTAAAAGCAGATTGCAGATCTTTATACGAAATAGAAATGTTAATAGATTGTTATAAATTTGAGTGGATAGCGAGGTACAGGTGGCGGATGCGGTTTTCAGAGATCCCGAAACCTCCCCGGTGCATCCGATCGCGAGTCAAAGATGCGCACGTGCGTTGCATTGGCAGTGGTCGCTCTGGCGAGCACGATGCACTTCGGTGTCGATGCATGGGGCGGCCTGTTCAACCGATTCAGCCCGGAAATGCTGTCGAACCTGGGCTACGGTGGCCACGGCGACTACATGAGCAAATCGGGACTGTACCAGGTAAAAATTCCACAGGCTGATTAAAACGGCAAGACGATCCCGCTAGTCGACCATCCCTATCGCAATGTTGCGACTCTCTGCCGCAGTACGACCGGCGTTCGATCGATATGTATTATTTTCACGTAACAGTTGCATGGAAACTCTGCTGTTCGTCATGAACGGTCCTCGCGAGAGATACTCTCGATAATTGATCCCGTTAAAAATTCCAACGACCTCCTAAGAAATCGGCGTGAAAAAGCTACAGGAAATGATGCATAGCGTGTTAAAAAAAAAATTTTCGCACGTGGTATTGAAAAAACCGCAATTTTCTTGAAATTGTGCAAGTTTAACGAATTTTCTCAAGGTTATAAAACGTTCGTACCATAATCTCCCTATTTTTCCCATATTCTGCCAAGTTTCAGCTTTAATATTTAAAAAATTTCATCGCTCTACCCCATTTCTGTCGAATGTTCTTTGATTTTATCTCCGATTTGGGCGAAAGGTCCCACTGTGCGCCGCTTCTGCAAACGTTGCACCCACGATTACTGCGTCTCTTCGAAATAGAAGACAGAGTTGTTTGATCAAACTTAAAAATGGATTGTTGCAATTCTTTAACCCTTTGCACTCGGAGCAATTTGAACTTGAAAATTAAACTTCCGACCTAGAACATTTCCATTCCCTACAAGTTTTAAAATTTGAAGGATACGAAATATTTAATAACGCAAACAGTATTTTGAAGAATAGTACAGCAATTTTCTAAGGGTTAAAACTAACGTTTTCAGTGCTCGTTTAATTTACCGAGACAGTCGAAATGAAACTTTCCCATATTTGCCGAGAAAACGCTAACGGGATCAAAAAGAGAGCAGCATAAATCGCGGGGAACTTTATCAACGGGGAAAGAATTTCCAGTTCCGTCGCAAAGAGCCGTTCGCAAATTCGCCGGTGGCACGTACGGCGGCCATTCAGCGCTAAGTTATGGCAGTCGAAGCATGACCTGCTCCACTTTCGTTGCGATACCGCGTCTCTCGTAGTCCCCTGCGGGGAACTCTATAACTTTCGTGTCTCGGTTCAAGCGACCGCTGTCTGGCGCCTACGGGAACTCTTATGGGGAATCGATGGAGGAATTGGCGGAAGTCCCGTGCGAGGAGAGACCATGCACAGCTAACGAGCACTGTTGTGCCGGCTCCGTTTGCGTTAACGTTGACAGAGGTAATTCTCATCTTGATCCCCTAATCTGATCGGGCCAACCACAATTAACATAGAAATTAGACTCAAGGGGATAGGCTTTCGAGGCCATTTTTGCACGAATATTCAAGAATCTTTTGCGCACATGTTTAATGGTACTTGAAGTACATGTGGTGATTTAGGTCAAGCAAAAATAGTTAAAATTTTTTATGGAACACGGTTTTATGGAATGCTGTTTGAACTTTTTACAATTTGCAATTTTTGTAGACGAATCTTAAGAAACTCGAATCGAAATAAATTAAAATCGTACTAAATCCTGTCACATTTTATGTCCCAGCAGTTTTTGAACAAAAGCCATAATTACATGAAGATCCGTAGTCTATCAGTTAATATGAGAAACTATACTTATCTATCGCGCGTTTTTCGAAAGATTATTCCGTGCAGAAACATTATTTTTCACTTTCTCTTGAAGAATCAAGAGTCAAGTGCCTTTAGCTCGGGGGTAAATTTCGACGGAAGTGTGAATGATTATGGTTTCCAGTGGTCGGACACTGCGTGTTCGACTTTGGGCAAAAGCAAGGCGAACTATGCAGGAGGGACAACGACTGTGAGACTGGTTTGATGTGTGCCGAGGTTCCTGGCCGTGAATCGCGGTCGTGTCAACCACCGGTGACATCGAACAAACTATACAGTGAGTATCAGCCCTCCACCCACGCACTATTCGATTATTCTTTGTCCCTTGAACGAAGTCTCACAGTAGAAGGTCAATTCACATTGTACGTCAAAGTGATAATTATAAGCTCTTACGTACAGAAGATGTGTATATATAAATTGATCTGCGTAGTAACCGACCCTTTGAATGATTCCAGATGAAGAGTGCAACATATCCGGCGAGTGCGACATCGGACGCGGTCTGTGCTGTCAGCTGCAAAGACGTCATCGACAGACACCCAGAAAAGTACTGACGTTGCACTACAGTCTACCCCCTCGATCCTCTCGCTGTCTATTCACCGCGTGATCGATAGATTTATTTTTTCAAGTTCGCTGGAGCTCGAACGAGCTTTTCTTTCGTTTCTTTCTGGCATCCTCGCTCCGAATTTTTATCGATTCGCTCTCGAACACTCTTATCATTTATTTGCAGTTTATTTTAACGCGGTCATGTTAAAGAAGAGAGAACGTTCCTGATGTTGTCATCGTTTAGATTCGACTCGAGATCGTTTTCGAGTAGTGTCCTGTTGTAGTCCACTGTTTATTTATCAATTTTGTAAATCTGTTCGATGTCCCGAATTTCTCGAATGTCGCCACCCCCAATTAACCCTTCTCTTTTCCCAGGTGTGCTCCTACTTCAAAGACCCCCTAGTGTGCATCGGACCAGTCGCAACGGACCAGATCAAGTCCGTGGTGCAGTACACTTCCGGCGAGAAGCGGATCACCGGTCAGGAGAACCGATTTTTCAAGAACGATCCCTTCGCCTAAACTCCCTCGATCATTCGCTCGGGAGTGGGGGTAGCGTTGCAAGAAATCAAACCCACCGCACACAATTCTCACGGATCTGATTCAGTATAATTTCCGCTACGATTTGGCGAGGCTGTCTCGATTCGAAATCCTCTCGATTCGTTCGATGCTTCCGGTCCCGGTCCTCCAGGACGTAGCCGCTTCGCTAAACCGGAAGTGGCCTCGGCTGGAGGACGTAAGAACGCGCCTTCCAATCGGTTTTCTCCTAACATATTGCGACTGAGAACTATGATACATATCAAAGTAGCCTGTCTCCTAGTACTATAAGAGAAAATACATATCAACGAGAAGATCTACGGGGCGCGTTTCCCAGAGATTAGCCTCGATCGTCGACAAGCCTCGTGTACAGGGCGGTTCTAAACATTCGTCCCAGATCGTCGGTCAATTTGCCCTTGTTTCTCGGTTCCTGTTAGCTCAAACGACTAGCATTCCGAAACACTGATCTCCATCGAAATCGAACGCGTTTCGCCGGGGGAACATGATTTCGTTGCCCTGTACACGAGCGAACCTAACAGATCCTCGAATCGAGTGTCCTGAATCTCCTCGAATTACTCAAACGCACAGACAGAGTAACAAATATATTTTCGATCGGCTGATTCTCGGCAAAGAAGTCGGGCAAATGTCAATGGTCAGATAGACGGAATATTTTCTCACGGGGAAGCGGCGATCGTCGTCGAACTAAAAACGATTTATCCAAAAATAGAAGAAGAAAAAGAAAAGAGGACTCTGCCGAAGGACAAACGATTTTCGTCGGTGTCTGCGGGAAATAGTTAACATAGCAAATTAAACACTACTACTACTATTACTACATGCGAGTGAAGTCGTATCGCGGACGTTTTCCTGAACAGGATCGGTCCGAGATGATAATTATACATATCAAATGAAGTTTCTCGCTTCTCGCGTAGCGTATATTCCAAAATTCTTTAGACGTACTCACGTATGTATACGTAGAGATTCGGTATCCTAGAATTCTGTTGTAAGTGAAGGCTGCCGCTCGATCAGACAACTCTCGAAGTATCGCGGAAAATCCTAACATATCAAGAATTACAATCGCGGGAATCGCTCCATTGACTTATCGAAACCTCGGAGGTCGCTTCGTTAAGTGTTAATTAAACGAACAAAGAAAAGAGAAAGGAAGAAACGTCGTAGCGTAACAAGTATCTAATGTATATTATATTTATGGGAATCGCTACGTTAACTACGTCTACGCTTACGTCTATATTGTATTACTGAAAAACGAGACGAGATTTCGATCATTCTGGGAATCGCGGGTGTGTGTTTAGCTCGTAACTCGTGGCTACGAAAAGAATAAGAAAGACACGGAGCAAATGTTACAATTATAATCTTATAAATCGGATGCCGCGGTGCTATTTTTCTTTCCATTCGTTTAGAGAGAAAAAGATAAACCAAAGAAGAAAAAAAAGATAAATAAATGAACTATACTATTTAATGAAAATGGTCATCGCGGACACTCTTTCTGATGCGTCGAAGTACCTGCTGCGAAATCTGGACAACCCCTCGTTTCTACGCCACTGATGCTAGTCATCGGGAGTCCAAGCACACAAACCAAACAAAACGATAGAAGACGAGAGAGGATGAATCGTATTTCTAGTTACACGGATGAGAATGAGAATATTATTACACTTCCAACGTTGATCGTTATATCGTGTAAGGGAAACTCTAACATATCATGTGAATGCCTAAATCCATTAAGGAGAGTTTTAATCTTGTGAATGTTATTACGCGAGAGATCTATATATATATACACTATATATATATATATATATATATATATATATATATATATATATATATATATGTATATCGTGTGTTGAAATTCTATTTTTATCTTCGATCGATATGTATACTTAAAACGGTATATATTTACATAGTATTCATATATTTTCCGGAAGCGTATATCTATAAAACTAATTGTAAAGCTATACCCTCCGGTGCGTCGTGCGTGCGAATGCAGCTCGAATTGTTGTGTTGTTTTTCGATTTCTGATGGAATTTTTATTACACGATGTGATAAGTACTGATATGATGATTTCATCGATTCGTTTCGTGGTCCGTTGTATCGTTATGTTTGTAAAAATGAGAAAAATTCTAAAGTGATACCGACACATATCATAGGTTAATCGCTTGTTCGTTGATTCGTGGATGGAGTTTGCAGATTATTGTTTAAAATTGATTTAAACGTGCGACTCATTGGGGGACTACGGCCGCTTCGGCCCTGAGTCAAAGTACCTTTATCGAATGTGTAAATTAATTCCACCATAATTATATGTCTATAACTATATGTACTGTTCAAAATGATGCAAAGTTACGCTAGTTTAATGTGAAATACAATGTGGTGCATACAAAACTATTAAATCTGTTGCACTTACTTCTCTTAACCCGCATCATATTTCTTTCTCCCTGTAGATCAGACTAAGATTTATTCTAGTAAATCATTCGATGATGATTGATATAGACTGCCTTACAGACTCGATAATCCGAGCTGGAAGGAAAGGAAGTGTATAACAAGTTTCTTTCGAGATTGTTTTATTAAAAGAAGATTATGTGAGGCATTAATAAACTTCTGGTTTGAACATTTATCCTGCACAAGATCGCCTAAGTACCAGCGCCGCAAGATGGCCGCGTTTCTCTTATATTCTTCGCTAAATATTGAGCTTCCCCGACCATTTTTCTGGTAAAATAAGTATGCAATCTGCTCGGAATTGTTCTCTGAAAAATCCGAGAGCAGTTCGCGACGTCAGAGTACGGGTTTTTCGTTTGAAATTCCCTCCATTGTAATCGATACACCGGTTTGCCAACTGGAATATTCTAGAACAGATGGCAGGTCAGATTCTTGAACATCCGTTTGCAGGCAACAAGATGGTCGCATAGCTCCGTCGGCGAGCGAACGTAATTTCTACGAAAGTGGACGCGCCCTGACAGCAGGGATTTTATTAATAACGATCTAGTCGCGAGTATTTTGCAAGCAAAATGACAGCGATTCCGGGCACCGTGGCCTTTGATGAATATGGCAGGCCGTTCATCATTCTTCGTGATCAACACAAACAGAAACGGCTAACCGGCTCCAATGCGATCAAGGTAAATTCGTGTTCCTTAATTAACATTCTTTATCTCTCTCCTCTAAAAATATTAATTGTCTTTTAAATGTGTCTTCGATCATGGTTTCATCAGGTTCTCAAATTCAGATATTCATTTACGGACCGACCACGTGAAGCGTGTAGCAATGGCGGCGTTACGGGCTTGGCAATTCATTCCTAAAATGATAATTGAAAAATCGAACTCGAGTTGGAGATACTATTATCGTCGTTTCAATTTATATTCGAGGAAATTATTTATGTGTTTCGGCCTCTTGATAGAGTAAATGCGGATTGTTTTATTGATGTATCACTTTTTGACCATAAAAGGAGATCCATGACTCCATAGGAGAGCCTGTTGGATCTTCCAAAATTCATTTAGTCTCAGAGACATACGAAATTTCACTTGTACAATATTTTTAATCTGATAAGTAGACAGCCGATTTGATGCATTTACGACAAAAGAATTTTCAATATATTAAAAGTATTGAGATAGAAAATAAATGTCTATTACATTCTAGATTGTTGCAATTCAGGTAGAAAATTTCTATTTTGCGTGAAGATCCGCTGTGTACTGATAATAGTAACCCCTTTCTTATGAAATCAAAACAATTTTTTTATTTAATGTTATATATCTAAATATGAATTCTTAATTTTCAGTCACACATTATGGCTGCCCGTAGTGTGTCCCACATTCTCAGAACTTCCCTGGGACCCAAGGGTCTGGACAAGTTGATGATCAGTTCTGATGGAGACATTACCGTAACGAACGACGGTGCGACAATCCTGAAGAACATGGACGTGGACCATGAAATTGCCAAGCTGATGGTTCAACTCTCCCAATCTCAAGACGATGAGATCGGTGACGGTACTACAGGAGTAGTAGTCCTAGCCGGTGCTCTTCTGGAGCAGGCTGAGCAATTAATTGACAAAGGGATTCATCCAATCAGAATAGCAGATGGTTTTGAAATGGCAGCGAAATGTGCTACTGAACATTTGAGAAACATCTCTGATACCTTCGAGGGGAGCAGCGAAAATCGGGAAGCTTACATCAACATTGCCATGACCAGTCTTGGGTCGAAAATGTAATTAAATCATTCTATACCTGTGTCTGTATCTATCGTAGTTACACGTTTGTAATATATTATTTATTATCTTTTGCAGTGTCAACAAATGCCACAGGCAAATGGCAGAGATAGCTGTGAACGCTGTCTTCGCAGTTTTGGACCCTGATACGAGGGATGTGAATTTTGAGCTGATCAAAGTTGAAGGGAAAGTTGGGGGTAAACTGGAAGATACTATTCTGGTCCATGGTGTGGTGGTAGACAAGGACTTCAGCCATCCTCAGATGCCCAAGGTATGGGGCTACAGTATTGAATAGAGAAAATGTTGAGTCGGGTTGAAACGAGAATTTTTTTCGAGATCGGTACGAGTTCTCAAAAATTTTGAAATTCTCGATTACGTCGAGATTCTCGAAAATTTCAGGGTTTTCAATACTCGATTATGTACTGTGTGATGAGTCTTATAAGACTCACTTTGAAAGCAACTTCCGATATATTCGAGGCATTTCCGAAGACCACATTATAAAATCTATTGATTAAATCTTCTTTTTTTCATCCCGTTAATTTCGAGAATCTCGATGGTTTCGGGATTCTCGAAAATTCAGGATTTTCAGTACTCGATTATGCGGCAATAATAAGTGGACACCCTTAAATTTTCGGGTTCTCGCACACCCCTAGCATTTAATAATTGCTAGACCATTTCAAGCATTATTTTTCCTGATGATGACAAATAGCAACAGAGAAGGGTGAAGGTTCAGGAAATTTGTTTAGTCTACTTTCTTTAAGACCAACACTGTTACTCTTACTATCATTCGATAGGCAGTGAAACAGCGAGAGTCTCTAGTGAATTATTCGATGACTTAGCCTTCGCAGTGGCTTCAATGATCACAAGATTATGAGAGCTGAAGGAAAATTGTTTCTATTAAACGGTCGGCTTCTGTCAGTTATCGAGTACATACAGGAGAATGGATATTGTGTTATAGAAACTGGAAGATGTAAAATTGGCGATTCTAACATGTCCGTTCGAACCACCAAAACCAAAAACAAAACATAAGTTAGATGTTACCTCTGTGGAAGACTACAGGGCGCTGAGGGAGTATGAGAAGGAGAAGTTCACGGAAATGGTGAAAATGGTGAAGGATGCAGGAACGACTCTTGCAATTTGCCAATGGGGTTTCGACGACGAGGCCAACCATCTTCTTCTGCAGAATAAGTTGCCCGCTGTTAGGTGGGTTGGCGGTCCTGAAATCGAAGTGAGTATTGTAAAATTCTTTATTTTATTATCCTGATATTTGAGAATTTTCCCTGTGATGAAAACTTTGCGACGGAAGAGGGTGAAAGACCAGATAACTAATTTACAGAGTTCCAGGCATTTAAATATTCTTTACCGAATAGATAAAAGTGAGACCTAAATTCTATGACTAGTAATCGGTTTTTCGCAGTGGTTCTGATGACCACAAGATTATGAGATCTGAGGGAATTTCCCCCATGTACTTGATACATCGAAGTAAAAAAATATGAAATATAATATGTAAAATATGTGAAAATCTTTCCAGTTAATCGCTATCGCTACCGGTGGTCGCATAGTTCCACGATTCGAGGAATTAACGCCAGAAAAGCTTGGCCACGCAGGTATCGTCAGAGAATTAACTTTCGGAACTACGAAGGACCGAATGTTGATCATCGAGAAGTGCAAAAATTCCCGGGCAGTTACAATCTTCATTCGCGGCGGTAACAAGATGGTAAGTGTGCGAATTTTTAGTTTTAAAAGTAACATAAGCAAGGAGAATTTCAGCGGTGTTAAAAATATGCCTTACTGACCAGACACCTTGCAAGATTAATGCATTAAAATATTTACCGGTTCAATTTTCGCACTCTCGATTGAACACCGTTCTTCTAATGCTACAATCACAGACCTAATACGACATAGATGCGACAGCAATGGCGACTTCTGGTCGATGGTGGCGCCACCATTCTTTTTCGCGCGAGATACGATTTACGCCATAGAGTATAGAATATACCCGTAAAATACTTAGGTGATAATTAGACAGCGGATTTTAAACATTTATGACAAAAATGAGTAGATGTAATTTAAAACAGTAAAAACATTAGAAGAATTTAATAATACTATTATATTACTCTCAATCGATTGAATATGTTAAAAAAGGAAATAATTGTCCATTTCATTGCAGTTTGTTGCAATCCAGCTATAACATTTTTTTATTTTGCATATAGATCCGCTGTCTAGTGATAACTCACGATTGGAGATGTTAATTAAACTATAAAAATGAATTACACCATTTTCAGATCATCGAGGAAGCAAAACGAGCCATTCACGACGCTCTCTGCACTGTTCGCAATTTAATACAGGACCAAAAGATTTTATATGGCGGTGGCGCAGCTGAGATTTCTTGCGCCATAGCTTGTGCTAAGTATGCTAACAAGATTAGCACTTTGGAGCAGTATGCTTTCCGCGCTTTCGCTGAAGCTTTGGAAGCTGTGCCACTAGCATTGGCTGAGAATTCTGGCCTTTCCCCAGTGGACACCTTGGCTGATATTAAGGCTCGCCAGGTGGAAGAGGATAATCCTACCCTGGGCATTGATTGCTTGGGCCGTGGTACCTCTGGTGAGTACCAAACCATTAATTTTTTTAATACAAAGTTTCCCTTTTCGAAAAAAAGGAATAAAAGTGCTAAGATTCTATTTCATTTTGCAGACATGAAAACCCAGAACGTGATCGAGACCCTCACCAGCAAGACTCAGCAGATCCTTCTGGCCACACAGCTGGTCAAAATGATCCTGAAGATCGACGACATCCGATCGCCGAACGACGCGGCCGACGGACTCTAACAAAACTAATTCCTGCTTCGAGAATTATTGTATGAAACAAAAAGAAATTGATTATACTTAATTAATACTACATTCTTCGCCCTTCGGCTCAGCCCCGAGCTTCATTCGCACTTATAATTTGGACGTTGAATTTAGTTTTCTCTATCGTTACTTCAAGTTTCGTCCCTTCGCTGCAACAATAATTTATAATAATGATGGCGCGATGCAACGCCAATAAATCGTTTCACTTTTTACCAACTCTCGTGTGTCCATTCATTCTCTACTCGGTTTTTAGACATTGAACACCATCCTTTTCCTCAACGATTTCTTTTTTTTATTTTTCATTGTAGGAACAAAGAAATTTGTCACATCGAGTCAAGGTATATTCGCGCAGAGTTCTTTCTGTACACTTTTTTTTTACGTTTCCCAAGACGATAGGATCCCTTTGTTTTCGAAGAAGGGTTTCTTTTTCTCTGTGGAGTGTGTGTGTGTGAGAAATTTTTAAAGCATAAACACAAACGCAGATCGACGAACGTAAGAAAACAGAAATTTTGTTAGAATCTCTACTAATAAAATGGCACAAAATACAATCGCTTGTACATATTTATAAATTATATTATAACAACAATATATACCTCTGTCTTTCTCTCTCCTGCTCGTGTCTCTCTTGCCCATCTTTTGTCCTCGGTCTGCGGTGAACTGACCTCGTAATTAATCTTCCTCGTATCACAAAATATACAATCTCACGCTCTCTTTCCCTTTTTCTTTCTTGCCAATCCCTTTTTACACATTAAATACAGATCTCCAACGTTTTACCGGATGTTCCGTGCAATAAAGTTCTCTGCCTTGCAACATTCGATAGACTTACAATATCGACGACAACAACGCGTACCATTAAACTCTTTTAATTTTGATAACAACGCTTCTGTAAACGCAGAGGATACAGAATTTTCGGCACTTCATGTCTCATCGTAGCCATGTCCACGGGTTTGAACTGAATTCACCATCCTGCAAACTGCAAGCCCCAGTAGAGCCTTTCCATCGCATAATCCTCGCCATAGTCCTCGCATAATCACCGACGAGTACCCTCGAGTACGCCACTACGAATAACGAAACGAAAAACATGGTTTTCCTCTTACGATTCTCTCTTTCATGTTAGCTAGCCACTCGAACGTATTTGAGTCGACGTTGTACATTGCGCGGACAGGAATTATGCTTCGTAAAATACAAATTACTCGAGTAAAAAAAATATATAAAATCGTGATATCGATGACCCGCTCGATGCGTTCTTTAATTCTCTCCCTCTTTTTATAATCATTCTTCTCACCCCTTCGTCGTTTACTCTCTCCCTCTCTCACTTGTCCGAATCTCTTTCATTCCCCCTCTTTCGTTTTGGCTTCGTTAATAAATAGGCTATGCGAATTTGATTACTTGTTACTCAACTAAAAAGTTACATGCGCAGCGGGGCCACTAAGTTTTCTTCGCAGCTATGGTTACACCTTCTTGAGCATTGGCAAATGCAGTACTTCCGGTATTTCGATGTCCTCCAATCGGATGTCCGACGGATTGAATGGGAACCTTACTGGGTACGAATACTTTAGATCCATCAACAACTGCAACACAGAAACAGTACCAACATTAAACAGTAACCAGTCTTAGGGGGATGTTTTATCAACAGGATTTACAGGAAACATGATTATTTCATGAATTAATTTTCTGTCTGCAAATTGGTTTGTCGCGCACAGAGAAAAATTGGGCGATATTCGCTCACCTGTTCGTTGGTCTCTCCGCGCTCCTTTAGCTTGTCCTGCACCTTCTTGATGAACGAGACCGGGACCCTGGTCTCGTAGTCGTCAGCAGGCGTGTACAAGTTGAGAATCTTGACGATCTGGTTGGCGGTCAGTTTGTTGCACATTTCGCAAACAGAATTGACATCTTCGTCGGTTTTTCGAGCCTGTAGCAGCTGGGCGGCTTGGATAAGGGGTTGAAAAGCTTCCGAGGCCTGCTCCAGTTTTCGATCCCTGCCCCATTGTTCCAGATAGCTCAGATTGTACCTGATCTGCATCCCCTTGGTCCACTGGCACAGTTCGTTCCTCAGAAGTAGATTGTTCAGCGCGCTGGCGCACATGAAGTAGAACAGCTGTTTAAACAACTGAACCACGATCTCAGGATCAACTCCGTGATACTGAAGAATCCTGTTCACGGAGCTGAGTTCATCCAGAAGCTTATCCAGCTTCTGTTGAGTGGATTCTGGTTCCTCGCCCATTGACGAGGACCTTGCTCGACCTGTTAGACCGGATATGGCCTCGTGCTCGAGAAGAGCAGGCACGGTGAGAGCCTGGATCCTTTCCTTCAGGTTTGTCACGATGTTGTTGAAGATCCAGAGAGCTACGTTGCTCAGCACCACTCTATATTCGTTCAGGTCGAAGTTCCGTAGACATTGCTCGTTTTGTCGGGGTGTGTTCTCGATCTGGAATGGTTTGTCTCCGGAATATTGCTTCAGGTTGTGCAGCAACCTCAGGGTGTTGCTCAGCCACAGAACGCTCGAGTCGAAGTCCTCTCGTTTCTTCACCACGCGTTTCACAGCGTTCAGGTAGCTGGTCAACAGCTGGCGGACCTTTTGGTCGTCGTTTATGCAGTCGGTGTGCCGGATGCACATGAAGAGGATGTAGGCTGGCAGGCCGGGCAGCAGGGTGATCGAAATCCTTGGCTTCAGGTCTGCAACAATTAATCGTTGTGATGATTGTTCTTGAATAATTTAGCGCGCTAGGTTTACCGATGACGAGGTGCCGAATGATCACGTTGATGTCCTCTTTCCTGAACTCGAACATTCCTTCGTAGTCCCTCTCCTTCTTCCTGATGGCTGGCATGTTGCTCCCGTTATCACCCGAGTTGCCAGTGGAAGACATGATCGCGGAATCGCTCGCTGGTTCCGTCGTATCTGGCACTGAGACAGAAACACGAAACGCTTTTAACATCGTTCCGTCAATTCAGTTTCTCATGAGACTTGTGATTAATCGGAGGTATGATGGGGTGAGTTATGGTCTGCGAAAAGTGCGATGACTATGAACACTGGACCACAGACTCACCAGCGCCCCTCGAAGTGTAAGGGCGATCCCTATGCTCCTTAGCATCATCTCCCTCATCTTCGCAAGCATTAAATATCACAAAGCTTTAATACCTATTCTGAGCGCGTGTATATTACACCGCAAGCTTTCCAAAAATACTGTGCACAGAAATCGCGACAGAACTTTGAACACGAATTTTCGTTCGAATTTTCTCCGCAATTTCTGTGCAGGCTAGAATCATTTTAAAGGAGTGTCCACTTACAGCCTGCGTCCCGAAGACGTTTCGCCAGTATTTTACACTGCCTCCTGAACTTCCTGCACTCCTCCGCAATCTTGTCGTACTTCTCCTGCAGCTCCTAATTGTTTTTAAAAGATGTGATTAAAGATTCCATTTACAGTTGTAATAAAATCACTGTGCTTTTTACCAAATTTTCCGTGGTTACCCTGGCGATCTCGTGCTGCATGAAAGCCTCGGTCTGAGTCTGCGGCGATTTGCTCAAGTTCACCGAGAGCAACTTCTGCTGCTTCTCGATCTCCTCTTGCAATCTATCGATCTCCGCTCTCCACTCGTTCCTCTGCTCCCTCCAACCCTTCTCCTTCGTCTGCAGCTCGTCCTCCAGTTGTCTACGAAAAGCGAAAACATCAAATTCTCCCCTCGAACCCAATGAAAAAATTGTTCAATCGAAAGTGAAGGGAGGAAACGACTCAACTCGCAACTATAACGTGTGCCCATAATTGCGATAGTGGCCATGTACATGGTGCGGCCGTATAACATGTACATGCTGGCTCGAGGTGGTTCCTTATGAAAAAATAAGAACAAAATATGCAATAAAACTTTCTGACTTAAGGCTTAGTTCTCGAGGAAATCGAGTTTGAAAGTCCCATGCGTACATATATTGTTACGGCTCAGGTTCGTCGAGCAATGATAAAATAAAATGTTGTTCCTTAGAAGTCTTCTTCTGTGTATTTTTTCTTGAACTCGGTAACTTTTCAATGCTGTGTAGACATTGTTTACAAACACGATACGCGTTACACGTTGTGCCCGCTTGTACGTGTTATTCGGCCGCACCATGTATAGTCGTATATTTCTTGTCTAAATTATTTCATTAAATAAAAATATATTTATATTGGAGTGTTGTAAAATTCCATGTAGCCTGTTGAAATACCAAGCACCATCTAACGGTTCATTTTTTATTAAAAATAACATTGAATTAATTTAAAACAACTGCTAAAACTCATTTCTTTTAAATTTCCACTCAGACCACTTGCATCTGTTAATTACGGACACACTACAGCCACAATGCTCTCCAAACTAGCGATGAATGGCTAAACCAGATCATGATGATTCGGTATGATACTTTGGTCCCCCGATTGAACGAGAGATCGATATTAAAGCGTATCGGCGACTATTCGCGGGCGAAATTGTCAGCAGAACTCACTCTCTCGAGGCCTTTGTCTTAAGTCTACTGAAAATCGACGTGCATGCACAAACGACAAAATTACGATTAGACACCGTAGCTGTGCTCCGTGGTACTCGGATTCAGACTGTGGGAGGGGTTCGTGGTTTACCTGTTGATCTTCTTCTGGGTCTCGAACGCGAGCACCAGCTCGCCATCTTCGTTGATGATGTCCACGTCGCGACCATAGTTCGAGCCCAGGCTCTTCATCCTACGTGTGTTGTCCGCCAAGACGCTGTGCAGCTGTATGCACTCTTCTCGCCGTCTCTCCAGCTCTTCCAGAAGCGCGTCGAATTGCCCTGGAAATGGAATCATTCAGCCCACTGCTGGACGGTGCCGTAACTCGAAAAAACAATCGACTAACAGCCCATGGACGATCGAGCATTTTATATCTCGCGATAGCCTGATAAGCGATAAGCGTTTGTTGGTGTGCAGAACATTATACCTGACGTTTTATAAAACTTTTGAATATTTTCCTCGAAAATATCGGCCGTATCATACATAGAAATCAATCTTTATTTAAACGTCTGTTTATCGCAATTGATGCTTGAGATTTTAATCCACCCTGTTTTTAAAGGATTTCGTAGGATTGTAGAGGCATGCAGACAGATCGAAGAGCATAAGCGAGGCGTGTGGAAGGCGAAGGGTGCGAAAGCAATAGGCTGCGAGCTACAAGCATGTACATACTGTATTTGTCTTTGTTACAGTAAATGAAAAGCGTAGAAGAATAAAACGAAATAGTTTGCAGTTACTCCTGTAAAGTCAAAAGAAAGGGAGCGAAAAAGGAATCAACTTCGTAGCGACGAAAACTAAGAAATTACCCATGAGATTTTGATGTGCACCGGTCATGCCCGTCGAGGAGACACTTTTCCTCAACGAACCCAAGTCCTTCTTCAGCTGAGCGTTTTCCATTTCTAGTTCTTGAAGCTGCAACCAGAGATCTCACGATCAACGTTTGAACGATTGATTTAGCTGGTAGATCGCCGATGTTAGAACGTTTTCAATTACCCTGAACGTGTCCTGCGTCCTCGAAGTCTCTTCCGGAACGTCTTTCTCTAAATCTTCCACCATCCTGATTAATCTACCCTTCTCCTTCTCAACGTCCTTCAGCTTCTGCTGAAGTTTCAACACGAGACCGATGTCCACGGGTGCGTGGGCTGGTCCGTTCGTTTCGGGAGGCGATTTTTGGTTTTGTACTTCTCCATCGGGTGGACTGTCTGATCGCTGCTGGCTCCAGTCGATCGTCTCCACCCTTGAATAAGGCGCTGAGGAGGACGCTGTTGATCGCACCGATCCGTAACCCAGGTCCTGAAAGATTGAACAGATGGAAAATTTCTTCTTGCAGATGTAAAATTAGGTGCTGATTAATCTTACGAGATTCTGGTCGTCCGCTGGAAGCTCCGTGGTCACGATTTGTCCACTGCCGCTGGAAGCATTGCTCAGGGACCTTGAATGCGCTGGAACGTGCATCGCCAGCTTTTGTTCCATCATTTCTGCGTGCTGTTCCAGCTCGTGGTACTCCTTCAGCAGCCTCTGATAAGCTCCGCGATCCTGGTCCTGGTCCATCAGCAGCAAATCCTTCTCCTGCTCTAATCGGTGCTTCAAGTTCTCCTCGGCGCCACGTTGATTGGTCTTCATCTTCTCCGTGGCTACCGACAGCTCCTTCCTCAGCCTGTCTATCTCCTCCTCCAGCTTCTTGTTCTCCTCCTCTTTCGCCAGCGTGCTCTTCTCCTTGTCCTGGCGCAGACAAATTCAGGGAAAAGTCGCAGAAAATGGAAATATTTTATAATTCAGCCGATGAGTTGATCAGTCTCACCTGCAAGATGTCCATCTTCTCGTCCCTCTCGGTCTTGACAGTGTCCTGCATCTTCTCAAGTTCTTTCTCTTTCTCCAGCAAGATAACGTTCAGCTTCTTATTCTCAGCATCCACAGCCTTCAGGACCTCCAGTTTGTGCTTCAGCTCCATCATCTCGTTCTGGACGTTCCTCAGCGACTGATTCTCCTTCGACTAACAGGGACATTGAAAACTCAATCTCTGAACATCAAATTCAACGATGAGTAGACTGCGGATCTTTATGCAAAATAAAAAGTGTTCGCATTGATTGCAGGACACAGGGGCCAAATAAGAATTGTATTCTTCTTTTAATTATCCTATTAAGCTGAAACTATTACATTGATGTCCTTAAATATTTTTAACACGTCCACTGCTTTAAATTGTACGTGCTCGTTTTTGTCATAAATGCATCAAATCCGCAGTCTACTGATGAGACACATACCAGCTCGGTGATCTTCTGCTGCAAGGTGATGATCTTCTTCTCCAGGCCCTTGTTCAGCGACTTGACGTGCTCCACGCTCCTAGCCTCCGCCTTCAGCCTCTTGAACACCTTTTTCGCCAGATACCTCCTAATGCAAGCCTGCACGATCACTATGTTTTCCAACCTCTTCTTGCAAGCCATCCTCACGAGGTATCCTCTGCAGAATCGTTGGATCGTGATCGCAGCGGCGTTGTCCTTCATTCTTCTGTAGCTTTTCCGCGCCATCTTGCCTCTGCCGTACTTCTGGATGCCGATCACTGTGCGCTTGATCTTCAGGTAACGTTGCCTCTTCAGCCAGCCCTTCACGCGAGCTTGAATCTTGATCGCCGCTCGTTCCCGTCTCACTGCCTGAGCTTTCTGTCTGGCGATGTAACCTCGGCCGTGTCTTTGCAGACCTAGCACAGCTCGCCGGATCTTCCTGTACCTGTTGCGACAGATCAGACCTCGCACAGTCTTCTGGATCATGATGCAGGCGTCTCGTTGACGTTCCGCGCGGAGCTTTTCCAGGTAGGCCACCTGGCCGGCTCGGAACAGCACCTTGGTCTTGCCGAACTTGAACTTGTCATCGTCCTTGATGTATCTAGAATGATTCGCAGACGCTCATGCACCTCTTTACCTAACCTTACCAATTGATTAATTTTGCTCATGAAGTTATTATTCGGCAGCGCGTACAGTGACCTCCACTAATATTCGAACACTCTTAAAAACACTGTAACTTTTCAAATATCGGACTGTGCGATTTCAACTTTCTTGGAAAGCTAGAGCAACTAGCTTCCGAAAAAGTTTGGATCGTAGAGTCCAATATTAAAAAGATTATCGCGTTTTTTAGAGCGTCCGTATATTAATGGGAGTCACTGTAGCTGTCGCAGCTTTATGCTTCCGGATAATGCAAATTAAGCCTCGTAAAAAATAGGGCTTTTGACGGCGACTGTGGCCCAGATTGATCTTTTATCTAGCGTCTTTGACTACTGAAAAAACCCTTTGCATTATCAAGAAATGAGGAGGCGTATCCTGCACCCTTGTTTGGGCTCAAGGAGTGGATGAATGAATGGAAACAAGGAATAGAAGAATTAGTGGAAATAATGATAAATAATGATACTGCTCTTAGATAACGAATGGTTCAAACCTTGCCAAAATGCGCCTGCAGGTCTCCCTCAAGTCGTCCCGTCGGATTTCCTTGAACTTGCACAAGCACCTGTACCTGAGGAAGAATTCGCCGTACGTTCTCTGACTGGGGAACCCAGCTGCGGATATCCTGATAGTCTCGAGCACTCCGCAAGCTCGTAATTGTTGCACAGCTCTGACGGGGTTGTATTCGAAAGCCTCCTTCGTGTCGTTGGGCTTGATGCAGCGCACGTAGTGCGGCGTGGTCGCGTTTAACGTCGACATTAGCATGTTCAAGGAATCTCGGAACTGAGATCCCACCTGTGGATCCGACGGCAATAACGTCACCCCTTCATCTCTGACTCTGATTAACCCTTTGCCCTATTTTTTAGTTGAATCTTCTCGGTACGAGAAATATGGTAACGACTAATTGATTCTAGGGCAACGGGTTAAGTATAGGAAGAATAATATTCACTGTACCGTTTTCTTGTTCTGCTTCGGCGTTGCGGGGGCTGGTTTCTGGGCGGACACTTTCACCCTCACGTTAGAGGGCACCGAGAGCTTTGGATCTTCCTCGCTCAACAGCTTTTTCAATAGTTTATTCTGTAAGAATTTTTGGAGGACTTTTAGTGAGACGCTCTGGACCGATTGATGAATTGGTCATGTTAGGGGTGGTCCCGTTTCCAGGATTGCAAGGGTGCGGGATGTGCATTCTCATTTCTCGATAATGTAATGGTAGGGTTTTCCCTAGGGTTTTCAAACTAGGCCGCAATCGATCTCAAAAGTCCTATTTTTACGTTTACGAGACGTAATTTGCACTATTCAGCAGCATGTAGCTGTCGCAGCTTTCTGAAAATAATAATAATGCAAGATCTAACCCTTTGCATTACCGAGAAATGAGAAGGCGCGTCCCACAGCTTTATAGTCCCGGAAACGAGACTGTCCTCGCTAGACTCACATCTCCGTTTCGCAGTGCGTCGACCTGCTCCTCGATGACGGTATCCCTGTTCTTCTCCAGGAAGCCGACAGTTTCGTACTGCACCAGGTCAGCGAAATGGTGTATGAGGAAAGCGGAAGTGCCGAACCGTGGCTTCTCGAAGTGCTTCGACTTCCCGCACTTTGCATAGAGCTTCTCAGCCCAGGAGCTGTCCGACCCTTTCGGCATCTGTCGTTCAAGCGGTTACTTAAAGAGTTAGCTCCCCCGGAACCATAGCGGAAACGACGTGTTAGAAGTTCTTACTGACTCTGCACTCCTCGTCCAACAGGTCCAAAATTCCCAGCTTCGTCTCAATCAGATCGATGCACGGTTGATTGTCGTAGAAATCGATGAACGTCCACTCGATCTCCTCCCGAAGGTACTCCTCTTGCTCCAGCTTGAACACGTGCTGGTTGAACTGCTGTTGTAACTTCTCGTTCGCGTAATTGATGCAGAATTGTTCGAACGAGTTGATCTCGAACGTCTCGAACCCGTAGATGTCGAGAACACCGATGAAACATTGCGGTTTGTTCTGCGATTGCAACGAATTGTTGATCCCAGCCACGATCCAATTGAACAGCTCCGCATAAATGTGCTTTGCCAAAGCATCCCTGGCACCGATCGCTTGCTCGACGTTCATGGGCTTCAGAAACACCTCCCTCATGGAAACGATCTTCCGGTGGCACAGCCACTTTCGCATCGCCTTCATGTCCGTGCCTAACAGCTCGCATATCGTCAAGAGATGCTTGTCCGACGACTAGAAGACCAAGTAACGCGGTAATATTGAAAAACAGGAGAGTGTACGAGCTGGCCTCGGAAGCAGCTGACCTCCTTGCGGGATAAATGCTTTATTGTTCGTGTAAGAGCACAGGTATTGACAACTTCGCACCGAGAAGTACAATGGGCTGCGTGAGAAAGCTACTTCTTTGATCTGAGCGACGCGAAAAGCGATACGGGCTCTGCAAGTCACTGCAAACTCACCCTTTTGCGAATCAAGCAATATTTTTAATCAAATACGTACTCAAAAGTAATTACTAATTCATTAATCAATATTCGGACACTTTTAAGAAAACGATAACTTTTTAAATATTGGATCGTACGATATGAAGTTTTTTGAGAAGTTAGAACAATTGGTTTGCTACGCAACGCGACCAAAAATTTTGAAAAAGAAATTGATTTGCAGAGTGGAGAGTAGCTCTCTCGCCGAGAAAATTGCCAGGAGGCCAGTTGCTTTCCGATCAATCACATAATCGAATAAATATTGCATATTTACGGAGATGACGCTGCCCTCGGTGTCATGGGCGCTGTTCTGCGCGTCAGAGTGCCTGATCTGGACATTGCCTAAATGAATGATGGCCGCTAAAATACGAAGCATGTCGTCCTGTTGCTTGGACGTGAAACCGAGCATGGTGAGCGCGGTGATCGTCTCATCGAAGCACGTTAGATCGTCGACACCGTCGATCAACGGATTATTTCCTTGGTTCAGATAGTGAAACTTATTCTGATGACCTAGATGTAAGTGTGGTAGTCGAGACGCGGCTGCGCACATTTGGTAAAATACGTGATAATTCCTTTCCTCATTCGCCTAGGGAATTGCTCGTTTATAATCATCGGACCTTAGACCAACAGTTTGCGCCGGCTGCGTTTCTATCTATTCGAATCGCTACTCTGTAATCATACCTGAAACACCACCCTCGACTTCTCGAGCAGGTAGGTCCTCATGCTGGCCCCGGTTATATGGTAGTGTTTGTTGAACTGGATCTCGATGAACTTGCCGAAACGCGAGGAATTGTCGTTCCTCGTGGTTTTCGCGTTACCGATCGCCTCCATGATCGGCAACGACGCTAGAACCTTCTTCTCCACCTGCGTCTCCGTCGTGGAACCACCGACCGTCGCGAAGTATCGCATAGTGTATTTGGCGGACACCGTTTTGCCCGCGCCTGACTCGCCGGACACGATGATCGACTGATCGTGGCCCTCCCTGCGATCATTTCGTAACCTCAGAAACATTTTCCAGCCTTCTCTTGGGGAATCGGGCGGTTCATAATCGACACGTTCACTGTACTAACGAGTTAAGGTGGTAAACTCGTTTGCAGGATTCCAGGTGAGGGGTACACCTTCTCATTTCTCGATAATGCAATAATGGGGTTTCTCAGTAGTCCAAAGCGCTAGATAAAAGAGCAATCGAGGCCGCAATCGCCCCCAAAAGTCCAACTTTTATGTTTACGCTTTGACTACTGAAAACCCCCATCTTTGCATTATCAAGAAATGAGAAGGCCATCGTGCACCCTTGCAATCCTGGAAAAACGAATCTGCCCCCTTAACCCCATTTTACGCTATTTAAAATTTCGGGTATCCAGGTATCACGAATTTTCTATTTAGTAATTTCTATTCTACATCAAACATTTCGCTGTATTTTAATCAGAAATCTCGTGATTGTTAAACAAAGATCATCCAGTCTCGCGTTCGAGCGTCGCAAGAGGCCAATGAACGTGTCAACGGGGAATAATATCGCGAACCTTTCCAGCTTGGTGTAAGCCTCCTCAGCAACTGCAAATATATGAGGCTCAAGGTCGCCCATGGCTTGCCCCCTGTAAGCCCAGATCGTGTCATGTCCGTAGATTGGAAGCTCATTGTATGGATTGAACGCGACCAGCACGATGCCGCAGTAAGTGTAGATGCAATGCCTCTGGAAACGTATCTGGAGATTGTAGAGGACGCCTGGCTCGTGCAGAAACGATAGTGATGTTAGATTGTTCTCCCCTATGAGAATGTCCGGGTTCCGTAAGGGTGGCAAATCAGTGTCCGATTTGATCTCGAGGACCTTTGTCTGGTGCGAGTCATCCGTGCGGACTTTCAAGGTCGGTTGCCTCAGCTTATAGTCCTCGAGAAGCAACGCGCCTTCCCAGACCTTCTCCGGATGAGGCACCCATACCCTACCACCCTGCGGAACATAATCGATCATCGCACCCTTCTTTTAATCCTAGACTGCGGGTCTTTAATGGTAAACAAAAATTGTCTAACAACAAGTTCATTGCAAGGAGTTACTTGTAATTCTAGCGAGTTAACAATTTTTCCAACGAACGTCAAATTCTTAATTTTAATTTAAATTTATGTAAATCTAGATTTTCATCAAGCAAAATTTGTTCTTTTATTAATAGACTGCGGATCATTATGCAATTATGGCTTCTAAAATTTTTCAAGAAATACTAGAGTAAAATATTACACGGAATTTAGTACGATTTTTATTTATTTCTGATCTGAAAAGACTATTACCATAGGAAATAATTGACTGATTTGATTCGATTTTCTTAAAATTCGTCTACGAAACTTGCAAATTGCGTAAACATCCGCAGTCTATTTATTAAATATACATATGTTAGATTGAAGAACTAAATCCTTAGTCGCGCAGGACCCGGCGGGATTCAAATAAATCGCACGTCTATCCCGCGGGATCGCGAACCCTAACCACCGTGCACACTGCGAGAAACTTACAGGTTGTCTTCTGATTGAATCATCGACTGTAATGCCGGTTCCCGAAGCGCGTAGGTTCAACGTCGCAAACGAGCTCCGCACGGGTTAATTACTGAGCGTCTAATTTTCGCCTGTTTGAAAAGATGACCCGCTTTTCTTCGTCTGTGTTTTTCTCCCCCCCCCCTTTTTGACGAGTGGTACATATGAAAACGGGGTCGGCGATACGGAGTATCGATTTCGGCGGCACGGAGCACGCCAAATCGCGATTGGTGATCGCGTTTACAGCCCGATGCTCCATTGTGCGAACGGCTATAAAATCTTCCAACTTTATTTTATGCCACCTCGAGATCGCAGGAATTCTTCGAAAGAATCATGGACAATTTTTATTTGTTTATTCCGCTTTATATGGATCAACGAGAAACTCATTTTCGCGACAGTGAAGCATCCTGGCGACCGCAGTTCTAAGATTCAGAATGCGTTCGGGATTATTGATCGCAGACAATCTGAACGTACTCCATCCGACACTCGGCAATAGCCTGAATGCGGGCATGCTCGTCGAAAGAATCGCCTAACGGTGTCTTTGAAATGATGGTCGAACGAATCAAACGACAGAACGACCACGAACCGCCGAAATGTACTGTTATCGCGGTGAAAGAAATGGTTACGTGATCGGAAGGAATATCGTGCAACGGTAAAGTTCACTGCTACCATTTTCCCCGTGTTACCTTGACGCGGGAGGTCCGGTTCGAGGGACTCGGCACGATTTCGAGTCACTGTCTTCTTCGTTGACAACGTCGCGGTGACTGCGTGCTCGCGAAGAAGTGAAAAGTAGCCGTGAACTCTCACGATCCAATCTTGTATGTCAACTGTTACGCAAGTCGCGGCTCGAAGGACGCTGAGAGGAAAGAATTGAAGAATGGCGGCGAGGTAATCACTTCCGAAGACAAGTTATGGGTGTACCCGACGCGACGCCTACCGTCATGTCACTGACAAGTCGTGGAAATTGGAACTGTAATTCGAAAACGCTCTGGAGCGTCATCCTTTTGTATCCTTTTGTCAATCTATTGTATTAGATTGGAGGGAAAGTTCTGTTGTATTTTGAAGGAAACGTAAAAATATAATTCCCATTATTTGTAACAATCGGAGGTCGAAAACCATTTCAATATTTTCTGAAGTAGCTAAAAGCGCTTAATGATCTCATCTAAATTCATTAGGTTGGAAGGAATGTTCCGTCGTATTTAAAAAAAAAACATTTAAATCACTTTATAAAAGTACGTGTATAATATTATTGAATGATATAGTTTCCATTATTTGCACAACAACTAGTTGCCATCTTTCAGTTAACCTGTCAATTTCTGTTTCCCAATCACTCTTCCCAAATCACCTGCTTATTATCAAATACGACAGAACTTTCCCTCTAACCAAACAAATGCCATGTTCAACCAGCGTCTCCAACAGCCTGCAAACACGTGGAAATCGGAACGCGGTCGTCCGTTGCCATTTTCGCGTTTCAAGGCCGCCCGATCGCTGACATCGCGCTATCAAGCTGCGTAACGCTGGGCCCCGTCTGCTCGTACGTTTGCGAATTATTGCGTTTCTCATCGTTTTACGACTCCCCGCGGATCGCGGTGCAAGGTAAACGAAGGGGAATCGAGCGGGCATAACCGATTCGAAACGCCGTTTCGAATTCTCCGAGTCATGCCTATTGAGCGGTTCCAAAGGATTGTCTCCGCAGGAGCGCTCGCGGTAAATCTGTTCTCACGATTTTGAAGACTTAAACTTCGGCCAAAGGCTCGTTTAATTTATGAAGTTCGCGATTCCCATGCTTTCTACGTTACATAGCGGGTGAACGATTACTCGGTTATGGCTCGAACGCGGAAAAAGCGGAACCGAGACGGGTTCCCACGCACTTTGCTCATTGGAAATGTGATCAGAACCGGCGGAACAGCTCGCTGCTCGCTCCTAGAGCGACAATCGACCCACAGATGAGAATGACTTTCCCTTTTTTCTTCGCGAATTAATTAGACGGCGAGCCAGAGATAACGTGACTCCCATCAACTTATGTAAAGGTACATCAGCGACATTAACTTCTGGGTACCATTGTTGGTCGCTCTGGTTCCTTCTCGGTTACTATCATTTAGGATCTTTGCTGCAGAAATGGTACCAAGTCACTTTTGGCAGGTAGAAAGACTCTCAGTCATTGGAGAACAGTTTTCTCGCTTGGAAGAACACTCCGGGAAATTGATAGAGTGGTTTGTACTTCGGAAAATGGTACTCTCGATGTAATAGAGATTTGAGGAGGGCTTCCAATTTTCGTAGAACGAGTAATAAGTTCTCGCACGCGTGTCGTACTGCTTTTCTCAGACGCTTAACCTTCAGTTACTCGCACTCCACTTTCTACAAAACTGTTTACATAGAGCTTTATATGACTCGAACTTAAACAAATTTTGAAGCACTAACTTGAATGTTTTCAGACTGCGAGTATCATACGCGAGTAATTAAAAGTTCAATATTGATTCGTACTCGAACGACAGCTTAAAATGGTACTTTCTATTACTGGAGAATATCAAGCCAGCCTTGGCGCCTGATGCGAATGCAAACCACTCGCATGTTGTGTCTGAGCTTTGCCAACCGATCTACGGCTTCTGTCGCGTTCCACCCACGCCTCGTTTCAATGTTCAAACTGCGTGACTTTTTACCGCACCCGGCGACATTAAGACAGCCTTCATTGTCACCCAGCACCGCCGATCAATCAATCATCGATACCAAGCCACCTCGGGCCTCCCATTTCGCAATTACCAAGACAATGGAACTGCTTCGGACATTGTTCCGTAAATTCCACAATTAATTACACTGCGAGAAAATTCGTGCGAAAGGTGTATTACTTCTCTTTCAATAACGTTGCTTGCAAAAATACGAATTGCTAATCGGTTTCTCGAATGATTACCAGACTGCGGATCTTTTTAGACTGCGGATGAATTGCAACAAACTGGAGCGACGTAGAAATTTATTTTCTAGTGGAAAATAATGTAACAATATTTTTAAATTGTTCTAATGCCCTTGCTGTTCTCAGTCACACCTACTCATTTTTGTTTTAAATGTCATTATGTCCGCAGGCTAACGATTACACTCGGTTGCGACAACGATCGCCACCGGAGTTTAGGTTCGCGACTGTCCGCCTAAATAGGAAGCGGACGAAACCCGCAATCTTATCAACAGCTGCGAGTCCACGCGCGTGTGTGATTCACTTTTGCCAGAGATTCCCTCCCATCGAAACAGAAACTGATAAAACGTCGACGACATACTACAACGGTGTAGACGTATCTGCGACACGTAATTACATGCACAGAGAGACACACATCGCTCTGTTATCCGGGATCGTGCTGTTTGCTTATCGATTCACAAAGGTAGCAGGAAAACGGGACGGCAGCGGAAACCTTTTCTCTTGAAAATTAAGACTCGTAACGTAATAAAGCAAAACAGCCGGGCGCAGAACTTGAGCGCAGAAATTGCACCGTGTTCGGTCACCTTTAAAACGGCACAACACCACGGCTACGGCTTACCGAGGTGGCGGGATCGTTTACTCGTTACATTTTACATAACATTTGCATCCATTGTCGTGCAACTTCGGACACGTAACATTCGTCAATATTTGCACTGGCCATGGCGCTGTTACGACTGCGCTTTGTCGGGGAAAGTGCCGTTTGTTCGTCGCTAAGGAAACGGGACAAGAAAGAACACATGAATTCCAGGTCCTAGGAAAAAATTCTTATCAGTTCTGCGAAATTTTTCTATGCTAGTCCTCGACTTTTTATCTTCTCCGAGCAAACAGAATTTCGGGGATTGTTCCGCGAACCTCCTGTAATCAGAAGCTTGCTAAATCGATACAGTTACCGTTTTTTATCTAACCGGCTGATTGTGTCCGTTTCTTTGCAAATCACGGGGCGAGATTGAACTATTTTAATTCCAAAACTCAAATTACCACTTCGAGGCACCCGTTTTCAGTCGATAGATATACATAAAAGAGAATTCGCGGCGAGTACTGAAGTTGATTCCAAAAAATGCGTTTAAAAAATGTTCCGATGATTGGGTTATTCGTTGGCATAAGTGTATTATTTCGAAAGGGACCTACACTTTGAAGGCGATATATACATTCATTGACCAATTCCCGGTACTTTTTTGACAGAATGTAAATTCCAATAAAAGAATTTGACAAAAGTTTTGTTTTTAATAAAAAATATGATTATGTTAATTTTTTAAATATGGGGATCGAAACGTTGATTTTGTTTGACAATCAGCAAAGTTGCTTTATAATTCGTAATAAACGATCGCACCGTTGCGCCTAAAACATTTAAAAATTTATTATTAATCCACGTGTATTTAAATACACGTGAAATACCTGTATACACGTGTGTCGTTAATGCACGTTCGAAACCACGATCTCCGGTAGTTAATTAAGCGAAGAGACTAATCGTTGGCAGTGCGAATGATGTTCGCCTCGGAGACGGGCAGTGAAACGATAAATTCCCGTCGCCGAAGATTTCAAAATTCTGATAAGAACGTGACACTGTTTGTAGTTGGCGATTGATGATTGCACTTCAGCGGCGCATTGTGTTTGCACGGGGGCGCGAAGTATGTACGTACGTACATTCGCACTTGTTCAGGGCTCGTACGGCACGGTCGAGATTATCGTGTGTTCGTGGAACGGATTCAAGGTGCATTCGGAAACGAGAACAGTGCACTTGGTTGAGACCGCTTGACGTCGTGCTCGTCGTCGTGAGATCGATCGGCTCGAGCTGCGTTGCTCTCTGAGAAAGGCGCCAGGTTCTCCGTTATTGGGAATAACCAGGTCAAGTTTTCCGCCCACACACGCACTGTATAGATTTATATTTTTTTCCTCACATGCGTAGCGATCGCCGACGGAATTTCCCTTTCGTCGGGATGACAATGAACGGGCGAAGGACTCTCATGGGGGACGGAGCAGAATGTACAGTGTGAATTTGCGTGATGGGGTCGTGGGGGAAAGTTTTTGACTCGAGCACTTTCTATTTTAATGCTCTTCGGCTTCTTCGCGCCTCTCGTCTACTTCTGAAGAGGCTCAGAGGGGCGCTCGGAAAATGTTTGATACGCTATTGTTCTTGCGAGATTGGACGCTGTGGGAAAGGCTTAGGGGATGATTTGTAGACTGAGGAAATATTGCTGGACTTTTCCGTTGAAGTTGTCACGTTGGAGGGAAAGCTCTGTCGTGTTTTAAATGAGCAGGTAATTTTGCTTGTAAACGAACGACACATGTTGCTAGTGAGTCATTGATAGCTTATCTGGAAGGTGGCAACAAGTTGTTACAATTAATGGAAACTATATCATTGAACAGTATTAAACATATCGCTGCTCCGGAAGTTTAATGACGCATTTTCAGGAGAACAAGGACGTATTGGCTGGTATTTATTATTTTATATGATAAATTGTAATAACTTGAAAGTTGCAATAACAACCCACAATGTCTATAAACTACTGTCATAGAAGAATTAAACCGAATCTATAGACCATTCTATTAAGACAAATTGGAATTATTTTTCGTTTGCTTGTCCTTTAAAATTTCAATTTTTGCAGTTGTGTCATTATACTTCCGGAGCAGCGATATATTTTTATAAATCGATTCCTTCCAATCTAATAAATGGATGTGATCTTTTAAATACTTCAGAAAATACTGGAATGATTTTAGACCTCCGATTTTGCGACATCCTGTACACTGAAACGGAACGAACTGCTTGCAACAAGAACTATTAGGAAGACAATCTTCGATCATTGTCAGCGTCCACTTTAATGCCGAAAAAAATAGCAGGACCTCCTACTTTGCGACATCCTGTACATTTAAATGTCACCGAGAGATTATGGCAAAGATTGCCAGGCGGATCAATGTTCGATCGCCATTTCTGTACACTTTCGGACTGTCGTGTTACTCGAGAGCTACAATGACAGTTGTTCCAGATCTCGGTGAACTTCCAGCACGCCTGACCCACTCCGTGATTGTCTCCTTTAATTATGAAGTAGATAGCGACAGTGGTCCGTGTAGAGGACAGCCGAATGCGGAAACACTACGGACAATTCCTCATCTTGTAAAGCTCGCGACCGTGAGAAACACGAGCCTGCAACTTTCAACGGTGCGTCGCCGTTGAATAAGATCGCAAAACGGGCCGAGTTCGTGGGAGATTGCTGCGAGGAATCCTCTGTTTTCACGGGGACTGCACAAAAGGGCAGTCTCGCAACGCCATATTTAGCTGTGCTAGGGTTTTGTCGTGCAATTACTAGCGATACAGCGTACCTGGCCTCAGGCGTCTCACTTTACGATACCTTCCGACCCGGCTTTGAAAAATCAACCCGACAACCTGGAGAGGAATCCAGCTACTTTCAATCCTCTACTCGCTGGAGATTCAATCTTCGCAGAATCCAATTCTTTCACCTTTGAGGCACGCATTAAAGATAGATAGAAAATTAAACGTTTCTTCTGACCTGGAATCTTTCCATTGCATATGGTTTTATTCATTTTATGGATATGCAATTGATCTTGTACAATACTTAACTGTTCAGTAATTGACTATTCAAAATACTTGTTGCATTATTAAATTCGTATTCAATAAATCACTAAACGTATTTAATATATTAATGAACTACTGAAAGTGTTGTACAAGATATTACATCAGTTTTATATCGATAAAATTAAGAAAATCATATAGAATTGAAATATTTCAGGCAAGAAGAAAAATTCGGTTTGCATGAACCACTTCGCTGCCAAAGAGGAAATACGTAGAATGAGAAAAATTAAGAGAACTTGGAAGATGATCGAACGGCTCATCTCCGTTGGCGGATTGGGGAAGAAGCGTGTGGGTGTTTTAGGAGACAGTTTTTAGCGATGCACTCGGTGTTCCGCGAGTTAGAAAGGAATCTTCTTCGTTGACCTTTCGGATGAAATATCGCTCGAACACAGAACAGAATCCTGAAGCGGATCCCTCGGTCTGGAGTTGCGGGAAGAAGCGAGCGAGCAAGGAGAACGACCTATTCCAAGACGTTTTGCTTTTCTGCTCCCTGGGAGAAAGGGAGCTAACTGGCTGCTGGTTGAGCTAGCCTCCGCGGATCACGTTCCTCGAACCGATCGTGCGAGCAACAGTTTCGAATCGGGCTAGCTAGCTTACCTTTAAACGTAAAGGCGCGATCGGGACTTCGTTTTACGTTGCAGTTCGTTGCATAACGTCGCGACTTTTATTGCCCTCTACCTGGGCACGTTCGCGCATTACACGGTTGCAGACGAACAAGTTTGATACCCGGAACGAAAAACGTTGGAAACGAGGACTCCAGAAAATTAGCTAAACGTGCAAGACAAGTAGAAGAATGATGGTTGGGATTGCAACGAACAGACGTAAGAGTAGAAATTAGAAAAGAGAGGAGAAACGAGTCGGACGACAAAAATCGTGGAGGTAGTCTAAGCTGGAGAATAGAATTACTTAAGCGGATTAAGAGAAAGCAGAGAAACTACGTGTCAAGAAGAATATCAGCTGCGATTACACAGATGAACAATGCTGAAAAAAGAAAAACGATTCGGAAAAGAAGGATTCCCAGCTTGTGAAGGACCAAAAAGAAACACTGGTTAAATTTCGAAAGAGCAAAATCCTGCTGGGAGCAGGATGCCTGACCAGTGATGCAAATAATGATGCATTTAAGTGCCTGTAGCCAATGCACAAATGAACAGCGGCAAAAATTGAAGAAGAAGAACCGCATAGAAGAACAGTTCGGAGGAAAAGGATTCCCGATGAAGACGAGAAGTGCAAGGAAAGTGGTAGGACCAAGAAAGAGAAAACTGGCTGAATTTCAAAAGAGCGAAGAAACGAAAAAACGGCGGAAATGCAAAATCCTGCAGCGCGCAGGATGCGTGATCAGTGATGCAAATAGAGCGCATTCAAGTACCTGTAGCCGAGGGCTGCGCCGCCTGAATGCGGCACTATTAACAATGAATATTAGCCCGGAACGTTTCACATCCCTAACGAAGCCACGCTTCAGCGACTCAAGATATGAATCGAAGTAAATTGAAGCAAACAAGCCGCCGTGCCGGAGATCCGCGGGATCAATGCGGAGTATACAAGGTGTACTTCCATAAAATGCATGATACGACCTCGGGCAACCCTCGCAGTTCACCTGCCCGAGGCAGTAAATTAGCCAAGATGGAGTGCTGCTATACGATCTTAAAGGGGCAGCTCCGAGACACGCGTTAAGCCTCGTTCTCACCGACCGAACATCGACTATCTCGAGCCAGCATCTGAATTAGAGCACCCACACTTCATCAGGTGAACTGTTCGCAACCTGCAATTGCTATCAAGACACGCGCAGCTTGAACGATATCAATTGTTCGTTTAGAGCCTCTGGTTGACGCTCTTTCATTGAACCCCGCAACTTTTACGAGCACACGCGACCTGCACAAGTTCGTTTAGAGCCTCTAGTTCACGCTCATTCAACATTCAAATGAAACTTAGAAATTAATCTTTTATTATAACGCTTATACTTCGCGGATGCATTGAACCCGCAACTTTTACCTTCGATCTCCCTCCATTCTCCTCGGTATTTAGAATGTGAGAACGTTCGTGAGCTAAGTTCCACGATCATGTTTAGAATAGACGGTATAGAAAAAGTGCAGTAACTCTTCGGACGGCGAAGAACAAGCGATTATCAAATTACATGGAGAATCGAGTGGAATTTCTCCGTCCGATTTAACATCACTTTCTAGCCGGGGTTTTCTACGTGAAATGACCTTTAAACCGAGCCGCTCGGTTCCGCCGCATTAGTCCCATTAATTTCGCGACCGCGGCGAGACATTTTAAGCATGGAAACAAATGACCGCAATTATGAACAGGCGATCGGTGTTCGATGTTCAGAGACGGTGAACGCTATGTTTCGAGGCAACGCGCTGTCAGAACGACAGGAGGCGGTTTCTCGCGCGCGCGGGACAAACGCTGCCGTGCATTTGCTTAGGCAACAACGATCGTGCAGCCCGATTCTCGAAGCAGAATTTAGGTCTCTAGGCGCAGAGCCCCCCGGCACGACGATCATTGATTTCTGTTTTGAAAAGAACCGCGAGTTGTTTTCGCGCTCGCCGCTATTTTTATCGACCACTCGAGTAGGCTGCGTTCGTCTCGAAAATTTGACAATTGAATTTGTAAATCTCCCAATAACAGTGTTGATAATTTTATCCGAAGTCGCATCAACTAGTACAACCAGAATTTACGTCTCTAAGCGCAGGGCCTCCCGTGACGACGATCATTGATTTTTGTTTTGAAATGAACCGCGACTTGTTTTCGCGCTCGCCACTATTTTTATCGACCACCTGAATGGGCTACGTTCGCGATGAAAATCAAGTCGGTAAAACTTTCAACGATTTATGGCTGAATCGTGGACCATTTTTCCTGAATCGGCCGGTAGAGTCTAACGTGTCGGCAGACGCAGTACCACGGGAATATCAGAGGGCAAAGACGCAGTCACCTCTCGTGAAAGTTGTTCCTCGCCTGAGAAAGACACCTTCGCTCGCGACCGATGATGCATACCGTTCGCCTAATTGGAGCGATATCCAGCTAATTATTTTCCGAAACAATTAACCTTGCATCCGACCGTGGAGACTTTCGTAAGTCTCCGCGCAGCCAGCGAATTCGATGCGTGTCGTCGAAGAAAATCGATAGGGGACTCGTTAAACATCTACTGGCAGACAGTGATTCGCAACAGAACCGGCTAAGTTCTACTTTCACGGGAATCACGGGAAACGCTGGCCCTCCGCGGAACCAATTCTGTTCCCAGGAACGATTCCTGGTTATGGGACACGAGCCCGAAGTTATCCGACCTGTTCCAGACCCGACGGCAGTCTAAAAGTTACCCTACTTTTCTGTGAAACTGGAAAATCAGATTCAATAGGGACAAAATTTCTCGTTGAGCAAGGTCTAGCGACTTTTATGTAAATATTCATTGGGATGAACAAATTTTAGCGTGCTCCGAAAGAGGATACATTTCTAGATACAGCGAATGCGTACAATTTTCAGACTGTTTGTCATCGGTTCAACGACAAAGTCACTTTTCAGAACGATATCCAACCGGTCGGACTACGACAAACATATCCTATGTCCACAATAAATACCCGCAAGATTGCTTCCAATCTCTCCAGCAAACAGAATCAATTTACCTCGTCCGCAGCGAACATCGTCGCAACAGTTTCGGAGCGAACGTTATGGCTCTCAGAAACAACACCATCAATGTTTACTATTTTTTCTAGATCCCCTTGACGATCAACAAAACTGGGAACAAGCGGATACAGGTGACATGCAAGAAACCTCAGGGTACGAAGCAAAACGAGTTCGTCTAGTAACCGAAAGTTCGAGAAGAGGCTAGCTAGTCTGACTAGCGAGTTGCTAATTCTCAGGAGGTAACGGTGGTGTCAGGTGTCGCGGTCAAGTGAGAAAAATGTCAATAGAGAGACGGCCAATGTGGCCGAGTCCCATGGCAGTTTCTGTGGGAGCGGGTCTTAGTCGGCGAACGGGGTCCAATGGGGCCTGATGGGTCTCGTACCTTGACGTACAGCTCCCTCGTCGTCATGGTGCTGGGTCCAGGTGTCCTGGGTCAGGTCTCAGGTACGATGAGAAGTCTCGCAGCAGCCGCAGGCACACACGACTCTTCCCACGCACACACACATACACCTGAGCACAGACGAAACCAGGTACCTACGACACTTGTCGTCGCGTGTACGCGCTACGATCGACGCGGACGTTTTCCCTCGGATCTACAGTACATCCTGATGTCACCCCAGGAACGGTCACGGCATGTTTCTGTTTTGATTTTCTTCCTTTTCTTTCGCTCTTTTCGCTCGCTCCCTCCCCTCGCTACCTGTTCCCCCCTCCTGTATCCACACAATCCGAAATCTTGCAAGGACAGTACAGGACACACTCGTTCCTCTTGTTTTCTTCTCGCTAGCTTCGCTATTCGGGATCTCTCTCCGCGGTACTCTTCGCTTAGGCTACCCAGCCACTCGAACCATCGACCAGTGGCCCACCGGGAAATGGATTTTCGCGAAGGTCGCCGTCGTCGTCGTCGTTTGTGTACCTCCACGTAAACGTCCCACGACGGCACTGCCACCAGCTGGCTCGTTATCGGGTTTAGATTCGGCGCCCCTCTTCGCCTACACGCTCCACCACTCTCCTCCTGGTCCCAGACTCGCTCAGAGTCGACGCGAAACCAGTCACCGTCCTCCTCGGACACGTTCGCCACGTGTCGCGCTGTCTTCCTCACATGATCGAACCTCGAGTCACACGCCATCTCACCGCTCAACCAGGAAACAAACGGTTCAAACCTATCAAACCCGCGAGCATCGTCTAACAATCTCGTCTCGGGCCTCATCGATTTTTCATTTTATCCGTCGTTTCCGATCGTTTTTGCTTGATGCATTTCTTAGGGACAGGAGTTTCCGTTCAGTAGATTGAGTTTGATTCTCTGACTTTGGTTCTTTTTACGAAATTGTGAAGTTGCGAGCTGATTAGAGGACTGAAGTAATTGATACCGTTAAGCAGCATTATGCGAAAGCTGCTTCGGAAGTGCAATAACGGAGCGGAGCCTTATCACGGGTTATTAGACCGTGGCTACAGTTTTTACAGCTACCGAAGCTTTGCTCCTAGGATACGTTATCGGCATTGTCGATAAGCGATGCCGCGAAGCTTCCAGAGGGAATAACAAGTGTGGGCGAGCGTTGCTGAACTGCATAGACAATGCCTCGATAATTTTACTATTGTTTCGTTGATCGACAGACATCTGTCGGAGCAACTTCAGATAACAATGGTTTTCTTCTTTTCTTTTTTGAACACTCGTTTCACCGTGGTGGTGTTCATAATTTTATCCGAAGTCGTATCAACTAGTATTGATTATATTATTAACTTCCACTTTGACATTTCATGCTATGTTAGCGAATTTTCTGTTACAATTCAGTTTTCAATGCCACGTTGTTTAAAACTCTTCATTCATACAGATGCACGAAAATTGCAAGTATTTTATTTCTTCGAGATTCATTTCGACACGGTTTGACTCTTCTTCAAGGGGGTTATCTATATAATAAAAATGAATCTATATAATCTATACATATAATAATCTATATAATAAAAATGAAATGCTGTTCGTTGGTCACGACATCACGGGAGAACGGCTGGACCGATTTGGCTAATTTTTTTTTTAATGTTCGTTGTAGTCCGAATCAGGTTTTTAGATTTTAAAAAATTGGGAAAGTTACCCAGAAACATGAAAATTCGGAAAAAAACTAACAGTGCTTTTAGAATCATATTTCAATACAACAAAAAAAACGAACGTCGTAGCTTTTAATCAATATTTCAATAGAAATTTACATTATCGACGTCTGTTTGCAATACGTACCACTAACCCTCTCGTTTAAAATAAATTACGATCGCGGTTCTTTCGATCCGACACGTCAAGCTGCCGCGGTTAATTTACGAATGGCAGTGACACGTTAACCATAGCTTCAGTGATAAATCCTGAACGAAGAAGAAGCGGGAATTGATCACAGTCGTGTGTAGCAGTACGATCTATTAGTTAAATCATGGCATTTTTCCAATTAGCTCTGAAAGCCAGGAAACTGGAGAAAGCGATGCGAAGGTACGAGGATGAAAAACTGAGATCGATCGAGATCTCAGCTGGTGCCAAGCCTCGGTACACTTTAAAGCAACGAATTCGTCGTCAGAAGTTGCGGTAAGACTTGCAATTCCGTTCGCTGCCAAATCGCAGTTCGAACTTTCCTTGCTATTCTATTAATATCTGTCCGGGGCCCTTTATCACCCCCCTCAACAATAAAAACTTGTACTACTTTATGCGTAGAAGATTTATCTTTTGGTATGATGGCCCCGAGGTGCCACTAAAAATTCCTGTACCATTCTTAAAAGTATATATCCATGCAATTTAAAAAATCATAGGAAAAGGAAACATTCTAACTAGGAAGAAATATCTAATTTTGGAGTAAAAATAGCTCCAAGTGTAAAGGGTAGTTTAAGGACCTTCGACATTAATTATTGATTTATCTTCGACAGCCTGAACAAAAAGGTTAAAGGCCTCTGCGGCAAGATCTTCGCGATCCCAAAGCGTTCCTGGATCTACAAGAAGATCGTCGAGGCGCGCACAGACGGAACCCTAGAGAATTACGTGGCGAAAAGTTTCCTCGGCTTTATCGGAGGGATATTCCTTACCTACATCTTCTTCGGTTTCTTCGTTCTTCAACTCGGATACAAACTCTCCTCTGCGACGTTCCTTTGCACCGCGATAGGGGTGGTTCTCACCCTCGGACTGGCGTTTTCCCCTCGAGTTCGGTTAGGAAAATCAAATAACAGAGTCCGACTTTATCAATTTCTTATCTTCCATCTCCTGGGCACGATCCACGATCCTGAAGAACTTCTTGCGCCTAGAATTCGACACAGATAATTGTAGAATGTCTTCCAAAAATGTTTTAAAAGTTCATCAACAGCGTCCCTCGAGGCTTCTCACATTTTTTCCCATTTCTCCCCGCAGCTGTATAGTGTTCCTGTTATTACCCCAATTTTTCTCGAAGCGGGGGCGGCAAGCGTTGGTCGCGTACGCTTTTATTCTAGCGTTAACCGGCCCGGTGAAGAACACTGTGCACAACACCAGCGTTCTTACGGAGTCACTGGCCTGCGCGCAAGTACGTCTATCATTTTCCCCATCTTGGAATCCCATTATTTCACGATCGGCGAACGCGTACTATCGTCGGTTCATTACAGTGTCCGTCCATCTATTTCATTTTCTAGGAGCAGCTGAAGGAGGCGGTGAAAACTGTGATCGATCTGGCGAAGCAGCCGTTCTACGCTCTGAAGGACGCGATATCGAAAGTCATAAAGTCGGTCAAAGCTGTCGTGAAAAGAATCAAGCAGACCCTGCTCGCGATCAAGAGGCTCGTTCTCAGTATACGTAAGCCGGGGACTTTAACCCTTCGAGCTCGAAGCAATTTTAGAAGATTCTTATTCGATGTAATCTCTTTCACACTGTGCATGTGAAATTGAACCTGTCTTCTCATACGACATTTGAATTTTTATCGATTTATAGAATACAGAAGACTTTAATCACTTATGACTTTTGACTGCCGCCTTAAATCCTGAGACAAATCAGCTGGAAGATTTTTATACTTGTTCTAGCAAATGAACAACCCTTCTTCTTGCAGTGAGGGTGATCACTTCGGTGTTCCAGTGGCTGGGCAGCGTGATAAATATGTGCAACAAGAAACTGGGCACTCCGTTCGACAGGTGTCAAAGCGTATTCGAGGGTGCAGTGGCCGATTGCAAGGCGAAACTGGGGCCATTTTTTGGGCTGGTTTGCAACGTAACTTATGTGGTCAGCACCCTTTGCTACATCGTGAAACCGCTAGACTTCATCTGCATGCTGGTGTCCTACGTGTCCGACGCTGTGGTCGGCGCAGTGAAACGAAGTGAGTTCTTCTAATTGTGTAATAGTACAATTCTGTACACTCCATCTTTCTAATTCGCAGAGGTTAAAAGGTTCACAATGCACATGAAGGCGATGTTTTATGTTAAGGTGAAGTTCTCTCATTCGTTCGATTTCGAGACGAACCAAAGCAAGTCGTTAGGGGATGTTTCCGCCGGCATCGCGACCGAGATACGATCGAGGACCGATACTTTGTTCAGTATCTTCAGCTCGATCGGCTTCGTCACGTCGCTGTTCGTCTTCATCATCGTCCTCAGGTAACGATACAGCACACTGAGAGAATCCCTCAGAAAAATTCTTTACCTCATTAACCTGCAGAGTGATGCGCTACCGCTTCAAATGGATGACCAGCGAGCGCTTCGACAACAAGTACATAACCGACGATCTGCGAACCATTGATATAATTAGGACACGACAGGACAAAGAGACGGTCTTACCACTGAATCCGAGAGAGAGAAACAAATACGTACCCCTGTCCTCCGTCAAGCTGATCAAATCCGAGAAGACTAAGCTAGTCAGGTCTGCAGTGTTTCTGGGCCTGGCTACCATTAAGCTGATGTCCTATCTGACGATAGACTACAGTCTCTACTGGGTGTTGAACACTATCCAGATTCATGGTCGATACCAAAGCAAGGTAGTAGATCTAATCTTCGGTACTTCGTACTTCAGAATTTCAGGAGTGGATAGTATTATGCAGAGTTGGGCAGTAATTAATTACATGAGTATTTAATTACATCTTCAATTACATGTGCAAAAGTGGACTATAATTACAATAAGAAAACGGTTAAATGGTCCGAAACATAAAAATTAGTGGTTTACAAGAGCAATTACTGGTTCAGCCAAAGTAATTGCAATGACTCCTTTCACAATTACTGTAACTGTAGTTGTGGTCAGTAATTGCAATTACTGGTTGAGCCAAAGTAATTTCAAATAATTTCCAGGTGGAGAAGCCGTCGGTGGTGAGCATCCATGTTGCTGGAGAAGGGTACATGGCTGATCTGTACAGAAGCATAATCAAATCCTTCACACCTCATGGCAAAGAGTCGGAGATTAACACAATGCTGTGTCTACCGCAACCAGTGCCGCCTGATATGGACAAGTACACTCAGATCATCGCTTTGATCATCCTCTGCTGGATGGTAGCCGTCTTTGAACCCTACGGTCTGCGACTTAGGCACGTGGTACTCTGTCAGTATTATCCTGACAGGGCTAAACAGAGAGCAACCTGGTTGTACAATCACATAATCAGGTAATTAGACAAATGTGCAAGGGATGAATGAAGATTGAAGGGAGTACGATTAATAGAAGGTATGGGTAGATCCAGAGGGAAGTTCCTCAAGTTCGCCAGACGTCAGCTGCGCCGGAAGTTTGGCCTAGCTGGTGGAGAGAAGATCGAGAAAGTCACTCTTCAGGATAGACTATGGGCAGTGTGTCCGTTCCTGAACATATTGTTCCCAAGGAAACAGAAGATGTGCTTGTTGTGCGGCGCTGTGGAGCGATCCGATGTGGATCCACATATAAAATGTGCGACACCGGGCTGTGTAGGCTTATATTGTCCACCGTGTTTCGCGGATTTGCAGAATATATGCACGATTTGCCGGTCACCGGTGGAGTATGGCGACCTGTCGGACCTGAGCGAGGAGAAGTGAGTAATTCGATTAATTCCCTGAGGGAGCTTGATGAGTAGACAGTGGATTCTATGCGTTTGTGACAAACAATTTGTAGGTGTAATTTAAAACAGTAAAATCATTGGAAGATTTAAAAATACTGTTATACTATTTTCAACCTGTAAAACATATTAAATTTGTATTCCGATTGTGTTAGGGATTCTTCCGAAGACGAGTATCCAGTTGTCAAAAAGAAGCCTGAAGAGGAGCCTGAAGAAGTGGTAGGAGAAGAGGAGGAGGAAAAGTTTGACGAGGAACAGGAGGAGGAATGGGGAGAAGAGGAACAGGAGGAGGAATGGGGAGAAGAGGAATATGTTGGAGAAGAGTATGAAGCTAAGACAGACGAAGAAACTGAAGAAGGAGAAGAGGAAGACGCTGTGGGCGAAGAGGCTGGCGAAGGGGAACAAGAAGAGGAGGAAGAGGAAGTTGGAGAGCTAACTGAGGAGCAGAAGAAAGAGAAGAAGATGAAGAGAAAGAAGTTGAAGGAACTCGAAGAAACGGAGGTAGAGAAAGAAACAGCTCAACAGACTGAAGAAAGATATGAAGAAGATTCCGACTCCGCTTATAGTTACAGTAAGAATTCTATCTAGAATTTAGACCGGTCTTTTAATCTGACGTTTGAATTCTATCAGCTTATCAAGATGAGCCTCCGGAGGACACGAAGATCGTGAAACATAGAGAACCGTTCAGAGACGTGGAAGCTCAGAAGATAAGAGACGACGTGACGATTCAGGTATGTTTCCAAAGTGTTTCGAATTGAAAGGGCTAGAACGTTCCTTCCATAGATATTCAACGAGCCCTTGATAAGGGAACCGTGCTCCTGCGACGAGTCACCGACGTCCTGTTTCTTGGTGAGGGCTCGCAGGAAGATCCGCGCCAGATTGAAAAAGAAACCGGATCACCGCGGGAGGGATTCCGATTCATCATGTTCGACGGAGGAGGTCGACGAAGAAGAAGTAATACACGTCGAGGTGGACGACGAATGCGAGGAACTGCTGGAGAAGGATCGAAGGGATAACGAGAAACGGGGTCGTATAAATAAAATCGTCGGGGCGGTCGCGAAAATTCCTTGGCTGGGCAGAGGCGAGGTACGAGCTCCGTCCGAATCCTGTAATTCCAGGACGTCCTCGTTCCTTATTTTCCTGCGATATTCGTTCTGGAATCCTCTACGTCAAATCTGAAAATTCACTGTCTACATCGGGGGTGGCCAACCTTATTCATTGTTGGGGTTGGAAAACGGGGAGGAAATTAATTAATTTACGCCAGTTCGAAGCACCAATCTACAATAGTGAGAAATAGAATGCGGATTATATGTATTTTTAGCTTCTGAAAATTTTGAAAAATGCTAGATTATAAAATTCCACAGAAATTAGTAGCATTTTTCTTTATTTCAGAGCTACAAAGGCTACTGCCACTGAAAATAAAATTTTGCGTGATTCCACCTTCTCAAAATTTGCGTGCAAAAATTGAAAATTGCATAAACATCCGCAGTCTAGTGAGAAATGATCTCTTAGACGAGAGGGCGATTGCTATCGCGAACCCCTATCATAGCTCCGGAGCTATTCGAGGCTTAGGTTCTTCCCCACTCTTATTGTTAGACTTCATCGTTATAATGTATAGTAGTGGGAAGGTTCCACCACGAGAGCCGCGGGACACACGACGCACGACGCGATGCACACGCATACATTGTAAAGAGGTTCGATGGTGGGGGACCTTGCAGTTGTTGGAGGGGAATAGGTTGGAACTGCCTGTTCTACGACATTGAACTGACGGCACTCAGGTGTTGAAAATATGAAGATGAATTCATTTGTGGCGCCTACTTCAAGAGAATAAGTGGGCAAAGCAAGATACAATGCGCCACTTATACTCATCTAATGTGCCACAGGTTGACCGCCCCTAATCTCCATCCTTCTAATTCAAGACAATTGAGTTGTGAACATTGGCAGGACGATAGGAAGGCCAGCAGAGGACTGCAGACGAGACGGCCGTCTCTGATGAGCAAGATCGTCGGCATGCTTCAAGGCAAGCCTAAGCTGTCGTTACACACATACAAGAGGAGCAGGAAGATCAAGGATTCCTCTTCGTCCTCTTGTGACGAGGACGAGATTCTTCTGAGAGACGAGAACAGGTCTGACTGCGGTCATTTGATGAGAAGAAGAACTAGAAAGCTTGAGGACGATGATACCGAGAGCTTTGACTTCATACATCCTCGAGATACAAAGTTCCCCACGAAACAATTGCCGAAGTGAGCGGAGCAGTTTCATTAATTATTTGATTGTTTCGTTAATTATTTTTAATTGGTTTATAGATACTTGGAGTCGGAGGTGAAATGTACATCGTATTACGAAGTGGACGAGACTGACTCGCAGGGAAATTGTGTCCAAGTGGAAGATGTCAACCAATCGTCGGACGCAATGAGACGCGGGAAAAGACACTGGCGAGATGCGACGGAGGATGACGAATTTGTGGTTGTAGCATTGCTTCATTTGTGAAAGAAATTGTTTGGAACGACGGGGAAGTATTCTTATATTAAATGTGCTTGCAGGGACCTTGTTCCTGCACGCCAGATGTCACACAGGACGCTGCGAAAGACGCAGACCTTTACTCAATGGAAATCAGCACTGCGCAAATGGATTCCTCGAAGACAGTCATGGACTCGGAAACTGAGAAATCATCTTCTGCTACTAGAAGCGATGCGGAGTATACCGAAGACACGGGATCGTCGTCGATGATTGGGGAGGAGCCAGCTGGAAAGGACATATTTGATGATACTTCGGAATTTGAGGATGTTGATGAGTCTGGAGAGACGGAGGGAGAGATAGGAGTTAGTGAGAGTAGTCAGGAGGACTATCGCAGAAGGTCGACGATTGAGAAGGAAGTTAAAAAAACGTCTATGTCCAGAAAGGACGACGATGACTATGAATTGAAGAGGAATGACAGAGTCAGGAGAGAAGCGGGTGGTGCTGATGAGGGCATCGAAGAGGAAGGTGAACAGTTAGAAGATCCAAAGGGCAAGAGAAAGGATTTTAAAAAGACAATGAAGAGAATTGGGAAGTTGAGGGAGCTGTACTCGAAAAGGAAGGCTGCAAAATCAGATAAGAAAGAAGCACTTCAACCACAGGACTCAAAAGAAGTGGAAGATGGTAAGAAGAAGAAGATCGTAGACAAATTAAAAGTGTTGACAGGGAAAGTTAGAAGATTTGATAAGTATAAGAAAAGGGAAGAAAAATCTGAACAGAAGGAAACTGAAGAAGTGCCTGAAAAATTGGAAAAGCCTAGGACCTCAGATAACAAAAAGGAAAAGAAAGAGAAAGCTGAGACACAGGATGTGAAGGAAGAGCTTGAAAAATCCGATCAGAAGGAAATACAAGAGGAAGAGAAACCTGAAGAACCAGGTCCCGAAGAAAAATCTATCGTGGACGTTGATGAAACAAAAGAGAAGACTGAAGAATCTCAGTTGGAGGTTCAGGAGACCGAGCCTGTGGAAGAAGATAAGAAGAACAAAGTGTCGATTGATACTAAGGCTGAAGTATTGAAAATTGACAGAGCTACGGATTTACCTGACAGAAGCAAGCATACTCAGACTAAACTCCCTAAACGCAAGAAGATTCTTGAGAAGGAAATTGAACTTCCAGATGCTGGGGAATCTGAAAAAGAAAGGGAAAAGAAAAGGAAGAAGAACCACAGGGAAAGGTATTAAAATTACTTGAGATCTGGAAAATGTAAAAATCGTTAATCCGTTTTAGGTACAAGGAAGATAAATCCCCGAAGAGCAGAAAACGTCGTAGCTCAAAGAAGGACGACGAAGAATATTACTCTGTGAAAGACAAGGATGGGGAACGGAAGCGAAAAAGCAGGTAAAATAAATGCTGAACAAGAGTAAAATAAATTTGTTGAAACTTATATAAAATGAAAATATGTACAGACTGCCGTACGAAGAAGAACTGGCCAGAAGAACGAAACGAAAGTGTTCGAAGGACAGAAGACACGAAGACGCCTCGGAAGAAAGAAGAAGAAGAAGATGTAGTAGATTAGAAGAGGAGCCACAGATATATCACAGACGCTATGCGGAGCATCCACAATGTTCCTGTGGGATGGACCACCGCCATGAGCGCGTTTGCCAACCCATAATCGCCCACGAAAGGTGTTCCTCAAGTTTTAAAATAGACTAAACTATGTATTCAATATTCAACATTAGTAAAACATTCTATTTCAGGACTTGTCGCTGTCATCCATGTCAGTGGCCGTACTCTGAGCCTCAAAGGGACATGTATGGACATTCCAGAGACCATCCAGACCAAGTAGAACGGGGATTCGAAATGCCCATGGTGAAGAAATACTTGCCAATGTACCAGACACCGGAATTGATCGAGGAATTGAAGGCTCACGATCGAATGAAATTAATTAGAGAGAGGGAGGCCATGAGAAAGAGCCCTAGATCTGCTCGTACTTCTCCTCGCTTCAAAATGGCGCCCAGAGGAGCTGCACCATGCTATTTTCCAGGCACAGTGAGTATCAACACGTTCCGAGTAACATCTATTATCTATTGATAAATAATGTTTCATTGACAAATACACATCGTACACGTGGCGCAATCGCTGTCAATAAACAAAGTTTAAATCCGCATCGGTCTGCGTCGATTAATTGCGAAATTATTTTGTCTGAAGAGTAAATCGGTAGACAAGGACGCGAAGCTCGCCTATCAAGAGACGCAAGCCTACAGGAACGTGTTATGCGAATTCGCGAAACGGACCAGCCACCGGAAACAGGAAGACACAACGCCTTTAATACATCTATCGAAGAAAGCAGACAAAACGAAACGAGTGAAACAACTGTATCCACCAGAGAGCAGATCCGCAAAGGCCAGACGCTTCGCTGACAGAGTCATTGCATCGTTCAAGGTAACGCGGCATTGATAATTAAGAAATCAGTTATCGGGACGTTGCGTTATAATTAACATTCGCGCGCAGCCGGCCACACGCAAGAGACACAAGTGCAAGAGGAGCGCGCGAAATCTGTCGGTCGAGCGAGTGGATTATTCCTTTGATCCTGAGTTGTTGAGCAACTTGTCTTGTCACTGCTCTTCTGCTGGCGAACCGACCGATAGCGAGTCCACCGAGTAAAAGTGGAAACTCATCAATGTGCACTCTTATGTAACTGTTATGCGCAAACACGCACTTGTACAGATCTCTCGATGTTTTACCTTAGAATAGTTAATCGAATACTAGCACTAAAATTGGAACTAGTGTGTAATCTCTTGTAAAAATGACGAGTACACGTTTCTTAAACTTTTATACGATTCTGATTTTAATACAGGCAGATTCTGCTATTCTTTAATCGTTCGAATTCTTCTACTACTCCAAATTGCACCGATCCATTTTTATCGTAAATTCATAAAATCCACAGTCTACGAGTCCACAGATCGAGAGAAGAGAACTTCGATTGTTTCAACGATCGATTTAAATGTATAACCTTTAAATCAAAATTGCGGAATACGAAAGTTCATTACTCGTTCGATATGACAGTAAATTAGTACCCAGTGAAACGAGAGTGGCTGCAGTCAAACATGACTTAACTACCGAAGAACATTGAAAAATTGTGGATTAAAAATACATCGAATTTTGGCGATGTCAGGCTCGAGTAAAAATACATTGGAAAACTCCTTGCCCTCGGAAAAAGGAGCGTATTTAACGAATAGATTGAGAAAGGATCGAAGGAAAAGAAAAAAGTATTGTTCGAACAGTCCACGATTCTTCTAAATTGAAATAATGTTCGGGTCGGTGTTCAACTCTAAAAAATCGAAGGAAGATGAACCTACAAACACCGAAGAAACCTCGGAAGTGACGAAGGACCCTCTGCCTCCGTTGGAACAGACAGAATCCCCTAAAATTAGCAAAACGAACGCTGTCTTCCCGTTCCACGATGTCAAAGCCACGAGTTTCCCCCCTCCGCTATCGATCGACGCGTCAGTGTACACAGAAGCTGAAAAACCAGTCCCAGAAGAGCCGGAGATCTTTAAAGAGCCACCCCCTATCAGCAAACATGTCAACAACGTCCGAGAAGATACGCACACAATTGAAAAGAAGGAACTCGAGTTCTGCGACAGGAAATCCTGCCCCAAAGACGGCCTCCGTCTCGACTCATGCGAGAAATTATCGAGAAAGCAGCACCAGACGAAGGACAAGACGAGTACCGACAGACTAACCGAGATGATCAACGTGTCGATCAAGGAGGCGATCGAGACTATCACGAAGCGGTGTAGAATGGTACCTAAGAAGCAAGTATCCAAGATACTTCCAAGAAATCCTTGTCGAAAGTTCTGTCGCATTTTCAAAAACACATTTGAATCAATTTATAAAAACACGGTAGTAACATGTGTTTCTGATTTGAAAATACGACAGAACTTTCCCTCCAACCTAATAGCACTATAGCCAATTATAGCACACCTCTATCGTTTATAGGACAATGCGGAAAAGCATGCCGAGAAGAAGCCGGAAGAAGAATTGGCGAAATCGGTCTGCCACAGTAGAGACTCCTCGTGGAAAGCTAAGCGAGAGAGGCCGCGTTCTGTCGAGGAGTATTTCAGAAAATGTTCTCAAAAGACGAGTCGAACTCGAGAAAAGCGCAAGAGATCTCGCACGTGTCCCAGAAAGATAGAGGAGCTCGCAAAATGTCATTGCAAGAAGGTAGTTCCTTGCGAGGGGGCCAGGTCCAAGAAACGCGCGATGTCGAGTCCTGGCAAGACCGACAATCGTCGGATGACTGGGAACGTGAACATCTACATCTGCTCGGAGGCCACTGAGAATGCTCAGGTAACCGCTGCGACTTTATTCGGTGGCCTAGCTTACTGGCCATTTTTCACATAAATGCATAAACTCAGTCTATCAATCGCTAAGATACCGAGGACCTGCCAATGATTACTGTCAATTGTGCGACGTGTTCGATTAACTTTCCAGCCGGTTAACAAACAGAAAAAGCCGCCGCCGTGCGCCGAGTCCAGTTCGGAGACAACGACGGAACCGTCGAACGTGTCATCCTGCAAGCTGGCGACTCGAATCCGCAACAAACGTCGGAATCGCAAGGAGCAGCAGCAGTCCTCGCACTATCTGCCACGCAGTGAGGACAGCTGCGACCCCAGCAATCCTTGCAGCTGCGACTCAAAGTTCTCGGACGTTGCAGCTGAGTCTGAGAGCACCGTTTGCGCACAGGACACGGAATCTTCCTCGACCGCTTGCCAATGCAAGGACGACGAGGTGCTATCTGATCAATCGATCGGATCGACGTTCGTCATCTGCGACAAAGTAGAGGATCCTTGTTTCTCGAAGCTGTCCTCCGTCTCGGACAGCGAGGAATGGTCGTCGAAATCGTGCAGCGGTGCTGAGACTGTTCTCTGCGATCAGGGTCGCAGGGATTTTAATCAGACGGCTGGTTCCGAGTCCAATTACGGCGATTACTGCACTAGGAACGTGAAAAGAGACCAAGATTCTGCGAGAGAAGTTTGCAGAGCGCGGAAGAAGGATGCTTGCAAGTGTCAAGGTGGTTTTCGAAGCAAGAGAAGAGTTTCTAAAGCTAGAGAATCGTGGTCCACTTGCAGTTGTATCGCTGAGGAGGATGAAGGGGATGTTTGCGTGACTGAGAAGGAGTCCCTGAAGTTGACAGTGTGTCAACAGCTAACAGAGGGAGAGGGAGGAGATGCTGATGAACAGGTTGAGGATAAACAGGAAGATGTCTTAGACCGTCCACCGAGTCCTCCGACGTCCAAACCTCTAACGCTCAAAGAAATGATCCAGCAAAGTAGACGACCTGCTGTTGATCAGACGACTATACCACCGTTTGAAGAGAAAGATGATACAGAACCAGCTGGGGAGCAAACTAGCGAGAAGCCAGAGCCGGCGTTCTTGAAGAAGTTCAATCTTCGTGACAAGGACAGATTTTTGAAGCACCTGAAAGACCTCCAAGCTCCTGACGAGCCTGAACAGAAACGAACGTCGGGTGGCGGGGAAGAGACCGAGGGAAAAAAGACAGAGAAGGAACAAGATGAGGGAGATGCTTTGGGGGAGAAGGAATTCCCTGAGAGGCTGAGAAACACGTTGTTCAAGACCTTGAGGAGAGTGTCGGGCAGGGAGAAAGATAAAATTGATGAGAAGAATTCTGAAAATAGGACTGAGGCTTCTGAGAAGATCACAGACGGAGGTCAGCCGGTGAATGCTGAGGAGACTCAGAAAAGGAAGAGAATGTCTCTGACTGAGAGGCTGAACATAAACAAATTCTTCAAGAAGAAGGATAAATCTGCTCATAAGAAGAAACCTGCGACAAACAAGAAGGGTAAACGTTATGTTGAGACTGACTCGGAGACTAAGCACAACGCGAATGAAGGTCGAGAAGAGAAGAAGGAAGCTAATGAGGTTCCCGAAGAACCGGAGAAGAAATTACCATTGTCAGCTGATGTTCCTATCAAAAATCCAGTTCCCAAGCCTCCTAACATCGAGGAGGAAAAAGAAACATTGCCTGAGGATCTTCCAGGACCGCTGGCGCCACAAAACCCACTGAAGATCAGCGCTCGGGACATTCAAGAAGAGTCAAAGGATCGGAAGGACCCTGAGAATCAAGAGAAGAAACTGGCAGATGTGAAGAAGCCGGATGTTGAAGACTTTCGGAAGATCGAAGAGATTCCAGAAGAGAAACCCGCCGAAGTGTGTCCAGGCCTGAAGAAAGTCTCGATGACCGTATGCATGCGGCGTCCTCAGGAAATACCGTCGACGAAAGAATTAAGACTGCCAGCGTCTCGATGCGTCCCACGAGAGCCAGAAGTGCATACAGTATGCACGAACCAGCCATTTACAGCGTGCACTAATGTGGACCGTTTGGATGAGAGGATCGAGGCAAGCAGATGCAGTTGCGTGCCTGCGCCACCGAGCTGTAGCCGACTCAACAGTTACCCGAAAAGTTGCCTGAAGAAGGAGAAACCTTTCTGCAGGATGGAGTCGCAGGAGAAGAACTGCGCAGTTTTGTATCGCGACAACAGAAGCTGGGAGGAATGCGGTTGCAGGAGGATACTTCTCTGCGAGAGGTGTTGCAGTCCACGGAACGAATGCAGGTGACTTCTTTAACCCTTAGCACTCGAATGGTGACTCAGATTCGCCGCTAAAAGTTGTTGTACCATTATTCGATATAATGTTTACATTATTAAGTATATTGGGATCTAGCCAATTGCTAACTAATCATTTAAGTATATAGTATGAGGTACATTATACTCAGATTCATTGGAACTTACGAGTGCAATTGCAACGTTGCAGCTGCAGGCCAGTGCTCCCCTGCGTGACCTGCTACAAGCCGAAAACCGAGTGCATCTGCAAAACGGTATGCCCCCCCAGAAGGCGTCTGAAGTCGATGGTCTGCCTCTACTGCGACAGTCCTCGGGAAAGATGCACCTGCAGGGCACCGATAAGGAAATGCTCCTGCTGCGACTTGGCAGTAGATCTGTGTCGCTGCGAGGAGAACCCGACAAGCTGCCAAGCAGGAAGACCGGTCGTATCGGAGCCCGAATGCGATCGCACCATCTACGTCACAGCGTGGAAACCTCGGGAGGACGTTCGACGATACTTCTCGAGGAATCTGGACGAACCCAGACGCGATTCTATCAACGAGTGTTGCTGCTATGAGAAGCCAAAGTCGCAGAACTCGGAGGAACTTCCTTACCAGAGGCTGCGCTGTTTCTCGGATGTGATGACCGAGCTGCAGAAGAAGATCAGCGAGTCTGTTTGCTGCACCCAGTGCAGGAAGATCCCCTGCTGTTGCAATCTCAAGATCGACGATGCGAGGGACGAGAAGAAGATCAAGTACTGCGTCAGGTGGTTGTCCTAAAAAGTTGAAATGGATATTAAATAATTTGTAGATACATGTTATCATTAATTACAGTCCCAAATCGCGGCGCAAAGTGGTCGCAGTCTGCACGGACAAGCCTCGCAGCAAATCCCCGACAATTTGCAAGTGTGATCCACAATCTAGAACCGAGAGACCCAAGAAGATAGTGATCTGTTGCGTGTGCAAATCGTCCCCGTGCAGATGCAAGAAGTCGAAATCGAAGAAGCCGAAGATGAAGTGTTACTACTGCAAGAACTGTCCTTGCGTGTAAGTTCGATGGAAATCGACCAGTGTGAGACCGACGTAGCTCTCGGAGTCGAAACATAAAAAGAAAACGAACGAATCGTTCGGTCGAGTGAGTCCGAACGTAGATCTGGTACTTCCAGTTGCTGATTTTTTCCTTCCGCGCTTGTTTGCAACAGCTGCATCGCGGTCCGAGAACGCAGCAGCAAGCCGAGGCCGTGCAGGTGCGCTGATTCACCTTGCCGCGGGAAAGAAAAGGAGATCACCGTTTGTGGAAAAACATCCGCGAAGCCGAAGAACAACGAGGAAAAGATGATTTGTGTCCGGTGAGACGGACACCTGCGGATTCGCTTGGAATGGCAGCGTTGCGCCGGCTTTTCCTAAACAGAGAGACGTGGAACTAGTCCACTGTGTGACTCGGACACTGTATCACGTGAATTGTATGAACGATGAGAAACAATAAAGAGGTGAAAAAATGAAGGAACCGATGCGATTAACGCGATGTAGTAAATCGGGGTTAAAGGTGATGAAAGATGAATTATTAGTCAAGCACGAGAGGGTTGATACCGCTTGCAGGCATCACAGAATCGTCATCGTGGTTGCAGTTATCATTGGCAACGAGACGAACGGCAAACATTGTGGTGATGTTATTCCGTTCATGGTCGATTGGTCAGGATGATCGTCTTAAAGATAAAATCCGGATTTCTCCGGTCTGTTAATTAACAAGTCGGTTAACCCCCGATTACTGGAGGAAGGCAACAAGAGAAAAAGGAACGAGCCCCTAACGATAACGACGGTAATAATCCGGGGAAATGTCGCGATTGCGGGCGAAATGTTCGAACTGCTTCGGAGGAACGCCGACAGGAGTAGGGGGTATCTTAGGCCTCGTATAAGACACTGTCTCCCCTCTTTTGTTAGACCGGTACGAGCCGTAGACCGGCAACGTGTTCCACCATCGTTAATCGCGACTTCGCTTTCGAACAACTCCGCTCGGATCTGAAACCACGGAGAGCCGAGCTCTCGTGTCAGTGATCGGCCTCTCGTCTCACGTGAAACTCGCTCTGTGGCCAACAATATTGACTCCCCCCTCTTCGAGAAGGAGGACGACATCGTGCTGCTAACAGGACAACAACAATGCAAGTCTACTCCGAGGAGCCTGGTTTGCGCTGCACTTCCACGGAGAAACACTATGCCAAGAAACCCTCGACGATGCGCGAGCTCGTCGAAGCTCTGCACGACGCCTTCAAGACCGATCATGTGAACATCGACGATGTACAGGAGCTCATGGCATCCTACAAGAGCAATCCCGTCGAGTGGAAGAAGTACGCCAAGTTCGACAGATACAGGTAAATCGGAAGAGACGCGGTCTCTGGACGTTAACTTCTTGCACTATGATTTCATCTCCTATGGTTACAGTAGATTTTATTCGCAATCCGATGTTAGTGCAGGGGGGCAACTGTTGTAAAGTTGCTTATTTCCCTGAATAATCAATAAAAGTGTTCTGCATCGATTACAAGGTACTGGGGCTAACTAAGAATTTTGATAAGTTGACGACAAAACTTTTATCTCCCCACTATTTTACGTATAAAATCATTTACGTCGTCGAGCAGTGAATGATTTCATCTTATGGTTACAGTAGATTTTATTCGAAATCGATATTGTAGTGCGGGGGGGGGGCAACTGTTGTAAAGTTGCTTATTTCCCTGAATAATCAATAAAAATATTCTGCATCGATTACAAGGTACTGGGGCTAACTACGAATTTTAATAAGTTGACAACAAAACTTCTATCTCCCCACTGTCTTGTGTATAAAATCTCTAACTCTCGTTATTGCCAAAGCGTTGCCTCCGTATTTACGTCGGCAGTTGTTTGTAAAACCAATCTGCATCGCAATTTGTTATCACCAATAATCCGGACGCGTAACAAACAAATTATTGAAATGTACGAACGGGTGAATTGACAATACACGGATCGAGAGATGAAGAGATGGATCTGCTGCATCGGGAGGAGTCGATGAACCAGGTGTTTGATCACTCGCGATCAACGACGGAGAGATCGAACTTCTAAGACAATATTGAATCGTTCTCGCAAACAAGAACGCGTGACCAGCCGTAGCCGGAATTGTGAAACAAGATTGATACCCGTGAAGTTCACGACGGGTTATCGCGCTCGTTATAGTTTCTCCAACCCCGTCTCGCGAGTGTCTCGTAAATTTTCACGACCCGGTGGCTGACACCAGAAGACTTTAAAAAGCTTGTTGCCATACGAGCGAACGCGAACGTGGCCTCGCGCAAACAACCAATTAGAAACACCGATCTCACGATCGCGAACGTTCGCGGGCGAATCGCGACAATCGCTGATGTCAACAGGCTTATCGTTGGCGAATCCCGTTACGAAAAATACACCGGCGTCGTGTGTACAGGGTGTGAAGAATGTGGATGATTATACTGCCGTCTCAGATCTCTTTGATGAAAGATGGAAATCTTGAATCATTTTCTATTCGTTAGGAAGTATTTGTTAGGAAGTTATCGTAGCCGAAAGTTTTCTGAATTATTTCTGAATCTGTCGGGTTCTGGAGTACCAGAGATCAAATTCTTGTTGCGAACAATCTTGGGGCCAGTTTCTTCAGGAAATGTCCGGCAATTCCTACTCTTACAATTATTACTTTATTTACACCCTATACGAGTGTGAGGGCACGCTCGCGTTAACGCGGACAGAGATAATACCGATGGTTTCTAGAATCGTTCTACTGAGAAACGTGATTAATGGGTTACCCGATAACTCCGTCGTAACAAATGATTTAACGCTTCTCAGTTTACAAGCGTAATTGAAAGGGAACGATAACGAGTGTTTACGACCAATACCGATTTTCATTCAGACTCGACACTCCGATTTTTCAATGGAATTTCGAACCGGTTTCGCTTTTACCATATATTCTCAGTCACGCGAAACATTTGGATTTAAGTAGAAAGGAAATTGTCTTATAGCGTGTCGAGCGTAATGCGAAATTATGCCACATAATTGCCAGTGCAACCGATTTCCCAATAGCCCGGTACATACCCCAACACATTTGAGTCTTTCGGTATATGTTCTCCATTCTTTGCGATTGTGTGGGGTCTAAGTTGTTCGCGGCGCGATGATGTACCGACATAATTGCAATCCGAGCCTAAGTATGCGGAACACTTCAAAGTCTATATGTGTTGCACGTAAATCAGTGATGTTCGTCCGGTGAATGGCTGGTTACACACACTTTCCTCGTATGCCCCCATGTTCCCCCCACTTTCATTACACCTGAGCCAGAACATCGGTTCTCCGACACGCGACACTTAGGCGATCGAAGGCAATGATCCATCGGCCTTGCATAAATCAACCGTTTCTTTCGGTATATTCGATGAAACGATGTCTGCGCTGGCTGTCTCTTTCTCTATTGCATCCAAGATCATTAAATTCTCATTTCGCTGCCGCGCTTTATTATCCTTTCTGCGCAACCTGATCTAAATTGGCGGAAAGAAAACTCTTTTTGATTCACGTTTAAACTGTTGCGACATCGCTGTAGCATTCGAAGAAAGGGTCTCTGGCTTACCTTGTCTCTTTGTAGTCATTAATTATCCTTTCATTACGGATACCGTTTACACGGTCGAACGCCGTTTACTATTACTCATTCCGTTTAGACTGGAAGATGACTAACTCATTGTGCGCAGGTATACGAGGAACTTGGTCGACGAGGGAAACGGAAGGTTCAATCTTATGGTGCTGTGTTGGGGTGAAGGCCACGGCTCTGCCATACACGATCATGCGAATGCGCACTGCGTCATGAAGATCCTGCAGGGCGAACTCTGTGAGGTATCCCTAAAAATTGGTTTTAACCCTTTACACGCGAGCGGTGACTCAAAATATTTGTTGCATTATTAAATTTGTATTCAATAAATTACTATTCATTGAATATTTTAGTATTTAATATTTTAATAAACTACTGGAAGTATTGTGCGAGATATTACATCAATAAATTAGTTAATTGTTTTGTATTCAATAAATTACTAAACGTATTTAATATTTTAATAAACCACTGAAACTATTGTGCGAGGTATTAGATCAGTGTTGTATCGATAAAATTAAGATAATCATATAAAATGTAAATTAAAATAACTCCGAGTGCAAAGGGTTAATAATTTCACAACTGTATAGCCGGATAAGCTAATCAAAACTGCCCTTGAACCGAATTTTATCGACGATGTGCCATTCGATAAGGCACCAAGAAAAAGCATACTGTGCAAAATTTCAACCCTGTATCTCGATCGGGAGAGTATAGTTATGGGGTAAAATCGAAAAATCAGTTTCTGGCCTATTTTCCCTAGTTAATGACGTTTAGAAATTCCGAGAAAAATCTGACACATGTCGAGAACCCAAACACATACTTTGCAATTGGTTTCATATTTTTAATGTGAAAATCCTGCTTGTAAAAAATCAAAAATCTCAAAAAAATCGAAAAAGTTCTAGAGTGACACCATTTATATTTTTACAGTAGCGGTATATTGTTATAAGTAATGTTCATGAATTTTTTCAGATTTCTTGGTTTGGTGCGCCATTGTTAAAAAAAATAAAAACTGATTTTTTCGACATTTTTTCCGCGAAGAACTAAGCTAACCTTAAAATTGTTACGTTCTATTTATTCTGCAAGTCTGTCAGGCACTGATAAACCTTGATCATATGGCTTCTAAAAACTTGTACGAGCAATTAATAATACATTTTGCGGACTAATAATATTTTCCAGACGAGATACGCGTGGCCCACGGCGAACGAGATTAAAAACAAGTCCGTCGAATCGGAAGGACTCAAGGAATTGGATAGAACCACCCTCGACCTCGACGAGATATGCTACATCAATGGTACAACGCTCGAACTAATTCCTAAAAATGTTGAAACAGGTTTTATAGTAAATAGATCCTAATTTGCAGACACTATGGGGCTGCATCGCGTGGAGAATCCCAGCGCAGTGAATCCGGCTGTCTCCTTGCACCTGTACTCGCCGCCGTTTTCATCGTGTTCGGTGTTCAATAAGCAAACTGGCCAAAGAACCGAGTGCAGAGTCACTTTCTGGTCCAAGTACGGAGAAAAGAGAAATTGGGTATGATTTTGATCACGTTTTATCGTATCTTATCGCATATTGATTTTACCTAGCTAATTTATATTTGTTTAATTCGCAGGATATTCAAGAGGCCAGGTGTCCGGAAGACAATTAATACGACGAGGATGTTCGCATTGTCTTTTTAAATCTGTGACGAAATCAACGAGACGTAATTGTTAAACAATTTTGTAGTGTTTAACTGTGTAAAGTGTTTTTAGTACTTAATCGTATTTCTAAGGACCTTTTTATGAGCAAAGACAACGTTCCTGAGACGCGCGGCAATGTTGTTATACTGTGACTAAAAAATAAAAACGAATTGATAAATCGCGAGGAGGAAAGACAGTGTTTAAAATTGTTTCTATCTTTCTGTATATAAATAAACATCGATGCAGTCTAGGAATAACATTGTCCCTCGCTGTATATTTTACCGTAAACCAGAACATACTATCTAAAATGCTTACAACTCAAATTATAGTAAATAACTGCAGTAAGTTACTGTACGGATGTCTGTATGCTGTATACATATTTGGCGCGAGAATTCTGTTGAATTTTCGTCTGCTACGATCCGCCCGATAATAAATTATTTTCTCATAAAAATACTCGCCGTATATATTCTGTGATAACATGCACTTGTAAAAATACCATTGCTATAGAAATTATGGGAAGTTTAACTCACGTGCAGCGGGTTCGAATGCTGTACAAAACGATTTTGAGGTTACACCGTGGTCTACCAGAGGAAATTCAATCGTTGGGGACCAGTTATGTTAAGGACGAATTTAAGAGGCATAAGAAATGCAACGAGGCTGAAGCTGCTGTTTTTATAAACGAATGGACAGTAAGTAATATTAAATTCTTCGCAGAAGACGTTCATGAAGGAAAGATAGGTTAAGTTTCACTTATTTTTTTCCTCTCCTTTCAATGAAAACTGTTTTTCTACTAATTTGAAAATTCCTGTTTTCTAATAGTCTTATAAAAACGATTTCTTTGTGCTGTAGGAATATGCACTAATGCTTGCTAGTCAGCTTGGACTTAAGGGACCGCATACAGCCAAACCGTTGGGTCTTGATCTGGATCAAAAAGATTTTGATAAATTTAGGGACGAACAAGTGTATCAATTGTATGAGTTAATGGTTGCAGCAACTGGTAAGGACGACAAAGATGCAAAGAAATGATAATCTAGCATTGTCAAGGTAAATGCGCTACGCCGAACAGTTCTTAAAATATTGTACGCTATATTAATGTAGCTAATTATCCTGTTTACTGCAATGTACATATTGTATATGTTGTGTAATGGTCATTGTAAATAAATGTCACTTAAAATTCATCTCCTAAAATTGTACATACTGATTCTTGAATGAAGGTTCACCCTGCATAACCCTGCACAAAAAATCTGTTGAAATTCTGATTGTAAATAGTAGCAGTATTACCACCCAGAGAGAAGCAGATGCCTTCCAGAATATCAAGTGAAACTTCACTTAGACTTTCAAATAAACAACATATTGACCGATTAATTAATTTTCTACAATAACCCTGCACAAAAAATCTCTGTTACTTCTACTAAACAATCTGTCTAAATAGTAGCAGTATAGCCATTTGTAAAAGAGAAGCCAATGACCTTCCAAAATGTTAACTGAAACTTCAGTTAGTTAGACTTTCAAATAAAATATGAATAATCGCGATATTTATATTTGAACCACTTAGCGCGTCAAGCGAGTGAAACCTTGGTTTCACTTGTGAAACGACGTTCGGCTCATTATCAGTTCAACCAATTAGGCTACAACAGGTTGCAGGTTCAACATATAACCATAACCTTGGTCATTGCCATTTTTATAAGTACGATATAAATTTCGAATACCGTCTTTTCGTGTGTGCCTTTGGAAAAGAACAAAATGAGAAGTATCAGAGAATCTGCCAGTATAATTATGACCACGCGTCATATGCAAAAATGTGTCCGTCCACCGCCGCCTGTAAACGTATGTAAATAATAAAATACAAGTTCATTATGTTCTCTGATTAATTATTATTTCCGATGGTGTATGAGAACTCTTAGCTGAAAGCAACGCGATAATTAGGTGGAAATTATACTGTAACCGATATCGAGAAATGACAAATTATAAATAGAATAGAGCGCGGCAAATTTGAATTGTTGTACGAGAAGGCATAAAAGAATTATTTACAGTTTCAGTATAATTACGATCTGCTGTGCCTTAAGCGTCACCGAACTTCGAAATTTATGCCAAATGCTTATGTGTTTCCTGGAGGGGTGATCGAACCGTTTGATGCTGATCCTAAGTGGCATAACCTTTTCTCTGCGTTTGGTTTCGACAAGAACAGCTTCTCCACTTTGATACCCGATGTTAAAACACGTCCATTGATTTTTAAACAACAACCGAACGAGTTACCAAGGGAAATTTCACTTAGAATCTCTGCAATTCGAGAAGCCTTCGAAGAGTGCGGCATCCTACTTTGTAGGAGGTCGAACGATGGCGGAACGCGCTCTGATTGGGCGCAGCATATCGAAAGTAATCCAACTATCGGCGCGATACGAAAATCAAATTTGAAACCTTCGCGCCACTGATGAAATCAATTATTTCTGTATTATTCAGTGTCGAAAGCCGATATCGATACCTGGCAAAAGAGGGTGCACAACGATGCTACCGAATTTTATTCATTGTGCAAGAATTTCGACTGCTATCCTGATTTGTGGGCGCTTTACGAGTGGAGCAATTGGTTGACGCCTACCGTTTTCCGTGATAAACGATTCGACACTGTCTTCTACATGGCCTGCATGCAGGAAACGCCTCCAACTCTTTCCGAACCCTCGGAAATTGAAGATTTGAAAGTGAGAATATTTAACCCTTTAGTGATTAATTACGTACAAACAAATTTAATAATTGTAAATGATATTTTAATAATTAATATTATATTTAATAATACACGACAATTCTTGTTAAATACAGTGGGACCTACCAGCGAACTTCATATTCTCCACCGAGGGTATCACGTTACCACCTCCGCAACAGTATGAAATTGCGAGAATCTCCAAATTCGAAAGCATAGACAATTTATTGGATTTCGCCATCGACCGGACAAAAAGGGGAGTGCTGCAAATTATGCCGGTAAATGAAAAGGTTAATTCAACCTTTACTAAAAATGTTACAGTGATTTTAATCATATTTTATACAACTAGGTAAAAGTGAAAATGCTTGATGGAAACGTGTACGTCATGCCAGGGGATTCGATGTATCCTGTACAAGCGAATATAATCGAAGAGCAGGTAATCCTGAAAACAGACATGACCATCCAACAGTTTCAAGATATATCGCCTGTGAAAAATAGAATAGAGTTCTACAATTGCGAGGTGAGGAAATTGTTCGTGCAGAATTTCGACAACGAGGATGGTCACTTGGCGCCTATGCAACTGGAAGACGTCCATGTTATTCAAACTCGAAAAAACTGAGAAATTAGACTCGTTTTGTAATCGTCGTGATTCGTCCATCTGTATTGTACAAAATTGACAACGAATTGACAATGATTTTTAATACAAATTGATATGCAATTGAATTTTCTACTCTTTTACCTTGACCATTGGCGCAGCAGTTCTTCTGCGCGTGTCTTCGATTTCGAATGAGCGCGGGAAAAAAGCGCGCCAAACACGGTGTGCAATTTGTAATGGCTGCTTGAGTTACGTGTGTGAGATCGAGTGCGTTAAAATCGAGGAAATATGAAGAATGATCGGTCTCAGTGAATAAAATAGCATTCGGTAAGTATGCTTACAGCTTCCTCTATCGTTTAACTGTAAAATTTATCATTACGTAAGCAGTTTTTATGAGCGATCACTTGGAGCAACCGGCGTGTCAGAACGTAACACAAGACATAAATGCTATGTATTCTACTTGTAATACGTATTTTTACTTTAGAAGATGGAATACACTAAGCGGCGACGATACACAGTCAACGTCGGGTCGAACGACCTCCAAGATATCTATCAGCATGATCTACAACTGTATGATTTTCCTCCGACCGGTGAAATTCCGTTCGTGGAGTTCCAACAGTTGGGCATGGAGAGGTTGAAACGTAAGTTCTCTAGTAATTAGACGTTGAGGCTCGAAATTAATTAGCCCCTTTCACGGTTTTAGAGATTAGATCTTTTTAGTAGTTTAAAATTTATATCTGTGTTATATGCCTGTATATTCTCCGATAGCTGTACATTAACAAAACCAAAGTATAATTTGACTTCAGTTTAAAGGAAATTAATAACGTCCATATGTTTATTAGACTTTGTTCAGAATTTTCTTCACGAATCAGACACAATATCGTAGGGTGAGGGGTTAACGCTGGCTCGCAGAACAGATGTGGCTGCTTCTTCTCTTTGCCTGCTCGGCGAGCCAGGCCCTATGAAGTCCACTCCGACTCTTCCTTCAGCACGAGCCCCACGATGCTGCACCGGCAGGTTACTCGCTTTCAATTAATTCTTTCAACAATTCTTTCGGCTCTACGAATTCTTTAGCTATGTGTCACCTGTGTGTCGAGTAACCTGCTGGTGTAGCATTGTGGGGCTTGTGCTGAAGAAAGAGTCAGAGCCCAAAGTAAGACATAGTCACTGCAAGAACACACAATTTATAGTATTGCAACACGTGGAAAGTAACGCAGTGCGAACAGACCTGAAGCTAACGGAGGACCGCAAGAAAAATCTGAGCTCATCTCTGGGGAAGGATGGACTCAAGCATTTCGTACACCTTCTGTACGCGTCTGGATGCAAGCTACCTTCAGAAGCAGACTTGCAATGCAGAAAGAAGGATCACCTGTCCCATTTCATAATGAGACTATCGCACTGCCAAGATCCAGATCGTCAGATGTGGTTCATAAACCAGGAAGTAGAATTGTTTAAACTGAGATTTAGTTCGTTAGATTCCGAGGGAATAAAGAAGCTACTTAGCTTGCACAATATCGAATGCCAGCAAGTAAGAGATGAAAATAACTTAACCGAATACATTGACACAGTAATCATGATATATAATTTATTGCACAGATCACTAAGGAAGAGAAAGATGAGATTAGGGAAGAATTGCATTCGTCCACGGCGAAAATAGCTAGCATTGATACGTCTGAGTTTTATAAAGTACCTTTCCAGAGGGTCGGTGACTTAATTAGATCGCGCAGGGTGTACCTCACCAATGGAATGGCGTACCTTCCGCAGACAGACTTAGTGTCTTTGTTTGTTTCTTATTTTAGGAAGATCTTGGTGGATGGTATGGAGGTAAGTGAGCTATTAACTTCGATATTCAGCTGACTGTAATGTTGCTACAAAATTGAAACGTATTTGCGCTGTGCAGTACGCGAAAAATTATGTATCAAACATATCCGACGACGAGAGACTGGTTTCTTTCCTAAAATCTTTGCCTGGCTCTTTCTCTGGCATGACACGCGTTGTCTGGACGTCAACCACCACTCCAGTGGATAAACTGGACGAGGTAATTCACCTGTTCTACGGAGTCCTGCTATCGGTGTAACTGAGAATCGTTTTTAGTTATCGAAAACGTCCTATCCTATGTGCATGAGGACGCTGCACGAGGCGCTCAGAACTCAGCATCACCTTCGAAACAGCGGGCGTATTCAGTACGGTCTGTTCATAAAGGGTATCGGAGTGACAATGGAAGACGCGATGCGTTTCTGGAAAACCGAGTTCACGAAAAAAATCGATCCGGACAAGTTCGACAAACAGTACGCTTACACCATAAGGCACACATTCGGTAAAGAGGGTAAGCAGACGAATTACACCCCTCTGGGCTGCACAAGAATTATTACGTCTTCGGTGGGGCCTGGGGAGTACCATGGCTGCCCATACAGGCATATGGATCAGGAGACATTGAGACAGAAATTGTCAGGATACAGTATTCCTGCGGTAAGCGTGAACGAAATCGCCGATCTGGCTAAAAACGGCCATTACCTTATCGCCTGCACCAAGTACTTCGAGGTTCTGCACAGTCGCTTGCCGGACAAGCCTTTCGTTCATCCTAACGGATACTTTGTGGAAAGCCGGAGTATATTAGCCAAAGAGGAAGTCACAGGTGAATGAGAAAACTGAATTAATTCAAACCAATGATGGTATTAATATTACATTTAAAAATTTCTTCCGATACAGAGCCCGAGAGTCAAGATAGATCTCAACAAAGCGGGAGGATGAGCAACACTCCGATAAGAAGAGATAGAAACACCGGCACCCCTGCGAGAAATCTCGATAAATCGATCAGAACACCATCGCAAATCCCCGAGAAGTATTTAACACCGGTGAGGAAGGTGGAAAGAACGAGCGCGACTCCATCGAGAATAGCCAAAGCCACCCCTAAGAGACTAGACACCTTCTCCCTCGAAAACGATGAGATTATTGCCCAACTGATGGACGAGGACATGTGAACTCGAATGAAGATACTCTAGAAATGTTTGTATTGTATAATAAATATTTTTGTAATTGCATATTATCTATTCCAGGGGAATTGTTTCCTAAACGTCGATCCATTATACATAGCTGTTGACCTCTTTCAGAGACCGCTTCGATAAGAAGTTCGTCTTCACGTCGCGTATCATCGACTCCACTAGTTTCTGCAAATTGTATTCGTGCTTCCACCCCCAGTCTCTCCGAGCCTCGCTGTCGTCGAACACTTGTGGCCAACTGTTAGCTGAAATTGAAATTTTTAAATAAATGGATTGTTGCCAGAGAAATGCATCGATATACTGACCAATATACTGTCGTCCATCAGGCTTGTACGTGATCTTCAAGTCAGGAATGTGCTTTTTAAGCTCGTTGAACAGTTCCTCTGGCGTGAAGCTCATCGCAGTCACGTTGTACACTCGCCTATGCAATTGATCGTCAGGGGTGTTCAAAAATTGGAACAACGCGGATAGACAATCCTCTATGTACATCATCGGCAGCCTTGTGTAAGGTTCCAAATAACATTCATATTTTTTCGTGCTCAATCCCTCGTGGAACACTGCCACCGCGTAATCTGGAAAGAATATATATTTGTTGATAAATTTTACACGAGCAAACAGTTTCTCATTCGTGATCCCGTGCACGTTACCCTCGGATTTACGCATCAAGAGATAAGGGAAACGCAAAGAACGATCTCACGGCTCGTTACCAAGAGACACTCAACAATTTACTAATACTATTGTCCTTGAGGAGCGATGGATTGCGCTATTACACAGTTACCCTAATCGCGCTCGCAACGTGCTCTACTTCGTGTCCCGGGAACACTGATCGTTCGGTACAGAAAAATATAAGGCGCAGGGTGTCTCTGTATTGTCCTGATTGGTTGTAAAAATTCATCGAATTAGAAACGTATGAAAGTTGAAGAGGTACCTGTAGTTCCACCACCCGGAGGGTCGCTGCTGATGACTCCAGGGAACCGCAGGCACCGGAAGTCGAGGCCGAACCTGTGATGATAGTACTCGCCTAAAAGCTCCGCGTGGACCTTGCTCACGCCGTAAATCGTCCTCGGACGTTGCACAGTCACATTAGGGGTTGGGTTCCTCGGGGAATCGGGGCCGAAAGCCCCGATCGTCGACGGAATAAATATTCTCAGCTTGTACTGCTTCGCCAGCTCGATCACGTTGTGCATCCCTACCAGAAAATAATTTACACAGATCTACAAAACATATCTTTGAAATTTTCAATGTAGGCCCATATAAAAAAGTTGTAGACAACGGCTTTTAGTATTTTCCAAAATTCCTTCTTCCATTCAAATCATTATGGGGAGAAATAACAGTCAATTATAATTTCTATTTCTTTCTACTCATTAAGTACAATTTGTTTCATTATTAAATATGTATTAAATTGAAGAACTAGATTCTTTTAGTCCCGCGGGATTGCAAACTCTAGATACAAAGCTTCTCTAACGATTTCTTCAACGACAAAGGAAAAAATCCACTTTCCCTCGAGGCGCTTTCTTCTGCGCCACGGTAACAATATAATTATTATCGTAACGACAAATTCGCCGACATTCCATTTCACTCGAGTGTTTTCGATGCGCCTAGAAACTGTTTCGAAATTGTCATAGTTCTACCTTCTATGTTGACTCTCACTGCGAGGGGGACGTTCTGCTCGCCGACAGCGCTAAGGAGAGCGCTGAAATGTATCATCCAGTCGATTTGATAGTCTACAACGATCTTCTGTAGGCCCTTGAAGTCGAGGATGTCGGCGAAGATGAAAGGACCGCAGGACACGCTCTCCTCGGTAGGTTTGATGATGTCCGAGAGGATCACGTTCTCGTTGCCGTAATTCTTTCGCAGCAGCTTCGCGCACTCGGTGCCTAACTGACCGAGACCACCTACAAATGATCATGCTGTGCAATCTCAACTTTTTATAGTTGATCTCCCTCAATTTTCTGGTTCATCTGCGAGATCTTCGATTTTTTAGAAATTTGTATGTTCGATTCTGTAAACCCTCCAGAATGCGACGACGTGATTTCTATAACATCACGACCACTTGAATATGTTTCAACAACCTTTAGCACTCGAGTGGCGACTCGGAGAGAGAGAGTCACCACTAAAAATTGCTGTACCATTACTCAAAATATTGTTTACATTATTAAATATGTTGGTATCTAATCAATTACTAAACATTTAAGCATTGTGTGAGGTATTATAACAATTTTCATATCTATAAAATGAAAAAATCATGTAGAATGGAATTATTTTAGATCGGAAGAAATGTTTAATCTTCGAGTTCGAAGCAATTTCTTGAAACATGTTTGAAAAATTGAATATGTTCGGGAAATTAAAATGAAAACTGTAGAATGAAATTATTTTAGATCGGAAGAAATGTTTAATCTTCGAGTTCGAAGCAATTTCTTGAAACATGTTCGAAAAATTGAAGTTCTGAGAGAAAATCTAACTGTACTGCCGAAAATAGTCAGAACTGGTTCTCGGAATGCCATTAGGAGGTGCTATCAATGATAATTCTCTAGGAAAACGAATTTATCTACCGAACCTCTCGATATTCGTTTTCGGTCGTTGAAAAATGTTAATAGACAGCGTCAACCGCGATCGGTTTCGCAACAAAGATTATAATTATAGTTCGCATTGGTACGTACCAGTGATCAGTATCCTTGGCGGTTTCTTGATCACATTTGATCCGTTGTTCTCACTTTCTTTAAGGCCCCGAGATGCGAAATTGTTACCGATATGAAAATCCCTCGAAACATTTCTCGACAATCGCCGGGTGATGTGCGAGAAATTGTTGCACCACATTATTATAATGTGGAAATGCTGCTAAAAGCTCGATCTCTCTATTCCAGCCTCGGTGCTGATAAACAACTGGCATAGACACTCTTGAATGAATGATATTATAGCTAGCTTGATTCTGAAAACCAGTTAGAACACCGATTCTCTTGGTCGACGTGTGTCTGTGAGTCGATAGTAGTTGGACCTTCGTCACGATGATGAATCTATCGAAGCAACTGATCATACATTTACATAAATGCGACAATTCGTAGAATAATTACTATAATTATTCCAGCGTGAAGTTAATTCACGCTGCTCTCGAATGTAACGAATCAAATATTTCCGAGAAAATTTGGACCGAGCCTCTTGATCGTTTAGAACCGGTTATCGCGGATTACTTATTTATTACCATTATGCTACACGAGACGACATACTTGAATTTAAAATCAGCAATGAAGCGAAATCTTCGCGAAAAAATTCCATTCAGAATCCTCGAATTCCTTCGATCGTTAATGTCATAACTTCGTGGCACTCTAATTAAACTAGTTATCAAATCAATTTTCCATGAATATAGTTGGTGTATTTAAATTTTCAGCGCACTATTCGACTTACGCGGAAAGCGCTGGAACGAATTAACCGCGCATGTCGAGGATTCACTGTAATTCCTTAATCTCTCGATCGTTTAGAACCGGTGATCGTGGATCGCTTTATTCCGGTTCTGCTACACGACATACTTGACTTTAGAATGGAGAATCGAACAAAATCTTCCATTCAGAACCGGGAGGAGGAACTTTCCCGCGCTTGGCATCGAATCCTCGACTCCCCCCGATCGTTAATGTCTTAATTTTGTCGTACTCTAATTAAACTAGTTAGGATTTAGCAAGGTTTATTGCCGGTACCGTTGTCTGCTGCCGTGTGTTTTCTACATCTCGCAAAAAGCGGATAAAGAAAGACGGAACTCGTGTCATCTGGACTGGAACCCATTTAACTGCACGTTCTTCAGAAAATCATGGGAATCGTCGTTGCCTGGGGTCCAAGTAACCAGCAATTTTGCGCGAGCTATTTCGAACACGTGAATAATCAAAAATCGAATAGAAAATGCGAGTTCTAAAAATCTGACGAAGGTTCTAACGCGTGTGATATAATGTTGCAGGGTTTCAGGCGTCGCTGATCGGTGAGATTTTCGGCAACCTTGTAACGAGGAAGCGGCGAGCATGAAGAAACCGTAAATTCGAAACTTGTCACTGTCGCCAAATTATTCGGACGCGAGAACTCGGTGGAAAGGGAAGAATTTCCTGGAAGCGTGCCTTCACGGTGGCTGGACACAGCACTTCGCAATTCTCTTTTCGTCCCGCTCGCCATCGCCCACGCCACAGTCATCTTCTCCCCTCGACTTTGTGCATCAGCACGCTTTGCACAAAAGTTCTTCGTGTAGTTAGTCAGTGCCTGTCCGTAACGAGAGCGTCGAGAGGCTCTTGCTCTGTCGCGTCGCGTTCCTTCTGCGTTTGTGAACAAACTGTGCTGCATTATTTTCCTCGAGGAATATCAGATCCTTGGCAATCTTCCTCGCTGCCAGACACACTTCTGAACGTTCAAGGATAGCCGCAGGGTTCGACAAGTTACGCGAGGTCGAAGGTAGGGGTGGCTTCAGGCACTTATAGGGGATGCGCTCTTGCGAGTCCCAATCAATTGGAATGTTCACCCGCGATTAGGATTTTTTAGCACACAAAATTTGAGCTCGAGTATTGAGATTAGACTGCGAATAAAATTTGTTAATTGATCGAGAGTTAAACAAGCAGAAGGCGCTATAATGTCGATGATGATCACAGGGTTCGACAAGAAACGCGAGGTCGAAGGTAGGGGTGGCTTCAGGCACTCAGGGGATGCGCTCGCGCTAGTCCCAACAAATTGGGATGTTGACCCCCGATTAGGATATTTTTTAACCCATTGGTGAAGACTTTTCCAAAATATTATGTTTAGATGCATACAGACTCGTTTTAGATGAACTCTTTTGAAATTTGTTAATTGATCGCGAGTTAAATAAGCAGTATGGCATTATAATGTCGATACAGTTCCTTCGAAAGGCATCCGACTTCGTTTCCAAGTTGCGTAATTGCCGACAGGGCTCGGAACGATAGCCGCGCAGGAAAATCAAGGAAGTACATGTCACTTTCACTGAAATCATACGCGATCGCCGATTCGATCGCGGCAGCTCGCGACGACGGCGACAATGGAGATCGTTGGCTGCACCTGTGTCGTTTGTTCACATTGTGAACAACAGAATTGACAGGGAACGATTGTTGGATCGCGCTGGAGTCACGCGATCCAGAGGTTGAACGTGATTGAATCGTAAATCGGGGTTTCCAGTTTATACAGTCGATCAAATAATGAGGAACGATTTTGTAACAAGCGGACTGATTCAGCTCGAACACTGTTACATGAGTGCAGCGACCTGTTTTCCAATGCTGTTTATATTTGTGGCATAATTCAGAATCAGTTCTTCTGATTCCTGATGAGGTTCTCGTGTCTGCATGGTTCGGGGTGCTAATTATTGCAAATTTGACAGACCCGTCGCTATCAGCTTTAGTTTATTATTTATTTTCCTGTTTTTGCTACCATTCCGAAGAGAACATACGGAGGGAGTATACATAATCCAGAGTTGTGCAGAATTACAATTGAATTACTCCAGAATTATAATTACAAGGTAAATGAATTACATTGTAATTCAATTATATTGTAATTTATAATTCAGATCTTCATTCAATTAAATTACAATGTACTTCGTAATTGCAATGGAGTACAATTATAAAATACATTATAATTCAGTTATATTGTAATTTATAATTCAGATCTTCATTCAATTAAATTACAATGTAATTCGTAATTGCAATGGAGTACAATTATAAAATCCATTGTAATTGAATGATGAAAAATGAAGTAATAGGCAAGAAGAGCTTGAAAATTCAATTACGTAATTGAATTACAATGTAATTGAATTAGCACAACGCTGGTATAATCGAATAAATTTGGTGGTTGCTTAATCTAGTTCTGCAATAGCGCTAGTGTAAAGGTTCAATTGAAAATCTCCTTTTCATTGATGGTCACTTGGTATCGGCATTCTTCATGTTCGGCTGGGTTTCCAGGCCGACCAATTGTTCGTACTTACGGAAGACGCGTTATGAAACACACGTGGTCACCCGTGACAGCAGCCACGGAGAGTACCTTTGTTCTCGTTCGATCAGATACGAACCTAAGGAATTTTTCTCTTCCGCGTCGGTCCCTTCAAGCCCCTGCCCGGTTTCAACTTGAATTTTCGAACAGGATCGACTCGAAAGATAGCGTTTCAAAATCCTTCTGGTTTCGTCAGTCCGATCCGTATCGTGCGGCAGGTTCCAGACGACAGCGGTCGTTACGGGGAAGGATTGTCCTAGCGGTGTTTAGCTTTGCTTACGGTACGAAGCACTAATTTTGTCGTCTAGAACCGTGACGTGTAAGCAACTAGTCTACACACGTGCGTTCCCCGGTTTACGCACGGAAACCACCGTGACATCCAGGGGCACTTTAACGCCTGATGCCTGGGGAGCGCCTACTTTCCTGGATCTCTCGGGATACTTTTCCTTTTTCAATCGGGATTAGAGGGAAGCAGCATCTTCGTGGTTAGACTATGTCTATCCAATAGCCAGTCTCACTGGACAACGACTATACTTTTCGTATGGCTACACTTATTTTCATGCTTAAACATTGATCACTGTTGAGAATAATGCCTTTCATCTACATATGGATACGTACAGTACGGAACATACCTGATTCCACACACTTTAAATCAGAACAACCTTTTTATGAATGGACCAAACGACTTCAATTTCTCTGTAAGGCTAGAAGAATTAGTTTAGTGAATGATGTGTAAAAAGTATGTTGAAAAAATGCAATTGGACGGAATTGGGAAAAGCAATAGTAAAAATTGATTTTTACAACTTTTTTAGCTGGGCCAATAACGAAAATTTAAAAAATGTGTTTTGTTAACTGGTATAAATTATATACGCTCTGAAAATTTTAGTGAAATTAGTTAATTTGATTTCATTTAAAAAGGAAGGAATAACATTCATATTTGCTAGACTTCGTTCAAAATCTCCGCGACAAGTGTGGTTCGTTAAAACACGGCGAGGGAACGATTGTTTGCAGAAAATGCGGGGTCGGCGTCGGTCGTAGACCAAGGTCCAAATGCGCGATGTTTAAACCACCGGGAGGTGGAGGCCTCTTAGCAGCCGGCTGGTTTCTGGCACTGTTTTGTACGAGTGTCAGCGGCCAGTTGAGCGCCGAGTACGGCTGTCCTACTCAGGAGAGGATTCTACCTTGCAGATGTTCTACTCGCGACATGGAGATTCAGATCTGGCAAGTGCAACCTCCTGAACAACTCCCTTTTCCGCGTTACTCCTTTACTCACCCATGTTCTACCAAATAGGTGCAGTCACAGCGAGTTACCAAAGGTTCTCGAGGGTCTAAAAGCAGTGAGCCACTACCTAGACCGACCAGTGGACGAGTTGATCCTGGAGAACAACAATCTACCTAGTCTCCCTGGCAAAGTATTCGCCACTTTGCGCGTCCTCCGTCTGATGTTACGGAACAATCGTCTCGAGAGAGTGTCTTCCGGTTGGCTGGAGGGTTTACACGATTCCTTGTTGGAGCTGTTCGTCGTGGAACCAGATCTACGATCTCTGCCAGTGGACAGTCTCGAAAATCTGCAGGGTCTAGAAGCTGTAACGTTACAGAGCCGAGTGATGAAGAAGTTGCCGAAGTTCTCGGGGCTGCCGAAGCTCAGGTACCTCCAGATCAACTCTCCAGCTCTATTGGAGCTAGCTCCGAGGAACTTCAGAGACCTTTCAAGCCTGGAACAGCTTCACGTCTTCGGGAGCTCAAGGTTGATACGCTTGGAAGCTGGTCTCTTTCGAGGGTTGCCACGACTGGAGCTGGTGAACATCACAGATTGCGGCGTGCATTGGGTTCATCCTCGAACGATGATCGACCTGCCAGAGCTGAAGGAGCTGTCCCTAGTTGGGAACTCGATAGTGGACGCTGGGATGATCGGACGCGCCAGCGTGGACCTGCCATCATTGTCTGTGATCCGTCTCGATCGGAATCGCATAAATCGGCTGGACGAAGGAACCTTCACCGACCTGACCGTCCTCTCCCGCCTCCACTTATCGAGGAATCACATCACCGAGGTGTTCGCCGGAGCGTTTCAAAGAATGCCGGCCTTGAAGACCGTGGATCTCAATCACAATCTAATACACCGTATTCACCCGGAATTCTTCCCTCGTCGGCCAGGCAACAGCTTGGAGGAGTTCTGGTTGATCGACAACGATCTTAGCCACGTCTCCGAGTTGAGATCCATCATGGAGGCACTGCCCAGGTTGAAGTTCCTCGATGTCAGCCACAATCAAATCGAGGAGATACCGTTCGGAGCGCTGAGAGGTCATCCGACGCTGGAGAGGCTTCACCTTGATCACAACAGAGTGGCCTTTCTGCAAAGAGAGACCTTCACCGCGATGCCCGCTCTCAGGGAACTCCGTTTGAAGAACAACTCCTTGTCGAATCTTCTGGAGACGCCGTTCTGGAACCTGCCCGCGTTGAAGGGGCTCGATCTATCCGAGAACTATTTCCGACATATCGAACCTCGGTTGCTGGCCAACCTGCCGAGCTTGAGGAGATTGGACATGAGCGGGAACGCTATAGGATTGATAGAGCCTGAGTCTTTTTTGAGCACACCAGCCCTGGAACATATTAATATCTCCGGCAATGCGCTTTCTGTTCTTCATCCCCTAACGTTTCATCAATTAAACAATCTCTACGAGCTAGACGTCGGCTGGAATAGGATGCTAGAAATTGTTCCAGGCTTGCCCAGGAACATAGAGCACCTGCACATGCCCATGAACCGTATCGTCGTCCTGCCTGCCGTGTCTTCGCAGGATCTAGCCCTTCCGGTGCTCAGGTCTCTCGATCTCAGCGCGAACGGCATCGAGAGGATCTCGCCTGGTAGCTTGACCGATCTACCGAATCTCAGGAAGTTGAATCTAGGGTATAATTCTTTGAGGATCGTCGAGGATGGCACCTTCGATGGTCTGTCTAGGTTGGAACAGCTGGATCTGAAATACAATCGGTTGGTTACCCTGCATGGCAGAAGCTTCAGACCTCTTCGATCCTTGATGGACTTGAGCTTGAGGGGGAACAGGTTGGAGGTCCTCAGGCCGGATATCTTTCAGGAGAATGTTAGGCTGCAGAGACTCGATCTGAGCAGGAACAATCTTGCTCAGATCCCTCATGCTACCTTCTCCAACACCAGGTAAGAATATTTGTGATTGTTATTCTATGAACTTCTTGCTTTGTTCAGTATGTGTACATAATATACTGGGTGAACCATGGATCGTGACCAGTAGAGATTACTCTGTTATTAGCAGTCCGATCGAAAATGTTTTTATCAGGTGTAGCATGGTTCCAGGGGAGCTTTCACGTGATTATAGCAAATTTTTCAACTCTTTTTTTCCATGATTTTTCAAGGTCACCTTCAACTGTTTGCAAATACACCTATAATTTTTTAAGCCTATTTGTTAGAGGATTTCAAATCGAATTCGGTAAGTATCGTAACATAGAAAATTGCAAAAAATTGCTTTTTTATCTTTCTTTTGCAAAAAAATTTTCGATCGGACTGGTCATCTCTACTGTAATCTCTACTGGTCACGATCCGTGGTTCACCCTGTATGCATATGGATGCCAGCACGCATGGGAAAGGACGTAAACTTGGATTTGTTATGGATCAGCTTTATCGACGTCTTATTCTTATGGCTCTCCAAGCTCTTAACTTCCCATACTGTACTTATACACCACAGAGGTGAAGGTTCTCCTCAGGATGTTTTACCAGACAGCTCACACAAAGTAGCGTTTGTCTACGCGTTAACGCGCCCATAGAAAAGCGGTTTCACTCGTGGTCATTTGGTTGCGTCACCGGCAAATTGGCACCTAGAAAGTTCTTGCTCGTGTTTAAGTGTCCCCTTTTTAGCTCGAGAGTGTCATCATCCTGGCGTGTCGTCCATTTTCTCGAGCTTTATATCACCTCGACACGCGAAACTCTTGTATCGCGCCCTTCGCGAGAGGAACATCTGTAGAATCGTTTATACAAACTAGGAATCTCGAAGTTTGGTTACTTGATAGGCACTGGAGCGTGCACGTTTAGAAAGTACCATTAGATCCAAAGAACCAGGTCTGAGACTGTGCTCCAAATTAATGTAGACCGTACGCTTCGAACAGTCCAGTTTCTACTCGTTTAATTTATTGAAGTGTATTGAGCATCGAGTCTTATGTTTCCCTCGCGGTAATGACACCGTTCACGCGTGTCTAAATAAATAAATAATTAATTTTGAGGATTCTTGATGGGTGAAATTGAGTTGCAAAAGGGTGAATTTGATGTTGCCAAGGGGAGATGATGAACTAGACCTGGGCTGGCCAACGCGCGGCCCGCCGGGTGGTTTTATGTTTCTATTGAAACTTTCGTTTCTCGTTGTATGTAAAAATATTAATTAAATGAAAATTTGCATGTGTCATATTGTTATAATGCGCAAATGCAACGTATAACAATGAAGTTTTACTCATTTTGTAATTTGTATTACATTTTTTAACAGCATGGTTGCTAAAGTGCGGCCCGCGAAACCATTTCGGTTGGCCAGGCCTGAACTAGACGAAATAGGGAAACTGTGATAGACATCGTGACTCTTTAATAGTTTTGGCAAACATTGCCATAAGGTTGGTCCAGTTAGAAAGGTGTGGGTGGCTTGATCGGTCCGCGCGGCGGAAAAGGCCGTTTCTATTAATGATCGGACGTCAAAGGGAGGAAACGACGTTAATTGCAGAGACCTTCGTGAACTGTACGCGTCGCACAACACTTTGACCGAGTTACCCGGATCGTTGCACGGGCTAACAGCGCTTCAGGTTCTCGACTTGAGCTTCAACAAGCTGAACATCCTGTCGCCGGAAACGTTGAGCAGCCTGTCGGCCTTGCTTGAGCTGAAACTTGTCCGGAATAGGATCCGCGAGCTTCGCGAGGGAGCTTTCGATGGATTGCCACGGTTATCCTTGATCGATTTGGAGAACAACGATCTGAGGATCATCGAGAGGAACGCTATCAGAGCTTTGCCGGAGTTGCAGGCCATCAGGCTCGGGAAGAATCGGTTGCAGGTAACGCAGATCATTAAGTCATTCCTCGAGTCGTGTTCTTATGCTTCGTACAGACCTGAAGATTCCGAATTTTTTAAATTTTATTGGCACTTCTTCCAGATAACTTCAATCGCCGATCTCTTTGTTTAGAAATTTCTTCGTATTGTTCTTGACATTTATCCGGGTTCTTTTCCGGGATTGCAATTTTTAATTGGTTCCTGTCTCCTGCAATCAATGCTAACATGTTTCATTTTGCATAAAGAAAAACTTGCCGCAGTCCAGAAATTACTTTTGAATAAGCATTTGATGTACGTCTTCGCAATAAGTAAAATTTTGAATTTCTTGACAATCAGTTTATATTTGATTTGATGTTTTTCATAAAAACATTTTTCGTTCGCCGCGATGTTCAGGGAAATGTTCAGGGGTGCGCGAAGCATTAGACTTGTAGGATGATCGGACAGGGCTTCATCAACGGTTCGTCCACCAGATAATTCCGAGCGGAGCTTTCACCGAGCTACCTCTGCTGCAAAGCGCGGAACTGCAGGAGAATCGGATCCAGGAAATCGCGAGCAACGCGTTCATTAACGTGCCTCACCTTCTCTTCCTCAATCTCAGCTACAATCATTTGCCAGCGTTGGATTACGTCGGCCTGGAGAGTCTTCGTTCGTTGGAAGTCCTCGATTTGAGCAACAATCGGTTGTCCAGGGTGTCCAGCAACAGTCTGTCGTCGATGGAGTGGCTGGTCGAGTTGAAAGTAACTATTTTACTTTGTTTCGTCAACATAACGAGGACGTGTGATAATAGTACCAGTTACTTGGAAGTTTTTTTATTAATTTGAAAGGATTTTGATGAACGATCGATTATCAACCTTTTTTCTGTATCGTCAAATTTTTCTGGACGATCTTGTTGAAAAGCAAAAGCATTTTCTATAATCAGAAACGAAAAATTGCGTTGTAGAAACGCGACAAGAGGAAACATCAATTTAATTTTTCAAAATAAAGTAATTAGGTACTTCAAGTTATTTTTATTCATTTCTAAAAAGTTTGATTTGTGTTCGATAACGGGGTGGGGCAGGGTAATTGGTACCTTTACCCAATCTACCCAAATTTTCGTTTAAATTAAAACAATCAGTCAACTTCGCTGACCAGTCCAGCAAGCCTGATGCTAAAGAATCCGTGGAAAACTCGTTCCCGGTGAACGATGATTGCAGGTTTTTCGTAACGATCGCGTTTACCGGTCTATAGCCGAAGAACGAACGAGCGAAGTCTTTAGTAATAACGGGCAGAATACTTTCTCGTCGAGAGTGAAACTTCTCCACGAACCGTGGTGCGCGAGGCCACACGTTCGTTATGCTAGCGGAGCAATTATTCGTACTGGCTGAATCGTTCATTAGGGAGATAGCGGATCGTTTTACATACACGTATATACGTTCCTTGCTTTGCCCTCAGATGGATAACAATCGGATTTGCGCCATCCAAGGCTCCCCATTCGATGAAATGCCGAGGCTTCGTGTCCTCAGCCTGAGGAGCAACCGGATGGCTTCCGTTTCCGAAGCGGCGTTCAAACGACTAAGATCGAACATCGCTGTTCTCGATATCGACGGTAATTAGCCCGTTTGCCGGGTAGTTAACGACTGACTTTCACTGGCTCGGACATTTCCATACGAACGGAGCAGTTAGCTTCTACGATCGTCAGATTAGACGAAGGAAACACATGGTTACCGATGTTTGATAGTTCATCGATGTTTCTGATCAGGCAATCCGCTTTCCTGCTCTTGCGGTATGCTGTGGCTACGAGGATGGCTGCAACAAGCTTCTTCGGAAGGTCCTCGGTGCGCCGATGGGTCTTTGTTCAAGGAAATTAGGCTGTCTCGTCAGGATTGCCAGAGGGAGAGACAGATCGATCCTATTCATCCGGGCTGCGAGGCTGAAATGATCGATTTGGCACCGTATCCCGTGTCTTCATCGCGTGAGTCTAGTCAATGGACAATTCAGCTTTTAGAAGTTACGTTTTTACCAGAATAAAAGTCACGAAAACAAATTCGAAAGGCTGAAAAAAATAATGCGATCTAACCGATCGCTAGTGTAAAGAGCTAGCGATCGAAACTTTAAACGGCAATGTTTAGCAAATCGTTTAGCTTCTGTCGACGAACCACTTTGTATTAACAGTTTACGGGGCAACGGAGGTGGTGCCGCTGCGAATGAACATAAAAGAATCCTCAACTCGGCCGCCCTCGCAGGACTCCGACTACCTCTACGAGTACTCCGACTATCAAGAGCCCAGGAACGATACCGCTAACGCGACAAGTCAATCTCTGCCGACAGACGCGACGAAAGTCCAATCATCCGAGAAGGTTCAAGTACAATCGAACAATACTATACCGATTAAGAAGAACACGTTGATGCCACCTTCTCCCAGCAGTTCCGGTTTCACTTTCTTCGGGGTTCCCCTGCCTAGTCTCAACTTTAATCTTTGGGGAAACTCGGGGAGGAAATCGGAGCGGAAAAATTCATCCGGAAGACCTGGACGTGGTCGTTACAGGACTTTTCCTCCGACAGAACCGGAGATCCATAGGGGAGGCTTTGTACCTTTACCTTTAGGTCAGGGAGGGTTTGTGCCTATCGCAGACCCTAGGTTAACTTATCAGAAACAGGTGAAAAATGAGACCTCAGGGCAACAGAACTCTAGTGTCACGCAGGAGGAGAAGAGAAAGTGGAAAAGCGGAAATGGGACTGTGGTGAAGATTGATAGGGCCCAGCTGAGGACGAACAGGCCCAAGTTAGGGTTCAGGGAGAGGGAGGAACTGTCCACTGTGGCGACCAACAAGGTTGATAATAGAAAACAGCAGTCTGGGCTAAAGAGCAGGTAAATGATCTAGTGAATGATAGTTGAATTAATTGACGAAGAAAAATTACAATTACTTCAGTTCCAGTCACACAAACTCGTCGGATTCGAGTGCGGCAGCGGATGAATCGCCCCAGGAAGCAAACGAAACCTCCGTGGCCGCTGAAATCCAAGATGGCGACGGCCCGGAAGTGAACCAGAAGCCCAACAGATTCGACGAGAAGCCTGAAACCGAGCTGGCGAGTAGGATCGTCTGGACAACGCCGAAAACAGCGGTAGAAACGACGAAAGAATTGAAAGGAACGCCGACGGAAGCGACGAAAGGGGAGAAGGTCTTCTGGGAACCGGAAGTTGAGTTCCAGGAGGCCTCTACTTCGACGACGACTGAAACGAGTGGTAAAGACACGGGTTACGATTATTTCACGCACCTCTACAAACATGGAAAAACATTCAAGAATTTTTCGGAACGTCTCGAAACCCGAAAAAAAACCTAAAAGAAATTGGCTGGCCTTAGATGACCCAATATGCAGACGATATTAATGGTTTTTCAGATGTTTCGACCGTCATCACAACGGAGGGTCCAGTCTCAGCATCGGAGAACCGGAAGAATTCTTCTTTCGCGTCCCAGTTACCCCGGGAAACGGAAGCGTCGGCTCTATCAGCTTTCCTGGTTCCAGGTGGCCAGGTGTCTTCTTCTTTATCCCCGAATTTGCGTCCCCTAGGTCGACCAACCATAACCAAAGTCCCATCGCCACGATTAGGCCTCTCGTCCGAGCCAGAGAAGCAGAAATCGGTAGCCGAGGCTGTCCAAAGAAACGTGGGAACTGCTGAAGAGCAGATCTTCGACAAAGACGAAGCCTCGAACGAAAACGCCGAAGTAATCGAAGACAGTTCGTTCAACTGGTATTTCCAGCATTATAACGATACCAATCTGGAACCCTACGTAGGCATTGCATACAGTGGGAGTGGGAAAACGTGTCGATGGACTTTGCTGAGTCAGATATGCCTGGTTATGTACACTTTGGTTTATTAGGTCGTACCATAAGCAATGTCTTTTTTCAATGAAAAAGAGAATGCACTTATGATTATCCTTAATCGTCGTAAACAATAAAATCAAGCTGGAATAATGTACAAGGTGGTCCACCTAAATATCTCCTTTATTTTCGATGGCATAACAAATGAATGTCACATCTTATTTCAATTTTAGAAGTCAGAGGTTACTTCAAGGTCGTGTTATTAATATGTCTAAATGTCTACATTTTTACATTCGTCTACATAATGTCTACTTTTGCAAAAGAAGACCACGAGGAAAAAATAACATTTGCGAAGCATTCGTGTAATCAAAAATGAAAGATATATTTAGGTGAACCATCTTGTATACTATTTATTGAACGAGAGATGAAGGACGATGTTATGAGACGACCTAATAGAAACGCGAGACGCGTTCTCTCTTGTACGGAGTATGGTTGTTCAAAGAATAAAGTAACGAAATAAGTCTGTGGGATCAGGAAAAATCGGAGTGTGCTCAGGGGCTGATCAGCTTCGAATCCAACTGAAATCCTACAAGTCTATTAATGAAAAAACAGCGTGTATCTCAAATTATGTATCGTACAGGTACAAGCATGGCGAACATGCTGTTTTACGGTACACAGTTTCGATCCTCCCCGCGCGTACGTTGATCGCGTAGCGTTTGAGTCATCGAGCATGTTGATATCGAGTTTCTTGCTGATCGACGAAGCTTCAGTGGCTCGAAATAATCTGACGGCCCGATGCTACTTGCGTGCGGGGCTTCGTATGATACAAATGCGAGCCGTTTCACTGTGTGGCCACCGTAGAGTATCTCGACGAAGAATAAATAAAGTCGTGTGAGTGTGTGTCGAATGATCGGTATTCTTTTGTTTTCCGTTTTTCTTCCCATTCTCTTTTTATTAACAAACGTTGCGTGTCGCGAGTTACTTATGAAAGCTCAAAGTTCTTTAGAAAAAATCATGTTTGCAAGTGTTCTGGATAATGCTGTGGGATGTCGTTCCTAATTGCCGGGGAACAAGGAACTATACGTAATCGATAACTCTTTATCTAATGCAAAGTACCCGGCCGGAGTGAATTAGTTCTTTACTATTTTCCGTAACACGTCCCCGGGGAAAAAATTCTTTGTCTGTTTTCTTTGTTCATTTTTTTGGTGTTAGCTCGAAATGTCGACCGTCTCGAAACACGGAAATACATTTTGTACATGTATGGACAAACTTCGTGAGTTTGATGAACTTTCGTTAGATCAACAGTCTGAGAACCGCACGTGTTAGTCTCGGTCTCGTCCGGCTCATTGGCTCTTTGCTTTCGCCTTCTCTTTCTCCTCCTTCTTCTCCTCGTCTTTCTTCTCTTCCTTCTTCGATTCCTTCTTATCCGCTTCCTTTTTCTCAGCGTCGCGGTTGGTTAGCTTGTTGTTTATTAAATTGTGAAGGGCTACTATGGATCGGACCAACGCGGCCAGATACACGACCAGCATCTGATCGTTCGTCTTCACGTACAACGAGTCGACGAACTTGCTTTGAGTCATATCAGGCAGAAGATTGAAAATATCCTGAAGCTGATAGACGATCTGATGGTTTATCGGCAGTTTTCCGCTGCCAATTTGCAACAGGTAGTTTCTAATCTCCCTGATCTGCTCGTGCAGACCCTTCAAACCCAACAGCTGGTTCGTGATTCTCTGGCTGAGGGTTCCTACGGTCGTGTCCTTGATATCTCTCAGCAGGTGCTCCACGCCAACCTCTTCCGCTTCCTCTGCTCCAATCTCGCTGGGGATGTGCTCGAAGGTTTTCGATGTTGGGGAACCGTCCTGTGAAGAGACAAGTAGATACGGAATATGTCTGATATATACATCGACAACAGGGTATAGTGTAAGAAGTATTTACATCATGAACTTCTTCAACAGCTTGGTAAGCCTCTGTCGGTAGACCTAGATCCTTGGGTTTGGCGTCGATGATGACCAACACAGAGTTGGGGCAGTATCTCCTAATTAATTCATTGATGGCTACATCGTTCTGGTGCAGCTTAGGCCCAGTGTGGTACCATCCCACTACCTTTTCGCGAGCTGAAATGGTAAAAGTAGAATTTTCAAACAATTCATTTAAATTACAGAACCTCGCACTCTTTGTGAAAAGTCAGAGCGACTTTTCCGAGCCACAAACCAATAAACTCATCAAAGAGATATGGAAAGGACTCTCTTTGATGCTGAGAATGGCATCATTAACAATCAAACACAGCGTAGATCCAAATTGATACTCGAGACGACCACACGCTAAGCACGTCTCAACACAGTTTATACTTTACAACAGAGCTGCTCAACATACCTATTAACGGGCAAAGTTACTACAAGTGACTTAGAAAAGTGGGTGTAGGCCATAGTATAATCGTAGCTGTGCTCTCGCTCGCACGCATTACCACTATATGCTGATCGTCCAATGCTTATTCTGTTTTATGGTCAGGAGTTGGTCTCTGTCACCATCTTCAGCCAGCAATGACAATGCATATGACTAGACTGATCTTTATGCAAAATAAGAATATCCTGCATTGATTGTGTGGGAAGCAGGAATAAAATATAAATTGATTTCATCCCTTACGGACTTTGTTACAGTCAAAAGAACATTACAGTATTCGGAAATTTTTCTAATCCTTAACACGTTGGTTGCCACGTCACCCAAATATGAGTGACGCTCTTCTTGTTTGAGTTAATTAAAATTAGGATATACAACATGAATTCCCGCTTTTTGCTCTGTTTACATTCTGTGTACCGACAGTCACATTTGGGCTCCACAGGAAACTTAGCCGAATTACACTGGGCGATCAACGTGTTAACTGTTTTATATTTTACCCAACCAATTTCTTCATAAATGCATAAACATCCACAGTCTACTTGCAGACACAGTGACTTCATTCTCTCCGTTCTGCGTATACTCGGGTCAAGAAAATTGTTGCCTATAAGACGCTGAACAGCTCTGATTGAAAGATTCTCCAAAATTGGCGGCCATACATACCATTGACTTTTTTGAACATCCCATACATGTTTTCCAGATAGTCATGATCGAGGAACCACACACTTTTGTCTTTGTCATCCTCATCGAAAGGTACTGTAAGATAAACAATGACGATGAGTTTTCTTCAATGAAATCTTCCGCTTGTGTGCATTCTCGATTGCAACCGAGGCGTGTGATATAAGATGAGATGTGCGAAGTGTAAAAATAAAGCAAGATTGCAAGAGTAAATGAGAAATGTTGAAGTCATCCTAACCTGCAAAGCTGTTTGACACGTCTAAAACACCTTTAGGCCTCCAACATCCAAGAAGCACACCGACAACCCTCTTCTGATTGCCGATTTTACCCATCCGATTGTAATGATCCACCACGCTGAGTAGTACCAGCGGGTGTACTACCACTTTTGTTGTCATTACCTCTTGACTCGGCATTTTTGAGCTGCTGCCACAGATTTCTGTGCTGCTGCTTTGCTTTCGAAGTGAACAAATTTCTCGACACGATTGCGAATTGTCACTACAACGAAGTCCCTAGTCGTTTAGGGGAAAACCATTTGACGAATCGAACAGCAACGTAAAGTAAAGGCAGAGAGGATAAATGTACACAATGCAGAAAAATCCGATGAAAATCGAGTAACAAATAAATATTTAATAAGGTTTCGAATCGTGGCATGAGTGGTTCAAATCCTTATCAAGTATTTATTTATTATTCTATTTTTGTCGGCTTTTCTTGATGTTGTTCGTTTCTAGATCTTCAAAATATTTTTCCTGCTTCTACATTTCGAATTGTAAAACCAATAGAAAACAATAGAAAAGCATAGAAAAGAACTGGAAAGGACTGGAAAGGACTAACAGTTGGCAGCACTGTCGAAGGAACACGTGGTTATCGAGTGTACATTTCTCTGTTGCACCGGTTCATAAAAAGTAGCTAATTTATTAGAAATAATTAACTCTATGTTAGCGTGAAATATTTCAGCAGAGATTCAATCGAGCCTCCTCAGACCAGGTATTTACATATAAATGAATTCAATTTGTCCAAAAAATGGCAGTGACATAGTCCATGCTTTCCTGACATACTTGTTGTTACAAGAGCATAGAATAGGGATACAACAAGAAGCGACACTCCGGGCGGCACTTTTGATATCGCTGGATATCGCTCGTTTGATTGTCCCTTTAAATGGGCACGCGGGAAATTTAAATCGACTGAGTTTAATATGCTTACAATTAGTTCGCGGCAATATCTAATAACGGGAAGTCTATTTATTTTAATTTAGAATGTAGTATTTAATAACATTGGTTCACAAAGTATTTACAAGATTTAATTTTGCAGAATTGACTTTACATTTTGCATTACATTTTTACATTACATTACATTTTACAATTGATTTGACAGAGTTAACAAAATGTTCTGCATTGATTGTGGAAAGCAATGGTAAAATAAAAATTAATTTCATCCCCTGATGACTTTTTACGATATTCTTAAATTCTTCTAGTTGTTTACTGTTTTATATTTCACCCAGCCAATTTCTTCGTAAACGCATAAAGATCCAGACTCTCCTTCCAGACTCTCAAAGGATGTCGAAGCCGATCGTCTTCGTGACCGGAAACGCGAAGAAGCTGGAGGAATTCATAGCCATCCTCGGGAAAAATTTCCCCCGAGAGATTACCAGTCAAAAAATCGATCTCCCAGAGTACCAAGGAGAGATCGACGATATCTGTCGCAATAAATGTCGATCTGCCGCGAATCTGATCAAAGGTCCGGTTATCATAGAGGACACATGCTTATGCTTTAACGCGTTGAAAGGCTTGCCAGGTCCCTATATCAAATGGTTCCTGGACAAACTTGGTCCGGACGGTCTCCATCAAATGCTTCACGGTTGGGAAGACAAATCAGCTGAAGCGGTTTGCACTTTCGCTTATTGCGCCGGGAAACCGGACGATCCTGTCTTGCTGTTTCAAGGACGAACACAGGGGACCATCGTGAGTCCACGAGGACCACGGACCTTTGGTTGGGATCCTTGTTTCCAGCCCTTGGATAGTGACAAAACTTACGCAGAGTTGCCGAAAGAAGTGAAGAATCAGATCTCTCATCGTAGCAAAGCGCTACAGATGTTGAAGAACCATTTTCTAAAGGATGTTGAGCATTGATCGCGTTGTTTCCATCGTGTAGACAGTATTCATTTAATAATAAATATAGACGCGAGGAATATGATTGTTCATCGTTTATTACACCCTCTTCCCCAGACAAATGTTTATTTCCTCAAGTATCGAAGATAGCAAAGCGATATAGTTGTTGTAGAACCATTTTCTGAAGGACGTTGAGCATTGATCGCGTTGTTTCCGCCGTGTAGACAGAATTCATTTAAAATTAAACGAGGAAGATGATTGTACATTGTTTATTATTCCTTCTTCCCCAGACGAATGTTTATTTCCTCGAGCGCAGGACCGGATATCTCGAGAAAACGGTTGGGGCACTTTGACCCAATATCTCCGCGATGGTTCCATCCATTATCGAAGGTGATTTCGCTGTAAAATAACATGCTTAACGAATTGCAAGACGATACCTTTATCGGAACCCGATCCTCTTTTTGTTATTGTTTGTTACGAGCGGTGGTAAACAGACGCTATCGTTTAAATAATTGCAGACAATTAGAATTTTGCATGATTTTTACGAATAGACGATTTTCTTCAGCAATTGTGAGAGATTTCAATGCCGCGGAAGAAAGTAGGTAACGAGAAAAACTACGGGCTTTGTTACATATTGCTATAGAACGAATGCATGTTTACACAATTAATGGAATTATAATAAAAAGAGCCGGTCGGTTCAACGATACCCGAAAGGGTTATCTTCCGCATTGATTAGTTCACATCACCCCGTTTGTGAGAGGTTATCGTGGGCGATTGTCTTTTCCCCGACTATCGAATTCCGCCAATTTTTTGCTATATAAAAGGGGGAAGCTACGTTCCGTGGTATCAGTCCTTCTTGGAGTGGTGTGCCACGATGAACTTCTTAATTGGTAAGTGGAAAACACAGATAAACGATTTAGAATTCGAAACGTTCCGTCCAGCAGTTCGAGGTCTGAGCAATCTTTAATCTAAGTGAAAATACTCCGAGCGAATTGCTGGTTTTAAAAATCATTTCCTCTACAGTCTACTTGGTCTTCAACAAGCTGCCCCCATTGGACATTGCGAGGTGATCGAAGATCTATTTAAACAATGACGAATTTTCGTCGATGGATGTAAAGATTGTAGCTATATGCTTTAACGAAATGTGATTAAAGGTTTCGAAGAGGTTCTCGTGACGACGAGTTTTCCGATGAACAAGGTAGGTAACGACAGATGGGAACATCCCGAAATTGTTAGTTAATGTTCTCTTTGGTTGTTACCACTAGATCATTAATCCTGGATCTTGTTACGTCGCCTGCAACGATCAACCGAATCGATGCCTGTCAGTCTTCCCCAATTAGAGCTGGCAACAGTGCTGTTAGATGCTAATTAATTGCAGATGTATCGTGTTGTGGAAACAATAAATGAAATAATGAAGCTTTACTTTACACAATCTCTCTCATTTATTCAACGAATTAAACATTCTTCTCTATTCTTTCAGCCCTTCCAGCAGGGCCCACTATAGGGGGGACATTTGTCCAGGGCGCGAAAATTTAGGGGCGCCATTTTGGCCGCAACTGTGAGAAAAATATTAATATGTTAAATACCCAATTAATAGAAAATTTGCTTTTATTAAAATTTAAATAAAATGATTTAATTTTTATTGAAGATAAAAAATATGTTCCTTCATTAAAAATATATATATATATGAATATATAATAAGGGGCGGCAATTTGTCTTTTTGTCCGGGGCGACAGAGAGAAGAAAATAGTGGAAGGATGATAGTGTGAGAGAAAAAGAGTAGATTAAGAGAAAAGAATTGTAAAGGGAACGAGATCCCTTTCTAACCCGTAAGGAAACGAATAAATGTATATACTATATACATATATGAAGATTTAGGGGGATAGTCTCTAATCTAAGAGACAAACTTTAGATACTAAGTTTAGAGTTTACCCAAGAAATTTGAGTACTTTTGTAAGATATTTTGGAGCGATCGCTCAGTGGTCGCTATGCTGAGGATTATTCAATTATTTAACACATTGGAAACTAGTTTTTTATTGGTCTTTTATTATTCAGAGTTATGTTCTGCGAAAGGTTGGTGGTTCGAGCCCACCCGGGGGCGTTTATTTTTTTGCAGTTTGCACTAAATCTTGCTAGCAACGATTTGATAACACTCTGAAGCAGTGTCGCCAGATCGAGAAATACATTCTCTGATGACCATACTAATACGTGACCACTCTACGATCTTATTGTTAGTGTGGGGCATTGGAGTATGCTCATGGCACTGGAACGAGATATTTAGTGGAAGGAGAAAAGGAGCAGATGAAAAATCGACCAGTCGTGGTTGATTTTGGCGGCACTGAAATTGTTATTCAAGGACTAAAAATATTGCTGTGTGTATACTGGAGAATCCTCTGTGTCTGTATTGTACGATAAAGATAATTTATTCATTCAAAATGAAAGGTATTGGATATTCATTACAGCAGCAAATGATTCATCCCGCTTTTCCCATAAGACGCAATGTTAATTTCGGCACGAATTATTTGCTCTTCCTAAACGTCGGTATAGCGCCATTTCATGCAGCGGCAAAACGCTCAAACTGTTAGCCAAATTTAGTTCCGAATCTATCGCTTGGTGGCGCTGTTACCGACCTGTACTCTGTCGGTAACATTTGGCTAACAGTTTGAGCGTTTTGCCGCTGCGCGAAATGGCGCTGTACGGACGTTTAAGAAGAGCAAATGATTCGTGCCGGAATTAATACGGCGTCTTATGGGAAAAGCGGCACGAATCATTTGCTGCCTGCAATGAATATTCAATATTTTTCATTTTACATCAATAAATTGACACAATCTCACGTTTGCAACCAATTATTCAGCTCCTGAATTATTTTCTGGCAGAATTTATTGAAAATTGTTACAGCAATGTTAAATGATTCACTGGTAGATTAGTCCTGGTAACGTTAAAATAAGATGTTCCCCTATCGTCTGACCCGTACAATTTTTTGAAAAATACCTCACTAAACATCCTCGAGGATAAAACGTTAATAAACGTTTACTGTGCAACGCACGGAGCCTTGTTGAATGGGAGAGAAATGGTTCGGCGGAAAGGAAAAATGGAACGACAGTATTGGAGGGGAAAGGATAAAGAGAAGGTATGAAGAATACAGCCTCGGTAAGAGGAGTCTTTGGATGCTGTATTTCCGTTCCTCATCAGTAGTCGATCGCGTGTCGCGATGATTTCATGGTTTGCTCGGGGTTTCGTGGAACAAATAGCATCGTTATAAATTTGATCGCGGTTCCATCATGAGTCTAACAAGATGTGCTACTTCGACGAAGAAATTCTTCGAGTTACAAGACTTATAAAAGCGACGTTTTCTCGATTTCGAATCGGTGAGGCAGTTTTCTTGTGAGGAGGAGGAGGATAGATGCGTAAAGTGTCGCGTTGACAGTGAATGAAAAATCGATCATGTTCAGCCGATTTACTTTCGATCATCTCTAGATTTTGAGAAAGGAAGGCTACGAACAGGATAACAGATACGAACTGGATAAGCAACTGGATAGGATGGGATAGGTAGGGTAGAATGGCAGTGGTGAACGGTCGCAGAGTATTTGGAGGAATCGACAATAATCATTGTCAAAGTCGAAAGTTACCAGTTAACTTTCACTAATAACCAAAGGTGCGATGCCAGCGGTACGGTAGCGTGGATCAGCGTGCTCGCTCGCGGGAAGAAGAGAACCGGGAACGTGTTACGAGGTAACCACGCGGAGAGACGGTGTGCCACTTGTCTCGGTGGCCTGGTTTTACGACCCACTTTTCCACCGGACCACACTACGTTTAGACGCCTTCGCCACGCTTCGCGAGCACTTACGGTACAACGCGTTACGGGGGAGCAAGTTCGGAAATCAAATCGACGAGACAATTTTTCGAACGTTCTCGATACCTTCTCCTGGCCACGGGTCAAAGTGAAATCGACAATACAGGGAAGAAAGCTGTACGTTTTCGTAGTTTCTCTATTTCCGATACACGGCTCTTCCGAGAATGTATATTATAGCAGTCACCGCGCGTTAGTCGAACGCAATACGTAGCATGTAGAACGTAGACCGTAGAACGAGTGATAAACCGCGGCGAATATATTCACTTTTGATTCATTGAGGACGCCAAAGAGCACGACGATGCTTCGTCGGCCGGACTTTACGCCGGTGAGATCCTTCTATTGGAATAAGTCGCGGCAATTTCTCGATCGGTACCGTTGAGTCCAATAGAGTGGAGAAAGGAAGTCGCAGAAGGACGATCAGAGAATCACGTACTAGTGAGATGTATATTTCATGAAAGTTTAGTGTTGTTCGGCCGAACAAAATACGTAACACGTAGAACGTAGAACGAGTGATAAACCGTAGCGAATATTCACTTTTGATTCATTCAGGACGCCAAAGAGCACGACGATGCTTCATCGGCCAGACTTTACAAAATTCTTCTATTGGAATAAGTCGCGGCAATTTCCCGATCGATACCGTTGAGTCGAACGTTTCGAACCGAGTGGAAAAAGGAAGAAAGTCGAAATCACAGAAGAACGATCAAAGTGTTGTTCCGTACGATCGTATCGAATCGAAGAAGAACGGAGTCACCGGTTCACCGGTGTAGATCATCGTCGAAACAGAAAAGAGATGAGCTCGTTCGTACGCTCGCTTTTCAGCTTGCTCCTCGTTGGCTTGTATTCTTATGCCGCTGAAAGGAAGAATGATCGGTATTTAGGGAACTTTGGTGAGTCCACTAATCGAAGGGAAAGGCGACGGGGTTCTCTTAAGTATTCTAGATATCGTCAGAATCATACGATGCAAATATTTTTGCGAATCGTATAACCCGTTGTCCCGTTCTACCTGTACGTACTAGACCGGATCGAAAAAACATTTCTTGCGAAAATGTTTAAATTCAACATTCAGCAATGTGTATAATCATACTTTTTGGTTGCCTATACGCTGCACAGTGGGCCAAACCGACGAAATCTGTGTCAAAATCAAAGAACTTTCGATAGAAATGAGGTAGAGCGATGAAATTTTTTAAAAATTAAAGCTGAAACTTTGCAGAATATGGGAAAAATAGGGAGATTGTGGTACAAACGTTTTTTAACTTTGAGAAAATTCGTTAAACATGTAGAATTTGAAGAAATCGATTTTGCAAGATCCTGAGGTCGTATTGGAAAAACCACAATTTTCTTGAAGTTGTGCAAGTTTAACGAATTCTTTCAAGGTTAAAAAACGTTCGCACCACAATCTCCATAATTATCTCATGTTCTGCAAAGTTTCAGTTTTAATTTAAAAGAAATTTCATTGCTCTACCTCATTTCTATCGAAAGTTCTTTGATTTCGTCGGTTTAGCCCATTATGCGCCGCCTATAACGTGGATAAATAAATATCCTGTTCAGGCGCAACCTGAATGCATCATCGCACAACTTTGGGATTTTCATACTGTTATTGCGCGGAACCATTACTTCTTCCGTGCGAAACGTTTCCAATTTCGAACGAAATGTTTTCCCGATCTGGTCTGATACGTACCTGCCCGCTAATGCAGTTGCTTGTTTCGATTTTAGATTTAGCCGACGAGGAACCGACGCTGGGGAATGCAATCGATGGAGAAGGACAGATGAGATTTTTCGATGAACTTGGTCGTAAGTTTCGTACGATAGTGTACCAACGAAAATGTCCATAGTAGAATTAGTACTTATCGTTAGTGTGCGTCGATATCTTTACTTCGAGTAGGCGGCGATCAGTCTACCGTCCGCCAACTACCATTTTAGATTATTAAACATCGAGATTTATAATTAGACTGGGGATCTTTACGCATATACAGCAAAACTTGACAAATTGAAGATGTCAATAGACGATTTCGTCTCTATTAAAATCATTAAGGGAAGAAATAACATCGAATTTAGTTTCTGTTTCTCGCGCGATCGATGCAGATAATTTTTATCTCGCATAAAGATCCGCAGTCTATTCGTAATTGTCATTTTAGAAGCTTTGTAGGAATGTTCAGTAAATTACTTCTGATTCGTACACTTTTCGCGAAAAAAACTGTACCGGACGCGCCGAGCGCAAAACGACGATGGAAGTTACTGCGGTGGTAGTAATTCGAAAGAGAGAAAGAAAGGAGTAGAGGAAGACGGGGAGAGAGAGTGAGAGGGTGTAGGAAGGAGCGGACGAAAGAAAGGAAAAGAAGAGACAAGAAAAGAAAGCCGAAGAGAGTGAAGAAGAGAGAAGTGGGGAGCCAATGTCAGGGAAGACGCGGCGTTGTTGCGATGGGAAAGCTGATGCGGTGAAAGCCGCGAACGCAACACCTCTGTGGATGCCGGTTGAGTCTCGTCAGTCAGTGAAAAACTTCAATGCGTGTTAGTTCAAATGTCTAAGACAGTTCGCTTGCGACGATAAAGTGTATCGATCAATTTACAATCAAGTAAATCAATCATTTTGCCTGTCGTCTTGGAGCGTAACTTCGTGGTTTGCTCGGTGTTCGATCAGATCGATCGGATCGATCGAGTCGATCGAGCAAAGATAAAATGTCAACGGCAAGGATCGCTCGACATTTCTCTAGGATCGTCGCGAATTCGTTTGGCACGATAACGAGCGAGCGGATGTGATTTTCGATGAAGTTGTACGCTCTAAAAACGAAAACCGACTTGGGCATAGTTATGGTACTATCTGCGACGGTTCGTTCACTTCAACGTCACTCATTCGAGGAATCTTAGAAGTTGGATCATGAAAGTCATCGTCACCGCGTGCATGTTCTTAATTACGATCACTGATGCAGTCAATTACGACGCATACGACGACTACGATGCTGCTGTGAACTACGATCGATCAATTTTATCTTCTGCTTCGTCCGTATCGCCTATGTCGCCGCTGACGATCTACGATCTGTTCTCGAAATTGCACGCGACCAAATTGCCATTGGAGGACACGCGGATCGAGAACTTCACGCTGTTCACGGTCGACAACGTGCGATTCGATCAACTCGAGAAACACACTTCGACGAACCTGCTGGTACAAAATGGTCGGCGACTTGCTGTAAGGAAGCCTAGAGAAGTGAAGAGATTAGGGAACAATCGAGCCTCCGCCAAGTCGGTCGAAAGAAGGAAAGACATCCCTGTCCAAGGGGTCGATTCAGCGAAGTGTTCCGATTTGAAACGAAATCAACTGTGGAAGGAGAACTGCGAGATAAACGAGAAATCTCGGAACATCGTTACCGGCCTTCAGAATCAATCTCTACGCGCGTTGAGTTACTCGAATGGAAAAAGTTTGGAATATGCAAGTCGAACGAAACGAGTTGACGGCAGGGAACCTCTGATCGAAACCGACGACGATTTTGAAAATCATGATCTATTATCTGAGATAAACGTGCCGCAACCGAGAGAAGGAAATGGACAGAGCCACGACGATGGGAACAATTTGGAAATATTTTTCGATCAGCTGAAGAAGCAAGGGATCAAGAGCGATTTCGAGAAATTGCTGGCAACTAGTTACCGGCAGGGAAGAAGGCGGAAATTTAACAGCCAGCAACAGGGCACCATTCTGGTCGAGGCTCTTAGAAAGAAACGAAATTATACGGGGGATCATCGTGGCCATAATAGTGACCTTCAAAACAGCATAATGGACATATTGGGTAGAAGTACGTTTTCAGAACAAACTAGTTTCCTTCAACTTGAGCACACGATACCGGGTGTTTCGTAATTCATGGTGCAAATTAGGCCAGGTCGATTTTATGGCTGGAAATGACGAAAATCAGGAATAACGAGATTGCGTGGGAGGCTTCGTTTTCAAGAAAATTCTATTTAAATGTTGCGACCGTGTTTGTGCATGGTACAATGTCGGGTTTACTGTTTACAGTAATTCTTCAATCGAAGTCCCAACAGCCGTGTTTTGAACGGACGTCAGTAGCGTAGTAGAGGCTATTTTTTATGACCGCGTCTACCGAGCTAACCGCGCCGAGACTTTCGTTGAAATGATTACATTAGTTTTGTTCACAAAAATCCATTTCTTGCAAAATCCTGAGGTCGTAGACAAATTTTGAGACCAGATTTGAAATCAGCGTGAAAAAATCTACAGGAAATTATGTGTAGCATGTTAAAAAAAAATTTTCCGCACATGGTATTGAAGAAACTGCAATTTTCTTGAAATTGTGAAAGTTTAACGAATTTTCTCAAGATTATAAAACGGTCGTACCATAAGCTCCCTATTTTCCCATATTCTGCCAAGTTTCAGCTTTAATTTTTAAAAAATTTCATCGCTCTACCTCATTTCTATCGAAAGTTCTTTGATTTTGAATCGAGTTTCGACCAAATTGCCTACTGTGCGCCGTCGCCGGCACAGTTCAAAGGCCCGCGTTGTCGCTCTTCATCATTGTCTTCGAAACTTTTACCATCGATTAAACCGCTAAATACAGTTGAAATTATACCGTGTTTGGTGTCATTTTAATCAGAGAAATGCCAGAAATAAGTTAATGAAAGTCCCATAAAAAAGTAATGAAAATTAAGAAGTTTGAAAATTCAATTCACTCGAATCAATGTTGTGGAGTGAGTAGGCGCTAGACTTCGATTCGATAGACGACCCAGGACTTCGATTGAAGAACTACTGTACTTGGAATAATGGTACAGCAATTTTTAGTGGCGCCTCGGAGTCGCCATTCGAGTGTGAAGGATTAAATTATATTAGGTCGGAAAGGAAGTTCCAGCAGTTTTTATTATGAAATCAAAATAACGAAAACCATAAGAAGTTTCTTTCCGACCTAATAATTATCTTTATGTTTATTAGAATAAAATTGATCCGGGTTGAAAGAAATCTCTTGATTTTTAAAGGGTGAAGAACGCGTGTACTCGACTGATATTTAAATTTAATTTTCTTGAAAACGAACAATCTTCCACGCAACTTCGTTATTCTTGATTTTCTGACCCAATTTGTACCATGAATTACGAAACACCCGGTAGAGGAACATGCAATGAAATGCAGTCGTACGCGAGACAAAATATGAAATATGGGACGGTGAACGGTGGACAGAGGACTGTGTACAGTGGACGGTTGACGGTGAACGGTGAACGGCGAACGGTTGTCGACAAACGGTAGATGGTAGCTGATAAACGGTAGATGGAAGACTGTAGACAAGGTGCAACAGACGAGTAGAGAAATGAACAACCTTGCATCGAGAAATTTCTCGCGTCTCAGCGTTATATTCGACACATCGAAAAAAAATAGCGTTACTCCTCCGCGTTTGATTCTCCTGCACGATCTCGTCATTACACGTTGGGTTAAGGATTTCACTTATGAAACCATGGTTCGAAACGAAAGCAGTCGGGTATTTATCTCAACAAACAGACCGAAAGACAGCGATACGCCGCAACGCAACACGACGACGTGTACATACAGCGTAGAACCAAACACAACAGCGCACGATGCAATGTAGCGTGTCGTAACACGAGACACGAAACGTGAATTATTATAGATACCGAAGTAGATACGTGTAACATCATACGAAGATCACTCATTAAGAAAACCAAAAAAATGATAAACGTGTTACGTAAGCATTTTCATCCACCAATGCGATTACTCTGTTTCAGTGATACCCCAAACGTGCACGTACAAGGGAGCAACTTTCGATTGCGGTCTCAGTATCAGTTGCGTTCTCGGTGGCGGCCGTCCGATTGATCTATGCTCCGGAGGATTAATTTGGAGTTGTTGCGTCGACGATGACGATATCCCTGAAAAAGTACCACGGCCGACGGTCGGGTTACTCCAGAACGCTAGTAAGTGTTTCTCAATCGCATATAATTTTTCTAATCTTGCAAAATGATCCGGTGTAGCTTCTCCTTTTTTGTGTGGTTTGAAAATTACGTGTGGTTCTACGGAAATATTTTCTGAAAAGTAGATGTCGCAAAAGGGGGAACGCGTAGCTCGCGACCCGTAGTAAGGTGGCGACGAACGATCGCGTTTTCTTCCTCCGAGGTGTGTGGGAAAAATAGATGAGACGAGGAAGAAGGAGACAGTGAAAGGGGCAAAGGAAAGAGAAAGGGGAATGGAGAACGTGGTTCGGGGATTGGAGGGGGGGGGGGAGAGAAAAGAGAAAAGTGAGAAGGGGAAAGGGAAATGGGAAATGGGGAACGAAAAATCGGTACAAGTATGAGAACGAACCTGGTTAGGCTGAGTCTTCTGCGTGCGAGCGGAGATTCGAGTTAAAAGACGAAACACGTGAAATCGAGGTTGTTTGAACGTATAGCACTCTCACTAAACTTGGGACATCAGCATCCGTACATGGACGATGATGTTCAAATCTACGAGAACACGGCAAGGCCAAGTAAGCCGGTGCACACCGGTCAGACCGAGCACCGACCGCCTGGTTACGTGCACGCGGACAACGCGAACAAGCCGACGACCATTTATGAATCATCGCAAACGTGGAATTACAATCGACCTGCGTACACGAGCCGTCCGACATTTTACCAACCGACGCAGCTCGATTATCCTCAAGACGAGTTCGGGGCTGATTATCCCGATGCACTGGGATTGCATACGCCGCACGAGGACGTGACGAGCTCCGTGGATTATTCCAAATATCGTGGTAATCCGCCTCAAGTCGCACAGATCTAAACACTCGTATGTTTGCACCAATCGTAGTCTATCGCCTCCCGAAAGCAAGCTGATACTGCTTGTAGCAATTCACTTTGTACCGCGAACGTACTCGAGTCGAAGAACGAGCACCGGAAACAAACGTATTTGCTTTTCCCTCTCTGTGTCGCTTTGCACGCTTTTTCGCGACACTATACCACCACGATAAGGGTAGCGGTAGCGCTAGATAGAACGAGCGAGGGGTGTGGGATGAACTGTATGTATAGTTACTACTGTACTGGTATCTACTATTATGTAGATAGGGGGTGCAACGATTCTCTACTCGAGAAAAACGATCTCTTCATGTCTCGATGCTGCTCGGAAAAGAAAGAGGAAGAAGGAAAGAGAGATAGAGAGAGAGAGAGAGAGAGAGAGAGAGAGAGAGAGAAGAGAAAGCTGTCGTCGACTTCGATTAACGCACTGCCTATACGAATCTGTTGACGAAACAGTCCAGTGCTTTGTGTCACTTTCTTCTTTCGTGGGCACGTATTCACCGTACGCTACACACCGTTATCTTCGACACAGTATATTCTACATATACTTGTACAGGAGTCACGTCGTAATCTGTACACGCAAGTGAAATTACAACGTAGGGTGTTCCCCGAATGATCTTCGGTTCTCTGTGATTTTCAGGTTGCGGCGAACTTTATACGAGAAGCAACAGAATAGTGGGCGGACACAGCTCCAGTTTCGGCAGTCATCCGTGGCAGGTGAGAGCACGATTATGTTCAGAAACTTGATCGACTTCCCTGAACGCAGAGCTGGATAAACAGTATTCTGTCAGGTTGTTGCAATTGAAATGCTCGTTTTTCACATTTGAAACTTCCCGTCTTTGTAGTTTAATTTTTCCAGGACAGGTGGGGTTGAAGTTGTACAATTTGAAAAGTACATATCTCGTACATGAAACTGCGTGTATAAGATTATTAATATTGTATAGTATACACGATTCAAAATCGATTTTCGTTCATCATGGAAAAAAAGGAAATTCGTATAATTTACTTGTACTAGGTCAAACTTGGACGTACTCGTTTGAAGCAGCGAAAAAAATAAATGCCGCTTTCGGTGAAGGTGTAAGCTTGACTCCAAATAAGAATGTAGGATAAAAGTTTATGCTAAAGATTCGAAACGGCCATTTCATTTGCAATAACCTAATAAATAGCCAACGCATACCATTCACGTTTGTTGGATCTTGTTAAACAGTCGAAATCTAGAATATTAAGTGTCTGAAATACAGCGATCTTGAAATTTCAGGCGGCGATCATCAAGTCGGGATTCCTGATGAAGAAGTTGTCTTGCGGTGGCGCTTTACTGAACAACAGATGGGTGGTGACAGCGGCTCACTGCGTCGCGACGTTAGTATTTTGATTAGTAGACTGCGGATCTTTATACAAAATAAAAAATGTATGCATTGATTGCAGGACACAGGAGCGAAATAAAAATTGTATTCTTCTTTTAATTATCCTATTAAGCTGAAACTAATACGTTGACGTCCTTGAATATTTTTAAGATGTCCTCTACTTTAAATTACAAATACCCATTTTTGTCATAAATACATAAAATCCGCAGTCTATTGATTAGCGACGAGACGAGTTTGACCGAACGCGATTAATTCTTCTCTGTCTGGTTGTACGCAGAACGCCCAACAGCAACTTGAAGGTGCGCCTTGGCGAATGGGACGTGAGAGACTCTTCGGAACGCTTGCTACACGAAGAGTATAATATCGAGAGGAAGGAGGTAGGCGGCCCACGGCTGTTTCAGAGCCGCGAATCACACTTCTCAATCCCGCCGATCGACAATCATTCTCAATGCGCCGACGATCGGTCTCCATTGAAAATTACAGGTGCACCCGCAGTATTCGCCGAGTGACTTCCGGAATGACGTGGCACTGGTGAAACTGTCGAGAACGGTGGCGTTCAAACAACACATCGTTCCTGTTTGTTTGCCGGCGAAAAATTTGAAACTCTCTGGACGGACCGCGACCGTCGCTGGTTGGGGTAGGACCAGGCATGGACAGAGCTCCATACCGAACGTGCTTCAAGAAGTTGACGTGGAAGTACGTAGAGAGAAGTTGTTCGCACCTGTTCGATTTAATGTGATTGGGTTTTTAGGTGATTCCTAACGAAAGATGCCAAAGGTGGTTCAGAGCAGCCGGAAGGCGAGAAACTATTCACGATGTGTTCCTATGTGCGGGTTACAAGGAAGGTGGACGAGATTCTTGCCAGGTACGGACCCCGTACGCAGGGGTGGGCACGGTAGGGGCCCCTCAAACTCCCGCTTCCCCCACCAAGTTCCCTTTCATGCTTTCATGTAACGACGTACGCTAGTGGGTGACACTGGGCGCTGTGGTGGGGACTTGCCTCAATTGAGACAAAATTGCCCAACTCCTGGCCTACGGGTGTTCATGTAGCTATTTTCATAAAGCTGCGACACCTACATGCTGCCGAATAATGCGAATTACGCCTCGTAAACGTAAAAATGGGACTTTCGAGGTCGATTGCGGCCTAGATTGATCTTTCATCTAGTGCTTTTGACTACTGAAAAAGCCCTTGCAATCCTAGAAACGAGTCTACCCCCTTAACCCTACCCCTACCATTAATGGTAAAACGACCGTCTCAAGATTTTGTGTTTTCCGATGATTGAATTTATAAAAATGTACACTAGTCATGTTTAGTGCTCGGCAGGTTTAGTGTTAATATAAATATATATAAATATAATTAATGAAATATATATATATATATATAAATATATAAATTGAAACAGGGTGACTCCGGCGGCCCGTTGACCATGTCCGTCGAGGGAAGACACGTGCTGATCGGTCTCGTATCGTGGGGCATCGGATGCGGTCGCGAACACCTACCCGGCGTGTACACGAACATTCAAAAATTCGTACCATGGATCGACAAGGTGATGAGTTAGGCGATTGAATTGTGAATCGCACGAAGACGATCAATACGGAGGCCACACTTTTTGAAATGATATTAAAACGCAGCAAGAATGAAACACGCATATCGAATTTGTACACATGCCTACCAAAGTTTACCGCTATAATGTATGTATATGATATTACATTATGTTATATATTAGGTTTATGTTATATTATATTATATTATTCTATATTGTACTACATATTTATGTTGAAACACGTACGCGTGCGTGTAAGACGCGATACATACACACTCATTTACAGTACTTTGTCGGAGTGATGCTCGTTACACTTGTCTAGATTCCGAGAGGTATTTTTGCACAGAGAAAATACAAACGAATAGTATCGCGAAATTGCATTGTACCTTCATTTAGCGTTATTTACAATTTTACAGTAAAGAATTTTATAAAACGAAACGAGATGCTTTATTGACTCTGGGTTCGAGCTAGGTACCTACGTTATCGAAGAACATTCCCTCGATTATCGGCCACCGATGTAATCACGAATTTACTGTGTCGTGTAATTGTTGCAACCGTAAACAGAGTATAATTCGCGGGTTTTCGAATGAATTAGGAAAAAGTCGACCGTATTCGTCGGAGAACAAAAAGATTATCCAATTCAGAATTGAAGTGGGTGTAATTTTCATTACAGGCACAGATAAAACATTGAAAAATCGTTACCTTTCCCATCGCAGTTGCAACCAATAACAAATAGAACAAAAATGATTTACACATCACCTAGTTAACTAATCCTTCTAACATTTTCAAGAAGCTCAAGCTGTTGGATCCAGTATTGAGAAAGTTATTCGTTTGTAAAAGCTGTACGACTACTTCGTACAGTAGGTATTTCGCTCCAGAAAAAATAGAAGAGTCAAATACAGAGCACTGTAGGACCCACGTTCGTTCAGTGTCGGTCCACAGAGTATTTTCCTCGGTTCGCCTCGTAATCAGTAGTGAGCGACTGTTTATAAAATCGATTGAACGGTGTAATGGCAGTGCTGTATCGCGGGCGAAGTTAAGATCGTTGATAATGGGCAACGATGATAGTCAAGAAGACAAGTTGGTTGCTCTGCGGCTGCATGAATGGTTGAATGGTTGGACAAATGGGTGGGGTATTGGATATCCGGTAACCGTGACTATGAGAAGCATGGAATCCCACTCTTGCTCATGGCGAAGACCCAGTGATAGCCGAGGGGTAAAGTGCAAGAAAGATAGTCGTTGCACAGACGGAAGAGAGGCTGCGGATAACAAGGTGGGAGACGACGTGGTGGAAGAGGGAAAAGACGAAGGGGCGAGGGAGGGAACGTGCTATGTATAATACTGGCGGTGATGGTGGTGATAGAGGCGGTGGTGACGGAGGCGGTGGAGGTGGAGATGGTGGTGGTGGTAGTGGTAGCGGCGGCGGTGGTGGTGGTGGTGGTGGTGGTGGTGGTGGTAGTGGTGGTGGAAGTGAAGGTGGTGGTAACGGTAAGAGAGAAAGAGGGGAAGCACGGGAAGGGAACAGGTGAAACGTTGAAACGGAGGCGCGCAGGGTAAGTTGCTAATTAGAGCCAGATTAAACGCTTGTCTGGGGAACCATTTTCGTTGCCGTTCCTCGCCGTTCTCCGAAGAGGATGAGTGCGAAGAGCCAGTCGTGCCCCGGAAGAGTGGGGGCTGAAAAAAGGCGAGCAGCCAAGGGTGGCTAAAGTTGCAACGGAGAGGGGATAACTCGACTCCGGTTGGAGGCAGGACCGAGCTTAATGAAAAGTGTTTGCCCCGTAAAAGTTAAGATTAATTGGCGCTCGGGGGGTGGTTACCGCGGTAATCAGCCGAAGCCAGTGGTTTTCAAACCTGACGTACTTGCTAGAAACTGCCACCTTCCTCTTTCGCTCTGTTTTCTCTGTTTCCCCTCCTGATTACTTTTCATTGTTCCACCTTCCATTATCGATCAGTTTTTCATTATTCTTTATTTACTTTGTCCTGCCCGACGATTGCCATTACGACAGTAAGCGTTCTCTATCCTCCACTTAGAAAATTACACTCACCACCACCGTGTCACGTTTATATTCGTATCAATTTTATATTTCTACTTCTACACCGAACAGTGTACAGTGTACGTAGCTGCATTTATTAATACGTACATTCATAAATACTTTCACGGCGTATTTTCTTTGTATCGTAAACGGCAGATTGTTCCGGCTCGCCGGTTGATTACCTTCATCTGAATTCTATCGCTTTCAATTTCGGTTGAGCATTGCTGGAACGAGAGGTTAATTTCGCGACACCCAGTTTCATTAACAACGCTATTAAAAGTAATGGCCGATAAGGGCCAAACTCGGCGATACGGCCGCGTAGGGGCTAGAAGATTTTAATTACAGAATCGACTTGGAGCTCTGGGCACTATGATAGGAAAGACCGAAAATGGCAAAAGACACAGGGAGTTTACACGTAACGAGCAGTCGTGTCGCGTCGCGCGTCGCTTCGTATCGTGTCGCGTAGACAGGAAAAGAAGACGACGAAGAAAATCCTTCCAGTTCGAAATTATATCGCGCACGAGGCATATTAATTGAGCGAAACTAATTACTGTAAAGCAATCGAGCGGGTGGATCGCAGATAAAATATAATGATTAACGGTATTTACATATACACGAGGCAATGCCAAATCAATCCATGACACCAATTACGGTTTATCTATGGATGGCGATATCCAATCGAGGCATTGATCGAACAGTCTTATCCCTAACAATAAGATAAGACCGGATAAATTAACCATCAAATCGTTAATTACTTCCAAGTACGGATAACAAGACTTTAGACGCTGTACGTTCTAAGTCCTTATCGTCGGAATTGTAAATATCGAACGATTTGCCAATTAGAATGACCAATCACGCAATTTTCGAAAGTGAACTTTGTAACCGAAGCGAGAAGAATCTTTTTGATAAGAGTTTATGTACGGAATCGTGTGCGAAGAATTGTAAGAAAAATAAAGATTTGCACTATCGTAGTCGCACGGGACTGATTTAATTTCAAATTACCGGATGCTTCTGAGCGAGTATGCATTAAATACCTATGCTTGACCTGGAAAAGAAATCTACACAAAGGTGAAAGGAAAATAAGCTTCGGTTATCGTGACGGAGCATAATCGTCCGTTGAAAACCTCTCGTATTTACACGACTGTCAAAGATGAAAAGGGGATGTCTACAAGCTCATATTAACTATCATAGGTGCCTATACTTATCCCTATACCTGTATCTATGTATATCCATACCCACACTTTTATACCTGTCCCTATACCTATAGCTGTACTCACCGTTTACGTAGCTACGTATCCTCGGCAACGAAAAATCGATGCGAAACAATGTATCACATGTGCCCATAATTATGAAGGTGGTCCAAGTGAAAATTGACAAAAAAAAATAAGTTTACCAGGTATTTCACGTTACATTATTTTAAACTAAATAAATTCAATTTTTACGACGTTGTCAAAACTGAACAGGTAGATAGTGCTTAATAACCATAGTAGTTGAAGAAGCGACGTAAAACAATCAAACCAAAAAAAAAGATAGTGCTTGTTACTTCAACATCACACGGAATTCATTTAGGTTGATGTCCTTTTCGTCAAATATCTTGAACAAGAAATATGTACAGTGGGTAACGAAAGTATTCGTACGCCCTTTAAAACAGAATAACTTTTTTATAGTTGTACCAAACGACCTGATGTTTTGTAAGCAATTAGAAGCATTGGTTTACTAAATGATGTGTAGAACAATTTGCTAAAAATTATAATTTACAAGGTTGCATGCACAAATGAAAAAGGCATTTTTTAAAATTATTTTATTTGGGCCCTATGTTAGTTATACACATACTAAACAATTTCATCGAAATCGGATGTGTAATTTTATCGAAAGATGTACGATTCTGTGGATTTTAAGCAGGAACTGATCAAAAGTCGGGAAAAACTACGATTTTAACCATTTTTAACCGCTTGTAGTTCGTGTGTATCTCAATCGATTTCGATAAAACTTTCAGTACGTGTATAACTAACACAGATCTACAAAACATATATTTTAAATTTTCATTAAGGACCCAAATAAAAAAGTTTTTAAAAATGCCCTTTTGATTTTTACATGTAACCTTGTAAATTATAATTTTTCGATACTTTTTCTTGCACATCATTTAGTAAACCAATGCTTCTAATTGCTTACAAAACATCAGGTCGTTTGGTACAATTATAAAAAAGTTATTCTGTTTTAAAGGGCGTACGAACACTTTTGTGGGCCACTGTATATGGCTGAGACAACTTTCATAATTATGGGGAAGACTCGTCGTCTTGTTTTACCGACCAAAATAATGTGTGGTTTTGGAAATTTCGAGAAATTGTCAATGCGATGCTACAGGACCACATGTCGCGGTATACCGCGTATTATATACGGGTATATTAGTCTCTGAAAGAATAGGACAATCGTGCATTTCTAAAAGAGAAACAAGGAGAGAAGAAGCGAGAGGGAGAGTTGTATTAGAAGAGTGGTTTGAAATTTTTCTTCCACGAATGCGTTGAACGTGCTTCGATCCTTAAGTAAATAAGGTGGCCGTCGCGTCGGTGTATTATTTGGTTAAAAAGCGGTGACCAGCGAACTTGTACCGTTTACCTTCGACTCATTCCCGTCGTGCTACATTCGAATTCGAAGCTCGGAGTAACTGTAAAGACACGCAGAGATTGCTGCCGGGCTTTGAAAAAATAGTAACGAGCTCGTTGCTAGCAATTAACTTGCATATCTTTTTGGGGCTCCAGTAGAGACGAGAACGATATTCGATAAAATTCGATACGCTCGACTAGATACTTTAAAAAGCAAAGAGAGTTTATCGGTCGGATAAGCAAATGCGTGGTAGGACTGATATAATAATATCGTGCACGACAACCGATAACAGACCGATTACTCGAAAACTGGGCGTGATGCCTATTACGCGGCTATTAACTGCCCGATAAAACGGTAGATAGGTACGTATGCAGGTATATCGTCGCTTTTACGTTGAGGTGTAGCGATTCGGAACAAAATACGCTCCATCATACGAAGGTATCGTATACATATGTACATGCCATGCGAGTCTCAACAAAGAAACTAAATTGACTGTATCGCGATTGATGAAAAAGAGACTCGTAGGAGCGTGAGTCCGCAGTTGTTTCTATCGGGGTTTACGAATCAAGAGCGACGAAAAATCTGTGTTTGTCAGGAAGAACACCGCATAATTTCACTTTACTAATGCTTTGACATAGGACATCGGTTAAATTGCATTATTTATTTAGTCTTTCAAATCAGTGGAAAAACGAAGTATGAACCCGAGCATTCTCGAAGCGGAGTTGACAATGTGATAAAAATGGTTGGAAAAGTCTAAGGTAGAGGAGAAGTGAATTCTTAAGTCCTTCACTTCTGTTATTGAGGAGAGAATACAGTCATTAAGACGGTAAGGATATATAAGAGGTACAAAACGACGGGAGGACTGCATAATATGGCATTTTTTAATATTGAGATCCATACCGTTCCTGTGACACCAGTCGCAGAAACGATCCAGGTCTGCCTGTAATCTGGAAGCATCATCCCGGGAGGAGATGATGCTGAAGATTTTTCAATCATCTGCGAATAGGAGATACTTACAATGTTGAAAAATGGTGGTTAAATCATTAATGAACATTATAAATAGTAGAGGACCCAGGTGGGAGCCTTGAGGTACTCCGGATAGAACATTTACCGGGGATGATGGGCAACTGCCTAATTGTCTGTATCACGATTTATCCAAAAGAGACTGGAAGAAGCATAAGCCTGCAGTTGTTCTGTTTTGATTAATGAATGAAAAGCGACGAAAGAATCAGGAGCGTGAGTAGGAAATCACGAAGACATCATACAACGGCGAACCTCAACAGAGGAACCAAATTGACTGTATCGCGATGTATCGAAAAGAGACTCGAAGGAGCCTGCAGTTGTTTCCATCGAGGTTTACGAACGAAGAGCGACGAAAAAGTAAGGAGCGCAAGTAGGAGACCACGAAGGTATCATCGGCAGACCAACATCGGTTATTCTGATTATTCGTGGACGGCGGCCAACTACCCTCGCATTACCCGTACGTCGAAACGAAAGTTGGGTGCATCCCTCCACTCCTGGAGTTTCGCGAAGAGTCACGTGGCTTCAGCTGCATATCCGTTCTCCTTAGCGCGCGTTTCATGCTCGTTGCAGGATTGGAGGATTCTCGTCGTCGATGGGGGAAGTGGCGGTGTCTCTGTTCGGTACCGGGTGACGTCTCCTGCACGGCGAGTGGTCCTCGTTCTCGTTCTCGTCCAGAGTCGATGCTCCTTTTCCAACTGGTTTCTTCTCTCGCTCGATGATTCTTCCCCCGATCCTCCCGGAACCCTCTCTAATATTCTAGTCGTGCTCCTTCTTCGTCGAGCTCGCGGATTACGGGGATCTTTGTGTCTCTTTCTCTAATTTCGTACTGCGGAATATTCGTCCGGCCGGGGCTCGAAGTTTTCGTGATCGGTGATCGGTGATTGGTGAATCGGTGATCGGTGCTCGAGGAGCGAGACTCTCGTGCCTCTCGCGCCTCTCCAGGCTCGACAGCTCTCGACAAACTCGACGCCTCGAACGGTCAGGAATCCGGGATGCGGAATCCGGAATCGGGAATTGGGAATCGGGACTTGGTACGCGCGGAACGGGGAGATTTGGGATTCGGGATTGAACGTTCGGTGAATGGGGGAACAAAGGGGGTGCCGTAGGCGTGGCAGAATCGCGAGGTTCGCCGTGATAGGCGTGGCAGAATCGACTGACCGCGGAAACGCGGTAGCAGAGGGGAGCGGTTTCCCCGTTACGTACACGCGGTTCCTTGCGACGTCACTTTGCGGCGCGGCGTCGGGTTAATCGCTCGTATCGCCACGAAATCGAAACGGACGCTCGATTATCTGTCGCAGAAAAACATATTGCTCTCTCTCTCTCTCTCTCCCTCTCTCTCGCTCTCGTTCTCTGTCCGAAATAGATTTCGGTATCGGGTGAATTTGTTCGATCGTCGTAACCTGTGCGTCTCGATCAAAAGGCTTGATTTTTCTTTCGTTCAATCGGCTTCTCGATCGCGGTCGGTCTCAGTGGTCGAACTGTCGGACAGTCGGGCAGACAGACGGGTGACAGGTCGACCGATCGTGTCCCGTGGATTGTTCGCGAGTCGATGGACCACCGATTCGCCAACAGCGATCAATCATCGATCGCGGTATATCGTCTAGCGGTACTAGAACACGTTTGTACGTTCAATTAGTTCGAAGTTGGTTTATGTGTCGCGTAAAAGAGTAGCCCGCGGTGAAAGATGCTCTAACGATCGAATCGTCTCGTTTCGGGCTGCCGACTGCGAGCTATGCATTACGACGCGCAAGGTGCTCTGGAGAATTCCTATTTACGACAACAGGAGCAAGAGCAAGATCAAGATCAGACGCAGGAACAGGAACAAGAACAGGAACCGGAACAGGAGCAAGACCAGGAACTGGAATTAGAACGGGAGCATTGTCATCGGCCGCGGCGAGTGTCTAGTCAGGATACGATTTATGCGAGAAGACGAAACGTCGGAGAAAGTGATCGCGGACGAAGCAGCACGCCTTTGTCGGAGGAGGCGAGACACGAAACATTTCGAACGACACCCGAAGACGAAGAGGTACGTTTCGTATCGAACGGTTCTCCGTTGCAACGCGAGAGCGAATCGCGAATGTCGAAGTATCGCGAGGAACACGACTCGAAACGATCCTCCCTGTCCGTTTCCATCCCCGTCCCTGTCCCCGTCTCGGTCTCGCCGCAGGAGCACGAGTCGACGAGTTTCTTCCAAAGCCGAGAAGCTACCGCGGTCAGGTGTTTTACCGAGGAGATGGTGTCCGCGGTGACGAATCGTTACAGAGGACCGGACGACTCGCCTGACCGGACATCCCCGCAAAGTTACCCCGTTCACTCGACCGACCGACGAAACGTCTCCGTAGGCAAAACGTCATTCTGCATCGACGCGCTCCTCGGTCGAGCGACCGGAAAGCAGGAGAACCTCGATCACGATCGATCCGAACGCAATCAAAGATTCCTACTCTCCACGAGGAGCTCCAGCGCGGAGTTGAGCCACTGTCTAGGGAACAACTCCGTTCACGAGCGAGACTCGTCTTGTACTCTGGGAATTGCCGGAGGGACTAGAACCACGGCAAACACGGAAAACATCGGAGGAACTGGAACCACCGGAGCTACGGCAGTTTCCGTGAGCGGAATCGCGACGCGTCTCGGCGGAACGGAAGAGCAGAGGACGTCGTCTTTGGGAACGCTCCTGAATCCCTTCGACAGATCTGTCCAACACGGTTCGGTGTCGCCTAGCTTGGAGGTTGTTCGCGACACGAGCGATCGGCAGAACGTTCACGAGCACTCGATGACAAGAGAGATTCGTCTGTCCAGCATCCACGTAGAGTCCGTGGATGCGTCAACGCCGGAAGTTTCGATACATCGCGGTAAGGGTTTGTTCAGAGGGGAACACGTCGCGACTGGAAACGGAGGATTTCGAATCGATCGATTGGAGAACGTCGAGGACGATGCTTCGATCGAAATTGATCCGACGAGAACGGGAAGCGCCAGCTCCGGGAGCAACGCTAGTCACAGTCCTATCTCCAGTCCCCCGATATCTCCGGGATCGGAGGAACCGGCTGGAAACGGAGTACCAGGTAGTTCGAATTTGCCTACTGGTCATTACGGTGCACTTGCCACCAGTGCCGGACTCACTCGACAGAACCAAGCTCTACTCTTGCATCCGAGCGGTCCCCTTATCCACCCTGGCGGACTGTATTATCATCCGGCGAGCGGAAGCGCGTTTCACTCTATCCACAAAGAAGGTCAGCCTATCGGACATTCGCAGGCCACCGGACCTCATCCTCAGCAACATCACATTCATCCACTTCAACTCGAGTGGTTAGCCAGAACTGGAATGCTGTACCCTAGATTGCCAGCCGATTTAGCCGGTAAGTATCCGCCAGCCGTATAATTATGTCTGTATGTGTACACGTACCTGCCTATTGTGATAGTAGCGTCGCATCTCGTGCTTGTCTGTGCTACGTCTGCTCTATAAGGCCAAACAGACACCACCCGTTTATTCTTCTATTCTTAAAAGTTACTTTAGACATCATCTTCTTTCAACTTCCCGTTATCTTTACAATTATCCTTCATCCTTAGCCTCGACTTCTTCGATTTCTTTCTAAGCAGTTCTCAATTTGCAACGGCCGTAGCATTTTCTTTACAGTCGCAGTGATTGAAACGTCTTTATCCTCAAAAATGTTTAATGTTTCTTACAAACGAATCGATTTCATCGAAAAAGAGAGGCATAAGTTTCGTACTTGTTAGACTTTGTTCAAATAAGCAGGTTGCTCGATCGGATTTATGGGAAAGAATGTTTTAGACAATAGACAGATCATCTATCGACATTTATATTTGTTGTATAACGGGAACGAGGAGCAAAGACGAGGGCGCGTAGCCATCTTAATCGGTCGACGCGACGGCGAAGTAGCCAAGTGAAAATTCGATCGACAGATTGCTCGTACGATGGGCAGATAGCGAATGTTTACATGCCTAATGTAGCGCTTCATCGCCCTATATTGACCGGCTACTCAAGTTTTGTAGGTCGGCCGTCAGACGATAATATCGGAGAGAAATTTTGCGCTGCTGTATCTGATCTCGTTGTACACATACACATGTACGAAACGGTATAGTAGTCCGACGTAATAAATAACACACGCTACATAACAGCGTTGGAATCGGGATATCTCTCTCTGTTACACAACAAAGAGTTGACAAAGCTTTTATACGAATCAGGATCCGATCAAGAGATTGCCGAACCGAAAATGAAGACAGTGATCGAATTTGACTCGGACCGACAAATATTCGTAACCGCGATAGAGAAGAATGACTTGGTTACCACCATTGGTTATCACTAGACTGCGGGGATCTTTATGCAAAATAAAAATGTTTTCGATTGATCCTGGGACGCAGGAATAACACAGAAATTGATTTTATCCCTTAACGACTTTGTTATATTACGAACGACAATATAACATTCTTGCATTTTCTAAATCTTTACTGTTTTATTTCACCAAAGTCTAGTATCACTAGACTGCGGATTTTATGCATTTATGACAAAAATGGGTACATACAGTTTAAAACAGTGGAGGCGTTAAAAAGATTTGAGGCCACCAGTGTATTAGTTTTACCTAAATAAGGTAATTAAAAGGAGAGTAAAATTTTTATTTGGCTCCTCTGTCTTGCAATCAATGCAAACATTTTTTACTTTGCATAGAGATTCGCCGTCTAGTTATCACCGTTGGTGATCTTTTGTACGAATAAGGGTACCATTGAAGAAATGTCCGAACCGAAAACGAAGATGGTGGTGAGATGTATACGGGCGAAACACGCGACAAAATGGAAGGGAATGTCGAAGAAAGCGTCGGGAGAATTGAAGTCGGACCGAGGAATATTCGTAACCGCGATAGAAAAGAATGACTTGGTTACCACGGTAAATTTCACGCTTGGAAAAAAGAGCCGTGGCCGCGTTGTCCGGCCAATCAGTCGAGAGCTTTTATCGAACAAATTGGTCGGTGAACGTAGCAGGCCAGGTTGCCGAGATGGAACGAATCCGAATAAAGAGAGATGGAGATACAAAGAGAGCGAGAGCTGGTGTGAGAGGGTGCAACGAGAGGATGAGGTAGAGTATATACGGCTGTGTATGTATAACAGAGGGTGGATGCGGAAAGAGAAAAAGAGAGCACGGAATGGAAAGAAGAGAGAGAGAGAGGGAGAGTGGGAGGAAAAGAGAGAGGGGGAATGCGCGTGGGTGAGGGAGAGGGAGAGGGAGCGTGCGAGGGAGAGGGAGTAGGTGCTCGGGACGAAGCGCGGGGTACTTTCTGTCAGATGATCCTGATTGGTAGTTGCCGAGCAATCCAACGTCGACGAAAAAGGCGAAAACCCGATAGCGTAAAACGAACAACGAGTACAAAAAAGCGGTCTCGTGGAATAAAATAAAACGAATCCATCCAGCCCCACCTGAAGCGGCCGTTATCGCGTCGGCAGGGAACACGAACTCGACTTGTTAAAAAATTGCTGGATGGGAGTACCGTCCCGTTCAACTCTGGACTGTGCTCTGTTCCTCTACCCTTTCCCCAGATCTCTCTCTCTCTCTCTCTCTCTCTCTCTCTCTCTCTCGCTCTCTCTCTGTTAGTTTCGCATCCTCGTGCGCTCTCGACGTTTATGTAAATAATGGTGAGTGTGCGACTCACCGGCTCCGCACCGTGAGCTGACAGGAGGTTGGGTGACGGTAGGAGATGCGAGCTTTTATTTGCGGAATATTTGTCGCGCGTTATACTCGCGGCAACGTTGCGACAACACCATGTTTCATCTATTTCGCGTCGAGCTTTGAGGTATCGAAATTTAACTAGAACGAGATAGCACGGGCCCGCGCGTATTTTCCGACCTTCTGCAGCCCGATGTATCTCCGCTTCGTTTACACGAAAAAAACTCCGCCCCCCGGATTCTGCTATATGTAGAACTATGGCACGCCAATTTGCTTTCGGATTATTCGAAATCGACTGAAACGACCACCGCGCGACCGTTTCATTTTTTTTTCGGTCGGACTTTGTTCGCGCTTGAAACATTCTCCCAAGTCTCTGCCGTTATTATTTATCGGTAACGCAACGCTCGTTCCACGTTCTACGAAACGGGAAGGTGTAACAATGGCCGAAGATGTCGACGAGGTGGCAGGAGATCTGCCAACAAAGGGGAACGATACCCGAGAGATGAAGCACGCGAAGGGTTGGCGGATGATTTAATTAGTTAATTGTGCGTCATTCATCCGTCTATTCATCCCCCCTCACCCTTCTCTCAACGATACCATAGTGCTGGTAGCAGCGTTCCACAGTTACCATGGAAACTCCACGGACTTATGCGTCGGTGGAGTGGCTAATTTCACTCGTCTTTAAACCGATCCAAGAACGTAGATCGAACCAATCCATATCAAGGGATTCTTGATCGATCATGTGGATTGCACGAGACGTTTACAGCAAATAAACAAATGCGTATGTATCGAGAATACATGATAGATGCAAGGAACACGTTTGGAGAAGGGTGGAAGGAAGGAAGGATGAAAGCGAATAAAATAGGACGATCATTGCGGTATCGGTAGCAATGGCGATGGCGATGGCGGTGGCGATGGCGATGATGGTGGTGGCGGCGGCGACGGTGTCGGTAGTGGTGGTGTCGGTGGCAGCGGTGGCGGTGGCATCAGTCTACATACCTATCTATAGGCATATAGGCGGTAATGGTGTTTCTGAATTAGCTGCCAGCTAGTTTGGCCGGCCGCAAGTAAACAGATCTTGGTTACCCAATGTGTAACGTGTTCCACGTTCGCCCAAATGCGCCATCCTATATCTCTATGATCTGGTTTGTTGGCGACACGTAGATACGGACGAGTGCGTTCAACGATACATCGCCAAACCTACGTGCTCCTCTACTATTCTCCCATCCTGATGCGAGTATAACCGCGTTTAAGTAATAATAGAATTATCGTTGGCGACTCGTGGATTCCTCAAACCTCCGTACAGAATTATCGTCGGTGAAACGTATTTTTATCGGCAGGAAGAAAACGGGCGCGTCGCGTCGGAAAACAAGGGAATAACGATATCGCGATGAGGGGGAGCAAAGTACAAAACCGTTCCATGGGAAAATGGAACGGTAACGTTCCGGATGTTTATGGCGTGATTTGTGGTGAGTTCGCGAGGCGAGTTTCAAATTAAATCCAACCATTTCGGACAGGAGAAATAATCTTCGCGGAAAGTTGGCCAAGTTTTTCCGCCTCGGAGTAACCCTCGCTCCTCCCCCACGTTCTCGTTCTCCAACCCTCTTTCGCGTAACCCTCGCTGCCATGGATCTGTAACCGTGGCGCAGGAAAAGAGGAGTCGATGACGTCTCACGATCGTAGGTGTAGAGGGATGGTGTGATATACTCTGGCAACGTTATCCTCGGTCTTTGCTCTCCGTTCTTCGCTGTTCGGTATTCGCTGTTCGCTCTGCTCGTTGTTCGCGTCTTCGTTCGCTTTCTATACGAGAGGGGTTGAGAATTCGGAGGCGGGTCGTATCGAGGACTCGGGGCTACAGGCGGAGCTTCCGTCGCTATGCGAAACAAGGAGAGGGAGAACGATCTCGAGAGAGAATGCGCGCGCGCGCCCGTACCCGTTGCCGTACCCGTACTCGTTCCCGTTCCCTTTCCCGCGCCCACGTCTGCTCATAGCTCACACCCATCGATGGAACTCGAGGACGAGAACGAGGATGGTAAACTAGAAAATTTAGACATCGAAGACAATCGAAAGAGATTGTACGAGACCGCCGAACGAAAGAGAATATTAAATACTAGCTACGATTACACGGATTCCAGGATTATAATTTCTGGTTAATGCAAGGATGGGGTTTTCCAGTCATCAGAAGCGCTAGATAATAGATCAATCTAGACAGCTGTCTCCCTCAAAAGTCCAATTTTCACGTTTACCAGGGGTAATTCGTAGCTGCCGCAGCTTTATGACAGCTACAGCTGCCGAATCTGAGGGCGACTGAGGCCTAGAAAAATCTCATCTTTGATTCAGTTCGTGAAATGAGGGTAAACGAGTTTCTCTCGGAGGCGAAGGCATGGTTGTCCGATAGATATTAGCTAATTGAAAGAATCTGCTGGAAGGAAGAAGACGAGACGCGCGCGCGGATGATAGAAAGGGGAATTGGGTATTAAAGGTGGAGGATGGAAAGTCGCGTTAAGCACGTAGATAATAGCTGGTGTTTACCGGCGTGGTGATCGTTATGATTTAAGGGTGAGCCGGCGTGAAGCGGCTAATAGGACCCCAAATAAATTAAATTATCATGATAAAAGTGTGGTGGGTCGGCGAATGACGTTAACCTTAACGGCACCCCACAGCTTTACCCCACAGCTTTACTCCGCAGTTTTACCCCACACGGAGAAGTACGAAAATGGTAATTGTCCACTCGATGGTGCGCCGCCACCCCTCTTGTTTACCGACATCTGTCATAACTTGCTCGCTCTCGTCAGTGCCGAAACTATCACCGAGTTTCGACTCGATCGAATCAAATTGCTGCGAATTGATGAGAACTGTTACAGCATAATACGTATTGCGCATACTGTTGTAACTGCGAGGTCCGGCGACACCGTATCGTTCGCTGAACCTCGAAAGGAAGAAACAAACGTCAGTAGAGACTAGGCAATTTCCCATTCTACTCCAAAAGGAACGCGTCTTCGAGCGACGGGCCCAATCGCGCATCAAATTCGAGAAAAGGATACAACGACGGTGGTAAATCATAGAGGGCTGTCCGGGGAGACACAGGGAATCGTCTGAATAGTAATTGTTACGAAATGCTAGGGTGGAAATCTCTGAACGGACCATATGTGCGCAGCGGGTCGCAAACCATCGTTTCGAGGAAACGATTAATACCTAGGCGAACTGTAAATAACGAAAACGGAGCTGTCTACTAGGCGAATAACGAGCAACGGTGCTCGCCGTGGAGCTCATGAAATTCTGCAATGCTTTAACGCCATGTTGTTACTACTGTCTCGTTAGTCTCGTCAGTTACCGAAATTGTAACTGTGAACGCGCGTACGTGTAACAATAATCTAGTCGAGGATAATATCTAGATGAAACTGATTTTTCGACGGCGAGAAAACGAACGTCCGGGTCGGGGGTCGGACGCTTGATTGTTAAACGGCTGATTAGAGGCGACATAAGGGTATCGCACCTTCGAGATTAATCCGAGTGTACGCGGAACTAAACATTGCCATGTGTACAAACATTGACAGCCGGTCACACACTTGCTAGGTATAGTTTAGTTAGAGGGGGGGCGACGCGTCTGCTTTGAAAGCAACCGTAAGGAAACACACGATAAATCTTTCGTTGTTCTTGATTGGCACGCATGATTTCGCCGCGCGGTTAAAGCGATTTACCAGCAGCAATTAAGACACGTATTTTATAATAACCGCGATTGTCAAGAAGTTACGAAGAATCTATCGTAGAGTTGATCATCCGTCGTAGATTGAAACGAAGATTGAAAAATCCGAAATTGCAAGATCCGCGGGTATACATATGTAATAATAAAAGTACGACGATGTATCGCATTACGACAGGGCTTAAACTTCGCCTCGATTTGCGCTCGTAAAATCATAAGGGGGAGATTGTCGAATGCGACCAAGAGTCGTTCATAGGGCTAATCGTTAGGGCGGCTACCCTTGGCTCGCCTTTTACCCCCAACCGTTTCCAACCCCAAATCATACCATCGCTACCCATGGGGATTTACACTAGCGATAATTGCATTAGCATTCGATGATTTTTATTGGTTTCTCGATTGGTATTTATACTCGACGGAATTGTACAATTTTTGGCTAATGCGATGCGTCGCGTCGCGTTGCGTTGCGCTCGCATAAATATACTACGATAATACGATGTGTCAATCTTCTCTTTTGTCTGGTTAAAGGTTGCGCAGCTCAACACGCTCTTCTCGGGAAAACTAGGAGACCAAGAACAGCGTTCACTTCGCAACAGCTTCTCGAATTAGAAAAACAATTTAGACAGAACAAGTACCTCAGTAGACCGAAAAGGTTCGAAGTAGCCACCTCGCTGATGCTCACGGAAACACAGGTAAAATATCAGCTACCGTATGCGTGTCAAATCACGTTGATAGTTACGTGAAAATCGTCGTGTCGCAAAGGTAAGTCGGTTGTGAAATCGACCATTTCGAAGAGGTCACGGAACGGACGTCGAATCGGATAGAGACAACTCTGGCAGAAGTTACTAATGAAACAATCTAGAATTCTTTCTCCCCACGTCGAAATCAACCGGAAACGCAAGCCGGCGATTCTCTCACGTAGTTCAACAACTTAAACATAACTTGGGAGCTTATGCGTTCTGATGGATCGCTCGGCAAACAGCGACGAAAGTCTGAATTATGGCAGGCTGAATCCCTGATTTGTTTCGATATTTAATCGATTCTATCCTCGAGCTTGTTCCCTTCGGACATCGCATCGGAACGTTGCGTTCTTTCGTTCTTCTTTGCACGTTACATGTCCGTGCATGTGTATACAGGGTGGTCCATTTAAGGACGGCCACCTAATGTCTCTTTCTAATGTGTCAATGGACACCACGCGCATCTGGCAAGAACATAATTTCATCAGCGTTTGTTGATACCGATAGCAGAATCGCCCAACTACTCTATTATCCTAGGTCCTGTCATACCTACAACAGGAATCCTGGAGTTAACAAGTGTGAATTCATCTAGTTTCCTTGATATCCGAAGTAAACTCGTATAACGGGGCAATTCAATATTCCATGTCTCGGGAGGAGGTTCTGTATGCATACGCGTTACACGTAGAGAAAGAAGGCATGTGTATTCCTTCCGAAGGGTGGAGATGTAATCGAGAGCGAGTCGGGTGCGAGGTGAATACGAGGTAGAAACGAAAATGGGAGTGAGCTGGGTCGGTTCAACCGTACGATATATCGCTCGAAAGATTTACATCGCTTTCTCGCAGCATCGGAGGTTGGGGATTGGAGGTTCGGGGTTCAAACTTGGGGGAGAAACATCGGATTTTTATATTTAGCCACAGCGATTTGTGAGAATCTCGAGTACGATGAATTACAATGAATAATATACGTCCGTTCCGCACCACTAATCATCCGTTATGCATGTTTTCTTCATTTATACTGTCGTATCCTGTCATGTATGAACAATAGTGTAAGTCCCCGTTCAGACACGGCATTTTCGATCGCGCGGTCTTTGTTTCGGATTGTTGGTCCGCGCGGGCACGTGCGAACGAATACGAAGAAGCTAATGTTCCGCAGTCTGAACGGGTTTTAAATGTACCTTTGCGACACGTTTGATCGATGGACGATGACAGCGGAGGATGACACGATCGCATGTTTGCTGCAGGTGAAAATTTGGTTTCAAAACCGGCGAATGAAGTGGAAAAGGAGTAAAAAGGCGCAACAAGAGGCACGTACGAATAACAAAGTCGAAGACGGGGGAAACACGAGAAACGCCGAGAGGGAGGCCGGAGGTGATCATAGTGCGAACTCACCGAGTTCGCAGGAGGATGCGAAAGGAACGTTACAAGAAACGCAGAGAAGCACGACTGAACTTCAAGAACCGCTTTATCGGCCTTACGTGGTATAAAATGGTGAGTAAAGTAAACCGTAGATAAATCGACCGGGAATCGAAATATCGAAAAATATCGAGAAGAACCTTTGCCGTTTGATACCGACACGCAACCGATATGTCTGCACAGGTCCGACGGTCGGTCTCCAATACAATGGAACGTAAAGGTTTACGATTATGGAAGCGGCACGCGTGAGATCAGCCACCGAATAACTAAACGAAAAGGAATATGCGTGTAAAAGAGCCGGGCTATTCGGGGGCGCCACGAGATCGATTAGACTGAAAACAAAATCGAATTTCCAATCGCAGCAAATGTGTATGTACATACATTCGTACATGCATACATAGTTACTAGATACGTACACCGCACCGACTTAATCTTGCGACATTCCTGTGTAAATATAGGGAACAAAGAATGTAATCGACGATCGTACGCACGATCGTATCCCGAAGGATACGAGCCAGTCTGAAAGTTTCGCCGACTAGACTGTTTACCGAGGACGAGTACGCGTGTCGTGCGTTTCTACTCCGTATTATGAAAATTATTATGTACGTGTGTGTACGAGAATGCATTATATCTCCGGGCGACGAGTCACGAGAATGTGTTGTATAAAAGCAGAAGAAACGTGCAGCAACCTTGCACGGGAAAGACTTTATCTTTACAATTGTAACTTTACTCCGAAGTTATGCTAGATCTACTTCAATCGAAAACACGTACCTATTTATGATAAACGATTTAATTGTAAATATTATTCGTGTACGACTACCGTAGAGAGTGCAATGCGAAAAAAACGTTATACTGTGTCGCAACAAGTTCCTAAAATAAACGATGGATAACGGAGAGAGAACATTCAGCTTCATTTCTTTCCCCTGGTCAGCGAATAGTAGTACAAACTGTACATACGCATTACTCTATCTCGAGAGCATCGAGAATCGAGACCGTTTAATCGTCCGCGGATTCTAGCTCGTCCTTCTTCTCAAAGAAAAATCGATCTAGAACTTCCTCGAAACAGACGCGATCATAATCCTCCACCCCCGCCGAGGCCACCTTCCTCAACCCAACGCCCTCTTCGCTGCCGTGTACCCGCACGCAAACCGGATCATCAGTATTTATGATATGCTAATTCCCCGTTACAAATTCCGCGATGTTACGCGGATGACTGCTTCTACCGGCTGCAGCCAGTGAAAGCCACCCGTTTGGAAAACCAGTCGTCAGCGACGAAATGGAAAAAAGCAAAGGAATGAGAAAAATTACATTTCACGAATATACGGATTCGATATACATGTACGATCGCGAGCACGTCTTTCTAGATTGATTTTCTACGTTTCCGATAAAGCTTTCGGCGACGACGCATATCACAATTATCACAATTTAGTCGATTACTTTGTATTACGAGTGAAATCTGATCGTTGGAAGCAGACTAGTAGACTATTAGACTGGGTCGAATCGTGCGGCGGCGGGTGGACGCGGGTGTTTAGCAGGGTTGTCTGAAATCGGGTGACGCAAGCGAGGGTAGAGCGTGCGGAGGAACTCAAAGGAACACGGAGAAACGCTGAGGCGGGGCACTCATGTTTATATGCATTGTATTGCTAAAACCCTTTTAACCGAATTACATTTAGCGATTCTAGTGCTGCTTTCCCGACTCTCCTTCCACGAGTCTGCTAGTGGCCGCCCCGTCACCGTCAACGTCGTCGTCGTCGTCGCCGTCGCAAGTCGTTGTCACCGGGGCATCGCCAACAGCCACAACCCCTAGCGCGGTATACCTCCCCTAACTAGCAACTACCGGGCTCTCGTGCTTCCATTCCCCTAACTCGAATGTTTCGTCCTTCTCCGTGAAAGGGCGCGTGCCTTTTGCCGCGACGCAACGCGACGCGACGGATACCACTCTCTCTCGCGTACAACGAGCTCACGAACGAGAAAATCGGTGCAGTTGTGTGTGAAGTCGTGGCGGGGGTGGAAAACCGATGGGGCTGGATTCCGAGACTCCGAACGGCATCCCTGAATTCTTGATTCTCTTGGTAAACAAGTGCTTAGGTGATTCACTGCTTGTTCGCTCCTATCGGCCGTCGTTTGTTTCTAGACGCCATTCTGCCGTTCTGCCATTCTATCTCGTTTTCCGGTCTAATAGATTTGCAAGGATAACAGAGACCGAGGCTGTGCTCCGAGGCTCCTCCCCTGCTATTACTTATCCTTCCACTGCGACGCATCATCCTATCCGAACCAAAAGAAAAAGAAAATAGCGCGACGTCTCCAGGCTGCTCCTGTGTAAAGACGTTCCGATATGAATTCGTTCGAAACGAGCCAAAATAATCAGAGAATAATTGTTGATGGAACGATCAGGAAACCAAGAAACGGAAGCTCGTCGAAGACCCAACTTGTCTCGACACACTGTGCATTTCACAGCGAATTCCATCATTAGCGCTAACAAGGTTGGCCCGAGGCTACAAGGGGGACTTCACCCTTCGTCGGGCTAACCTCTAGGTATACACATGCGCGCGCAAACACGTACGCGATGAACACGAATGGAGTGTACCTATGCGAATACATATACACATACATGCGCGCGCGCACAGACTGGCTGTGAGTTGACTCCTCCTTGAAACAAGTGGGGATAATAAGATCTACGACAATCAACTCCAAGGACGACGTTGTGAGAGTACAACGATGCGACCTATTGGACGAGCTTTTAGGCGACGTCCGCCACGTTATGTCCACATTTCTCTTCACCGCTCGCTTCACCTTACCTCAATGTGCACGCCCGTTCCACCTTACATCCCCCGTCGTACAACCGATCGTGTTTGTCTCTTTGTCTATTTGCCTATTCGCTCGTCATCTTCAATTATCGCTTTTTCTCGCGCGATATACAATGCGAAACCACGCTAAGAGCCCGTTCAGACACGGTTTCTCGATTGCGCGATTTTTATTTTGGATTCTTCCTCCACCGTGACTGAACGAGGTCTAGAGGACGTAGCGTAAAACTGGTAATGAAAGCAAAAGGAAAAATGCGTGTGTGCGCGCAATATGTGTAGAGATATTAGAACATTTCGATAGGAGGATATGCGACGCAGTGGTTGAACTTTAAGTAGGCAGACACAGACAACTGGAGAGGGTTTACTGTGTCAACGTGAAATGGCGTCCGAAGGAGAAGACGGAAGAAATAATGTAACGTGATTAATTAAATACACGTTGAATGCGAGGGAACGATAAATTACTCGAATAGAAAGGTAAAGGACGACTCAAGTTACAAGTGATTCTTGCCGCTTTGATCGTAAGACACAACGCAAATATCATTTGCTTCGTAAAATCTAGATTTAGCGCCAGATTTCAAACTGCTAGACAGGCTTCATCGACGGAGGAGTGCGCACCGTGTGGAGAACGTATCGGAATCTACATTATCGACATCCGCCACAACCATCAACTAGTGGCGCCACTCGCGGAACAATAAATCTCTAGTCAATTAACATATTCAGACATATTATTGGACAACGGATTTGAAGCGTTTATGACAAAAATGAGGATCTAAAAATACTGTTATATTATTTTCAGCCTATTAAACATATTAAGAAAGAAAATCAATTTCTATTTTACTCCCGTTTGTTGCAAATCAAGTAGAAAATTTGTATTTTCCATAAAGATCCGCTGTCTACAGCAATATTATGAAATATTCTAAATCAATCTCTTTATCGCATTTGTTTTCCCGTATCTCATACTAAATAAATATTTGGTAATTTCCACTTTGTCGTGGAAATGTTTTCATTTCATCGAGATTAAATAAACGCCAAAAGAATATACATATGCAGGTACTTTACGGTGTTGCAGCAGGTTCGTACAGAACCGTGACGTCACACACAATAATTTGGCTAGAATCGAAAGTGCCAGTGGAATGACCCAATCGGACGGCTTGCTGCCGCATTCCTTCCACGAAATGTACATATCATATAGATACTCACTTTACACATACTATACCTAAATTTTAAATGACACAATGATCCTGTTGGCAGGCTGGATTGTAGATTGTAGACTGTGGATTGGAGCGAGAGTTTACAGTGCACAGTGTACAGTGTACAGTGTATTATATTGACATCGGGCGTACGATGACTCATTTGATGTCGATAAGACAACTGACACAACTTGAATAATGCGATACAAGTTTAGATGTTTAATCACAGAGTATATTGTATATCATTGTTAAATGAAACGAAAGTTTTCCATGTTTGAATACGTATGACAATTGTTCGGTGGTATTCAACATGAATCAAAAACATCGTGATATAATAGATTCGTACTGCGAAGATATAGTACCTAAAATAGATTTAAATACGTTATGGCCGAAATTATTGGAGAATAAAATTTTTAATAGAGACGATGTAAATGTGCCGCGATGGAAGGTAAGAATACGTCGTTGTAATGAGTATTTTGCGTAACTTTTGAACAACGATTTTTGATTGTTTTAGGATAATCTTATGGACACATTAACCGCACGGGACATATACTTGACAATTAAAACAAGAGGACCGTACGCGTTCACCCGTTTCATCAAGAGTTTAAAGCAAAGTGGACACGAGAGTTTGGCTGATATCTTAGAAGGGAAAACATATACATTTAATGATAACGAGTTGGAAAAAAATATTAGCGAGGATAACGCTATCAACAAAGAGGATGTCGGCGAAAGAAACTTTCGGTCTAATACAGAAAGGTAATAGTAATAATACTCAAAATATCCGTCGTGATTACAAATTATTTCCCAATTACTAAACATTCACAAATATCGTGCGCTTTCCTTTGAAAAGGGCACAAGACAATTTTTTTTACGATATACAGTCATCGAACGAACCTCTACAAATTCAAGTGCAGAAGTCTACAGAATTTCTGGATGGACCTGTGTACGAAATGGTTGAAAGATATCCGATGAGAAATAAACCTCGTGGATTGGTTTTGATAATTACAAACATTCATTACAAATATTCCTATAAGGAACCAAGAAGTTCGGCAGCCCACGATGAAGAAAATATGAGAAATCTCTTTAAGCAAATGGGGTTTCATGTCATTTCTCTTTTCGATTTATCGAAACGGGTAAATAACTTGAATATTTTACTGAAGAAATGAAAACTTCTGAGACCCTAACTATGTATATTCTTACAAGCAATTCGTGGAGAAAGTCAGAGAATTTTCCCAAGAAAAACAGTTACGTCATGTGGATTCCTGCTTTGTTATCGTTAGTAGCCATGGCAATGTGAATTCGCAATACGAAATCACTGAAATCGAGTGTGTGGATAATAATCCTGAGAGTGATCTACGAAGTGCTAAAACTGTTTTGTGCAAGGATATTCTGGATTACTTTACTGCCGAAGCGTGTCCTCATCTTGCCGGGAAGCCCAAAATCTTCATCTTTCAATTGTGTAGGCAAGTAAAGGAGAACCTTGAATGCTAAGAATGATTTTCTAAGATATTCCATGTTATATTTCAGAGGGGATAAAAAACAGAGATCTGTGATAGAACCACGTCACACAACGGACATTAGTAATTTTCATTCGATCGACGAAATGGCTGGTCCTAAGACGAATTCTGGTGAAACAATAAGAAACTACGAGGATATGCTAGTGGCACAGGCTACTCTTCCAGGACATGTTGCTTTTCGAGATAAAATAACCGGCAGTTGGTTCATTCAAATTTTATGTGAAGTATTTATGAATTACGCGTGCAAATCTCATCTTCAGGACTTGCTTACTATGGTGAGCCATCTAATAATTTATATGTGCCTTTGTAAGACAGCTAAATTACATGATACCCATTTGCAGGTGGACTCACGATTAAAGATACAAAGAACAATGCAGGAGGAATGTCAGACTTTGACGGTAACGTCGATAGGATTCAATAAACATTGTTTCCTGAACCCGGGCCTTTTTGAAGAGACGTAGTTGAAATTTTCAAATATAAAATAGATTGGTAATGCTTCAACGGTTATTGAATCACCATCTATTGATTCAATAACCGTTGAAGCATTACCAATCTATTTTATATTCGCTTATTTATCACGAAACGTCGATTTTATTCGCCGATCGAGTTCGACTTATGCTTATTATTTTTTATGCTCATGTTACATCGCTTTGTGAACTCCTATTCATGAGTTATTTCGCGACGGGACGTACAGTCCTTATAAGGTGGGTTCCGAACCACCTTGGGCACAGAGCACATGGATTTCCAGAGGTGCCGGCGTCGGGGATCGAACCGCGACCACGGAGTCCCACTGAGCCACTGCGTGCCCCCAAGAGTTCGACTTATTTTATACTTTTTATTACATTTTATAGAGTAAACCGAGAAATATACGTGTAAATTTGTTTACATAATCTACATATTATTTATTTGCATGCAAGAAATTGTTCAACTTTTTTAGAACCCAAATACAGTTATGTTTGTGTACAGAAGCCGATTCCGAGCTAAATAGTGCCATTTCTCGGATCAGGGCACCTAAAGCGTGCTTGTCGTTAAAAATTAAACTGTCAAGATTCCGAATTAAGGGGCGCTTTAAATTAAAAACATCCACAGGTTTTCTCGTGAATCCTTATGATTTATGTCGTAATGATTTTACAGATGCGGATTACAAATTATATGCTTAACTATATTCTATAAAATCAATTAGACGAAAGAATATCCTAACACTTCCATTACCTAAGGTATTCAAGTTTTGTTCTTTTTTTTTTGTTTTCGTAAATACGTACAATTCGTATAATGTAATAGGCAAATTTTCAATACACGGATGAACGTAAAAATGAAGCTAGGGACCTGTTTCTTCTTGCATGTTGTACGATAATGATACGATACGATGTGATTCACAACGTTTTCAAACAATAGGAACAAATGATTTTGAAGATTTCTATCTATTAATTGCATCCACGTTCATGTTTATGAATGCAAAGGACAAAAACTAATTTCGTTTTCGTGAATCAACGAAGAAAGAATCATCTTCGCTTGAATGGAGAAGTAAAGGCAACAGTAGTACCAGAAAAATAAAGAAATTCTAATGATCCAATGATAGGGTCGAGAATAATGTTTTCGTATGCCGCGTATGTTTTTCTTGGTTTCTTTTTTTTTTCATTATCGTCCTGTACAATATCAGGTATAAATAGTATGTATAGCGTGCAGTTTAATACAAGGATTGCGTATTAGAAGAACGAGGTTTTTTGATCTTCTCCAAATTCTTGATTACCAAGTCATGTAGAGAACAGTAACGATTACGGACTTCGCACATAACTAACCACAAGCTCACATACTCTTTCTCGTCTAGTTCTTGGACTGCTCTTCTATAATCGCTAATGTGTGGATACTTCGCAACTTTGCTAATCACCTTTCCTCTAGAGATGAAATACCTGCCGGACAGAAAATTTCTCCTTTCACTTTTTATTTTACACTGATCGTTACGAGGATTGTATGTCGCGCGTTCCGCTCCTATTGATAGTTTTCCCGATAGTTCGTTTCTCTGTTATACGAACGGTGATACAAACTAAACTGCTAAACTTTATCGTTCATAAGTGTGATTTGGCGAATAGATAAGCGTGCATTGCAACGAAATATTAAAGAGGCAGGACCAAGAGAGTATTACCTAGATATTTGATCGAAGAATGCGGCAGCTTCGCTTTCGACAGATTGTATTTCGGCAAGCGTATCTTCTTGAATAGATACTCCGAAATTATTTCCATCTTCTATTTTTGGAATTAGGTACGAAACCCACATTTTCAACTAAAATTTTGATCCAAGATAAGCAACATAGAAGGATCCAACATTTTTGTGATATACTTACCAAGTTAGAATCTTCCAGCAATTGTCGAATATACGGTTTAACTATGCAAATCAGATCGCATAGAGGCTTGTTACAAGGTACAGGTCCATTTGGTAATACCATCACTTTGGTTCCACTAGTATTGTCTATGCTATTGTCTACTTTTAGCTTCTTCACAGGAGGTACATCTTCGGAATGATTAAGAATTATTGGATCTGGAATAGGCACGTTTAAATCTTGATGGACATCCGATAGTTTTCTGTTACAGAATCCAGGTGTCTCCAACAATTCGTTTAACTTAACAATCTTCTCGGGAAATCCTTTCAACAGCAGTTGCTCGGCCTAAACAATATATACACATAGAACGGTACACGATACATATTGCAACAATTTGGACCAAAGTATGTGGCATTGAAACAACGTTCAACTAATTACCTTAGTTTTAAGAGAATCTTTGTATTCTTGAACCTGTAAGACAAACTTGAAGGATAAATACATTAAATAGAATGCTTGAACCGAATCAAACAATGTAAATACCATTTCTGCTTTTGGCGATACTATATGTACATATTATACGTGTATATATATGTACATACATACTATATGTACAAATATATATACATATATATGTAATGGGAAATTATAACAAACGACTACATCAATTTACATGTTTTGTTTTAAGTTGTACAGTACAATACAATGCAACACGACATGAAACAACGAATAAACATAAAATATCGTAAAGCTGGAGAGAGAGAAGAAAACTACATGTACTAAGAAACAGAAACCTTATCGTTTGTCTGCGTGGTTTTGTGTAAGCGTAAAACCTGATCGTACATCGAATCGAAGAGTTTGAAAATTGAATAATTTCATGAAACAATACTGACGAGTGTTGCCGGTAGATTGTTTCCCGAAGAAATTATGAAAAAAAAGAAAGGGAAAACTGTTTGGACATATTGATGCCGGTCTGTGTTAAATGCTTCATTAACCTAAACATTGTTGCTTGTAATTTGTCAAGCGAATCATGCGAATATAGCCTAGATTAGTACTGTTTAACGTTGAACATTGAAATCATTGTACGAAATACATTACCTTCTGTGCTGTTGTATCAGCCATTATATATTTTACACAAAAAAAAACACTTTATAAAATATAACCACCCTGCCTCTTTGTTGTAACGTACAACTTCAAACAGGAAGTAGCGATGCATGATCCTACTACGTCGTCAAATCAGAATCTGTAATGTTAGCACGGTTACAGTAATGTTTGCGCAATTTTATTATTTATCGAGTATTACGGATTACAGTTCCAATCATATTATTCGACATTTCCGTGATAAAAAATATATACGACAGTAATATTATACAATTATGCATCACCGCAATTTAACTTTTCAATCTTATTGGCACGAGTAGCATGCATACGCGCAAGCCCATACGTGTTCACGCAAATGTACGTACCTGCGTACACACATAGAAACAAACGCAATCTATAGAATTATTTAATTGTTTTCATTCTCGTAGATATATGTAGATATGTATATCTCGATGAAAAAAATTGTACCTACATACAACATTAATTAATAATTAATATATTTCATCGCTTCAAGAAGGGGATGGTTGAAACTATTTAATCGATTTTATTGTAAAATTTATACAAATGAATTCGTAGTTCTTCTGAGATGTTAAAGACAAGAATTTCTTTTCGTTTTTTACACTCTTCAACGATTCGAGCAGGTTTATATAAATGAATAGCAAACAATTTGACATAGTAGTATTGTATTTCACAGTTTGTAACCGCTGCATCATACTCATTTGTTCTCAAAAGAAACAAAAAGTCTTTCAAACAGTTACTAAAACACAATACGCCTTACAATTGTGTGTACAATGTACGCATGTGTGCACGCACGTGCGTACCTATGTATGTGTTCAGTATCGTATATATATATGTAATGTATGTACGAAACAATGTATGCATAGCAGAAGGGATGAACTCGTATAAACTTGTGTCTGCTATACATATTACGATGTATGTGTAAGTATTTTGTGTTCAGATGTTGAAGATTTTGAAATTAATTAGCATGTAAAGAAAATCCAGGTAATCAAAGCAAATCATTTTAAATAATATAATGAAAACATTACAAGACCATGATTTAAATTGTTTTTTAAGTTTGCTGTTAGAAGTATATATCTATCTGTATATGTATTGAATACGGCTAAGTAAGTCTTTTCGCTTTTTGATAGAGGGTGTCCACGACTTTTCCCATACTATGTATCGTATCCAATGCGAGTTCGTAAGTTTTATCCCGTGGAGTATCTTCGAAAACAATTAGAACACCTTCGCCTTGATCGAGAACGCCTCTCAGTTTCTTATCCAATATCATTTGTGAGAGTTTCTTTTCCACTTGAGCGAGTGGCAACGATATGCAGGTGGCGATGTGACCTACCTGTTTTTTAAAAATAAGGTACGAAATTAGTAAACTGATTAATACAGTAATCCCGCGATCTAAGGTGGATTAGTAGAGCTTCCTGGCCCCTTGTGGTATGCCTTCCAATGGAAGGGGTAGGCGAACAGGCTTAGATCGGGAATTATTGTATAGGGGTGCCCATATAATCGGCCTCATGTGAAAATTGCCCAAGTCCGAAAAAGTAAATTTTACAGGAGGCGAAAAAAACGATTTATAGCGAAACTATTTTACTTTACACGTAATTTTCAAATTCTGATATTATGGCACTACCCAATAACTTATCGCTGAAATATTGCCCTCAAACCGTAGAAATTGAAGTACCTAACGAGGCGAAGCTGAAAACCCAATTTTCATAAAATATGGACTTGGGCAGTTTTCATATGAGGCCGACGTTATGCTTATGTGCTTATATGCCTATATACCTGTACGCGAGAATAAGGTTCAACCAAGCGACACAAGTTTTGCTCGAGCATGGCGTCGTACAAGGAACCGAGATGAGCTCGTACAATCACATCGTCCTCTAACTCGTCGCGATACTTCTTGACAGCAGTTTGAAAGTCCGCCAGCGATCGCCGAGAACTTGCTTCGGCGACTGCGCGCATCGCATCCAAATCGCGACCGGCATACTTGACCGCCAGCTTTCCAGACATAATAGACTGAACGTCTTCGGGTGTGCGTAACATAATCTTTGACAGCAACATGTATTTCAGAGCTGTTAGTGCTTTGGGACTTTCGACGCTGTCGTACCTGCGAGTAACGAATAAATTATTGAAAATACACGAACAGGATTATAAATCCTACATAAACATAATGATTCACCCTTCGAATGCTTCATAGAAATAAGAGTACGCCGTTTTAAAATCTCGTTCGTCGGCAGCATGTAGAATTCCTGACTGTAAATCTAGCGCAGCCTGCATTTTAGGTGGACAGTAAATTGCATTAGCAGTTGTCCTGGCACTGGTCAGAGCTGCTCTCGCTTTCGCTAAATTACTTAGGGCATGATACGTTTTACTTTCTAACAATTGCACTTCGACCAGTAGTTGTTTATCGTCCAACTTTTTAAGTTCTTTCAATAGAGCCGATCCTAGTTGCAATGCTTCGCTGTACATGCTGGTATCGAAGTACAATGCTATCAAACGAGCCTCCAGGGATTGCCTCAAAAATGTTCGACGTTCTTCTTTCGCCCATTCTATACATTCCTTACATAGTTGGACCTGCACGAACAAAACATTATTTGAAATTGTCTATCGAAGTGTAAATAAAATGTCTTGGTCACTCGTATCCACCGAAGGACCAAATTCTTATGTCATACCATTTTATATCTACTTTTCTCTTCGCTATACAACTATTACAAAAGAAGGCAAGATACAGTAAGACCTCGACTAACGCGGATTCATACATACGCTGGAACGAATTAACTATGAAGTCGGAGACTTACTGTAATTGCTTCGTCTATAAGAAAATACGCCAATTTCAGTGGTTTCGAGTTACCAGTCGATACGACATTGGTAATATAGTTTTATCGTTGTACAAGTACCTCGATTCCAATGCCGGCTTCCAGATCCAAGAAGAAATCTACCAAAGAACGTACGAGCTTAGCAGCTTTGGCTTTGCTGATCAGACTCAGAAATGGTCTAGTAGCTTTGATCAGTTCAGCTAATTCCTTCGCTTTGCCTTCTTTTTTGTAAAGTTCACCGAGGTGTAAAATGCCTTGCTCCTTTATTCGAATATTGTCTTCGTCATCGTCAGCAACACCGATACTAGGATCGGAGATGATTTCGTTTAGGAGAGAAATACCCTCGCTACGATTCGTCATTGAAACAGCTTGTGCTCGTTCAAATAGCATTACACCAGCCATCGTGATTGTATTTATGCTTCAAGAGACAAAAATTTCCGAACAAATAACCTCTTTTCCCTACCCAGGGAAAACTGTATAAACGCTTTGTCAAAGAAATATACAATCAGTTTTCTCACAACACTCGAACGTGCAAGTTCAATCAGGCCCGGTTAAATTTCCTTAAAGTGCTAAACGTTTTATACGCTTACACTCACAAATAAAATTAACGAACGACAAATGAGTTGTCACTTTCTTTCTCGATCGTTTGATCCCCAAAATCCCAAAACTCATGTCACGTAACTACGCGAGTCAAGGCGACTACTAAATTCATCCACATTGTTATACGTATGACGTACGTGTATGGATGTCTGTACTAATCTAATGTAATTGGAAAGTGAACGTTCTTTTTAATTCTTTAATATCTCAATTTTAATTGTGAGATTATATGTACATTCAGATACAATATTGAAACGCTTGAATATTTTTTGTCTCAATTTTAGTCTCAAAGCACCGACAAGACTGCCAGCCTCTGTTGCCCTGTGCTATTCAGCGGGACCAGTAAGCGGGCGCGAGGATAACGTGGAACTTACAGTGATCTGAAATACCACATCGCTAAAAGTTCTACCACCGACGAGATACTCGTCAAGTAGAAGAAGAATGATATAGTATAGAATGCTCACATTACCCATTCTGTAATTGCCTTATAATACTATCACCGACGAAATACTATCTCGTCGGTTCTATCTACAATGACGCAGCCGCGCGGTCAGGGCTCTGACGCCTTGAGGCAGTTATTCTGGCGGAAATGTACCAGTGTTATTGGCGGGACGACTGATGGACGACAGACGATTATATATTCTTTTGCGTAGTTATTGCAGTGCTCTTTCCCTATCCCATCCTCAAAATAAAGAATAAGTTTCAATTATAAAAGTCTGCGGGGTGCTCAAGCTACCCGATTTCATTGAAAATAGTTACGTTACTGAGGCTGAAATTGCCGCGCATGCGCGAGC
>CM052279.1:10431667-10471477 GCA_028455765.1 Lasioglossum oenotherae
CTAGGAAAAATAACAAATATGAGAAATAAGTAAAATTTGTATTGGTATATATTTCGAATTGTCGAGAATGAATGTGAATAGAAACATTAGTGCGACCTACGCTCGCTGACGGTGCTGCCCTGTAAAACGATATTCGCCACTGGCACATCGGTGCGACAGTGCTGCCACAAAGGCACATTCAGCGTCCTGAGGCCGATTTCGTGCCGACCTCATGCCCATGTCCAAACCCTGATCCTGCCTCGGCATATGCGCGCACAGGAGGTCGTCCAAAATTGAGCCAATCGGGCCTTGAGCACCACCGAGCGTAGATTGGACAATGATTTGACGATGTGTGCCCTAGGCACGGGTTGGCCCAAGGCACGCCTGGTTAGCTGGGTATGTGTGAGTACACGTTTGTGTGATCACCACACACATATACGTTGTAGTTAGGCTTCCGATCTATAGCCGAGAGGGCGCCCTGAACAGTGCTTCGAAAAAGTACCAGAGTCGACACCATACACGTCTTCAATGGAAATACGTTTAAGATGGCGTCGCTCATTGACAACTATGAGCAAGAGTACGCCGTTTTGACAGCTGACATAACTGCAAAAATCGGTAGAATAAGGACACAGAACGGCAGTAAGTGCAGACAAAGTAGAATCGTAGAAATGATTCTGTTTCGAGCCTTCGATTCTTATTTTCGATGCGAATGTCAGTCTTCCGTCAACATTAAACAACAATAATCGATACACGTGACGTAATTTACAGATGACAGAAGAACATACGTTCAAGATGTGGATAGACAAATTAAGGATGCTCAAGAGCTGGTAAAAGAAAATATATATAATTTATTTTCCCTATTATTAAATATTTTAAGATGTACAGATATTTCAAACTATTTGAAATGACAAGTAGTTCATCTGCTATATACATGCAATGTATACGTACGATTTAATGTGTCTTACAATTTGAGCACACACACACACACAGTAATAGGAATAATAGTATTTTATGTTGTGTACCTTTTTAATCTGCAGTTATTTGAATATATGTATTAGTCACGTTGATAAAGTTTTACCATTTTTAAGTTAAAGTTTCAACTTATAGAAGTAAACTTTAATTTTCAGAATTCAAGTTCCAGATGTAAAGTAACATACTAAACGTGCAATAAATTATTCGAGTTAAACGAAAGCTACATTTTGATTAGTAGAAGTTGTTTTAGTTACACGGAAGAAAGAAAATTGTTATCTTATAGAGTTTTCCAAGTTATAAAGGTCCATTCATGACCTCAACAGTTCCTTGAAATAGCTCGTAAAAAGCTTATTGCGATTATATTGTTGCATGTTAAGTGGGTGTTCTTGTTTCCAGGACTACAAAGGTATAGGATGCGCCATTGCATTTCTTGATAACACAAGGTAGGGTTTTTCAGTAGTGAAAAGCACTAGATAAAAGATCAATCTAGGCTGCAATTGCCCTCAAAAGCCTATTTTTATGTTTACAAGGCATAATTTGCATGATTTGTAAGCATATAGCTGTGAATGTAGCAATTTTCACAGCTACATGCTGCCGAATAATGTGAATTACAAATAAATCTTCCTTTCTATATATATTATGCCTCGTAAACGTGAAAGTAGGACTTTTGAGGGCGATAGTGCCCTAGATCGATCTTTTATCTAGCGTTTTTGACTACTGGAAAACCCCATTTTTGTATTATCGAGAAAAGGGAACATGAATCTGGAAAAAGAAGGATATCCTCAAGTTAAATATTAAATTATTTAGTTGCGTTAATGTGAGAAATTTCTATAGAAGTCCCTCTAGAGTTGTTGAATTGCAAGTCTAATTTTTAGAAGCAGTTCTACTAAATCAATGTTCATTTTTGTAGGTAAAATTTATGTCTAATTTCAGCTCGAACAAATGGAATTGGAGGTTCGTGGGGTGACCGGCACATCTCGTGACCGCTTACGTGGTCGAGTAGAAAGTCACAGAGTAGAGCTGAAACGATTGACTCAAGAATTCCAATCAGCTAAGAAGCCGAAAGAGGACAGTATCGAATTAAGCAGAGATGATTCATGGGACAACAGTATTACGGAAGATCAAAAAGAAAGACTGTTGGACGCTTCGGATCGAATAGACCGGAGCGGAAGGACATTACAGAATGGTTATCGAATGGTGTTAGAAACAGAGGAAATCGGTTCTCAAGTATTGAAAGAATTGCACAGCCAAAGGGAAACGATTCAAAGAGGAAGAGGAAGGGTAAGATACCACTTTTTCAATTTAGCACTGTAACTGTATGAATCCAATGTCTTTTTACAATGTTAACCCTTTGCACTCGGAGCTATTTTAACTCGAAAATGAAACATTTCTTCCGACCTAGAATATCTCCATTCCCATTGCATCCTTCTCTCGTCAAGTGCGGTCTTTGTTTTTATCTGTGCATTCCTAAGTTTTGGTGAACCGCACAGCTAGATTTGACAAGCTGTACTTACGTTATAGTGAAATATTAATTATACTATTACATAAATCGTTGTTTTAGCTACGTGACACAGACGCAGAGCTGGGACGAGGTTCTCGGTTGCTGTCAGGAATGATATTCAGAAATCTTCAGCAAAAATTTATTTTAGCGGCAGTTGCGTTGATGCTTATAATCGTTGGTTGCGTTGTCGTATACTATAGCTTCAAATCTAAAAGCTAAAGCTACAAGTAGAGTGATATCTTGGTGGCAACGAGGTTTTCGAGCTATATTTATTATCAGTAAGTTTCAAATGTTATTATTACAGTGAATGCATTATGCGGTGGTCATTATTAACTTACAGCTTGGATGGATGTCGTACCATTTTTATTTGTTCCAACTATTTCTTTTTACAATTGACACAGTCGGTGCTTCTGAACTTTTCGTATCATTATCGGTCCGAGTGTTCTATTAAATCGGTTGATAATGATATGGTTGCCAAACAGGAGGAAACAATTGTAATGTTATCAGCACTAATAAAAGGAAGATATCTCCTGTCTAATTACAATGTTACAAGCAAATCTTTTGAGAGTCTAGAAAAAATTTCAAATCATATTCACGATCCTGGTTATCTCCATTTGTTACGTAAACTTTGCGGTTCGACAAACGTTTGCTTCTTCCGTGATTAACGTTCAAGTATCCTACTTTGTACTAAATCCAGAATCCGGCGAATTATTGTTATCGATAAAAATATACATCTATAGTTAGGCAATAATATGTATCAAAATACAAGGATAAGAGTTGGAGAAGATTGTAGTTAAACGTGAAAAGTATGTATTAAGGATCGATTATAGTTAAGAGTAAATCAGACGCGCCTAATAATAACTCAGTTTATTACTTATAATATTGTCAATTATCTCTTAATAGCCTAAAACGGTGCTTCTTTTGTTTCGCCTGCGTTTTTATGCAATCGTGAAAATGATATAATAAAAGTTGCGCGGAATAACGAACGTATTCGATGACGGAAGTGACTTCTGTGGGTGCGACACAAAGGCTTTTCAATCCTTCCTGTCTTCGCTGCTCCCAGTGCTAATGAAAACAAATCGAGATGAATGTTCAGTCTGGTCAGTCCAAATGTCGGTAGAGATCCTCTATCTGTGGTTTGAAGTAGTCTTTCAGCTGAGGTCGTTTTGTTTTCAATGTCGGTGTAAGGAGGCCGTTTTGGATAGAGAATGGATCCGGATGTAAATATATATCTTTGACCTAACGTTAACAAAGATAATATTAGAGTGTTAGTTATTCCAGGATATACAGGGTGAGTCTCGTAACACGACGATCTCAATGTAACTCGTAAGTTCGAGCAAAAATATTCGGCATTCCATTTAAGAAGCTGAAGGTGAAAAAAAATCAAAGTAACAACGATCAGATTGCAGCACTATATGTCCCCCTGGGAACCATGCAACATTTGTTTCAACATTTTCATCGTACAATAATTAACTTAAGAGTTATTCGAGATCGTCATGTTATCAGACTCATCCTGTATATCTAGATACCAGTTAGTTTAAAGAACGACATATTCGTTTTGCAGAGACATTTTATATTACATTAATCAGTTCTATATGTTCTCAAATGTTCCTAATTTAAAGATATTTTAATCTACCGTTGCAATCAAAGTATATCTTTTTTATTTCTCTTACCTGTTCAAAGGATTTGAGACCAGCTTCTTTTCCCCACGCAAGCATGTCATCCAGAATCAATTGTTTGATCTGTGGATTGTTGCACAATACGCTTAGCGTACCGGAAATACCATTCTCTACCGCCCAACATTTAACAACATCCACATCCGGTACTACTATTCCCACGACACAGGATTTTAGGGACTCCCCGTGGACGAATACTTGATGTACATATTGACTGCGCAAATAGATATTTTCAATCTTCTCTGGAACTATGTATTCTCCTTGCGACAGCTTAAAGATGTGTTTCTTTCTGTCAATTATTTTGAGCGTACCGTTCTGCAAAAATTACGGTGAATTAACGTTCAAGTAGATTATCGTATAAAGGATGAAATGGTTGGCTTGGTAGAAGAAGCTGTTTGGTCCATTTATGAAAACAATTTATTCAGAATCCTCTGAATAGCCTATCCAGGCTTGTTTCTAGCATTACAAGGGTGCAGCGAAGGATGCCTCCTCATTTCTCGATAATGCAAAGATGGTGTTTTTAAGTAGTCCAAAGCGCGAGATAAAAGATCGATCTAGGCCGCAATCGCCCTCAAAAGTTGTAATTTGCATTATTCACAGCTTTATGATAGCTACATGCTGCCGAATAATGCAAATTACGCCTCGTAAACGTAAAAGTAGGACTTTTGAGGGAGACAGCAGTCCAGATTGATCTTTTATCTAGCGCTTGCTTTCTTTCTTTAGGAGATAGAGAAAAACCTCTTCGAATAGCTTTTCAATAGCTTTAAGTGGTCAATTGTTTTTGAACCAACCATGAGCATAAGAAGTTGAACATTTACTGCACGCACTATTCAAATGTTAATGAATAATTGTTACGTAAATTGAATGTCCCTTTCGGGACATGTTCACCAATTATTGTATGACACTGAATGCAAATAATGTAACCGCTTGTTTCATTTGAAGTAATTTGAACCTTTATAACTCGGAAAACTTTATAAGATAACAATCTTCCTCCTTCCATTTAACTAAAACAACTTCTACTAATCAAAATGTAGCTTCCGTTTAACTTGAATAATTTATCGCTTGTTTAGTATGTTACTTAACTTCTGAAAATTAAAGTTTACTTCTATAAGTTGAAACTTTAACTTAACAGTGGCTAAACTTTATTAATATGACTTAGAAGCTATGATAATAATTTGAAAGATTAACAGATCACGATAGAAGGAAACGAACTTAACAGCGAACGATAGAAGGAAAAGAAAATGATGGTACGACGTCCTCAACTAATTGTGTCAAGGAAGAAAAATATGATTGAACATATATTTTGTCTTACAGGCAGCCACATGCCGATGTCTCCAGTATGATGCCATCCGAATTCATCAATAACTTCAGCAGTTTTTTCGGAATCCTTGAAGTATCCCACAAACACGTTGGTGCCCTTTACACAGACTTCGCCTTGACTCTTTCTGGCATAGTATTCCATCTCCGGGACATCGACTAATTTAACGCAACAGCAAGCAACCGGTGGACCCACGTGTTCCGGTACATAATCACCCTGTGATAGTTGCAAGACCATGAATAAGATGTTAAAAATATTACAATTACTAGAATTGAATCAAATTCAATTGTCCATTTAAAGCCAATTTAGCTTATTTCTTTCTTAAAGAGTTCAAGGGAAACCTCTTCGAGTCCACAGAGGCATTCGATCGATGATAGCTCTTCAATAGCTTTAAGTGGTTAATTGTTTTTGAACCAACTATGGGCATAAGAAGTTGAACATTTACTGCATACACTATTCAAATGTTAAAGAGTAATTGTTACGTGTATTGAATGTCCCTTTTGGGACATGTTCATTAGTTATTGTATGATAATGAATGCGAATAATGTAACCGTTCGTTCCAGTAATACTAGAGACGTATATTATAAAAGTATGCTAGTTGCAAGAATGAATTCGAGAGAGGTAAACTGTATCAGGGAGATTGAATGATTTTTTTAGTCGAATTGAAATCCAGCTTTAAATTACGTGCTCTGTCTCTTGCGCTTATTTAAATCGTACGCATTTATCGAAGCCTCAAGCATTTTGTAGTTTATTGATTCACAGATTTTTTATGTACTTGAGTTTCTGTGGTATTGAATATTTTAAACTACTATTTTACAGTCTGATAACGTTATTCCACACTTTCATGCATTCTACTTTCTAAAGTACACACGAATTATAGTATTTACGATATAAATTAGTTTCGCGCCAAGACTCACACGTTTCAGAAGCACACATTGCTATGAAAATTGCAAGAAATCGAAATAAATTTAGTTATGCAATTTTTATAAAACGACATATACAAGCCACTGAACGAAGATATTTTCGAGTCTGGTCTCGAGTCACCCTGTATATTGTTACGATCATTGGCGACTATACACGAACGGCGTAACATTTAACAGCAGTTGCATACACGTTTCACATATAGTCGCACAGCTGATCGCACAATTGACGTGGCTGGCCACGTGCTTTTGGCGCGTGGTTGCAGAGTTTTTGTGTTCGAGAGCAGCCGACATAAATACCTACGACTACTACCTATAAATAATAGCTCTTGTCGCCTAGGTGTATCGATACCTAGCAAATATGACTAAAATAGTGATCATACGAGTCACTTGATCGTTAGTCAGTTCTCGATTGAAATCGTCTCGCGGAATGATCTCATCGAAGCGATTCGAGCGTCGCTCATTACTATTCCATACTTTCCTCATATGATTTCGACAACCCTCTCGAGGATTACTCGAGATAACATAAAGGTCCATATAAAATAAAGCTCCATAAATGTTAATTAAATTAAAAGAAGGGAAGAGTAAAAATAGATTTCGACAAAAACGAGTCTAAAGTTAAACCAATAAAATGAAATATAAATAAAACGAAAAATAATTCGGAGTATAAAGAGTTAAGAAAGTAAATGAAACACATTTTGTAATGTACCATGATAAAGTCATGAACATAATCAATTCCACCCTTTTGCAAATTAATTCCACCCTTTTGTAAATCAATTTCACCCTTTAACAAATAAAGTAGTTTTAAGTAAGTTCTTGTGGAAGAAATCAAATCAAATGTAAATGTAATTGATTTGCAAAATGGCGAATTTGGAGTGCAAACCTGTAACCTACCTTTCGGACATGCATAAAGACGTTTGAGTAATCACGAGTGAAACGGTATGTGGTAGGAGTTCAAGCAAAAACACAATTTGCAATAAATAGTAATAATTTGTATACACACCTGAATCGTAAGAGTAATCGGCGCGCAGCACTCTGTTTGGCCGTACCCTTCGACTATCAAGCATCCAAGGGCACACCTTGCGAACGTGAGCACATTTCCCGCGAGAGGTGCAGAGCCTACGACCATCAGTCTTAACCTTCCACCTGTCGTCTCTTTGATCTTGCTAAAAGCTAGCTTGTCCCAAATACTGTTGTTTCGGATAACTCCTTTTTTAATCTCCGATTCCTTCGCCCGCATCCCCATGCTAAACACCAGTTTCTTCATACAAGAGTTCTGAAGCTCCGCTTGGACCTGTGAACATACATTGGTATTTTTTTCGGCATACTACATACAAAGAATGTATTGGATTGGCAAGAAAGTAATTTCGGTATTTTAAGGTGAAATAAAACCCAATTTTTTTATTCAAGCAATGAACTGTCACTAATGATGATGAGCTGGAATCGCACTTGGATCAGTTTTCTGTCAATAAGGATCAGAAGATTTATGAGCGCGGAATTGTGAAGCTACCAGAAAGATGGCAAAAAAACATCGAACAAAAAAAATGGGTTTTATCTCACCTTAAAATACCGAAATTACTTTCTTGCCAACCCAATAGCACCTATACTAAAACTGATACGACAGTCACGGAGATGCTACTGTACTACTTTACGAAAAGATCTAGTTTTAACCGATTTCATGACATGTAAATTTTCGAATTAATTCCACCTATTTTATAGAAACAGCACACTTTCGGTCGGATGCTTCGTAGCCCCACGGGAAGTGTACATACACTTGACCGCGCGCACATCTGGAGCTAATGGATGCTATGATCTCCGGACGAAATCGGCTCTGACAGTTTTGATACTAGAGGAATTTCCTTGAGCCGTTGCACTGTTCCTTTTGTCTGCTGATCAGTCACGAGGAAAATTGGTGTTGCATGTGCCACTGCCGTTTGACCGAGATCTATTTTTGCTCGTGCATTGTGCGAGACTCGAATTAACTTCATGGATTTTGTGGGATGACTTCCTTGAAGAAGACGAATGGATTGTTGGTGTCAGATGCCAATTGTAAATTTGTCGGACAATTCTTTGAAACTAATTTTACAGTCTATGAGATGAAGAATGGTACTGGATCGTGGTGAATTATAAACTATTTCTTTCATAAAATACTACCGGTATGTAGTAACTTAAATCTTTCAGTTTTTGTGAAACCTCAAGACAACACGCATATCAATTAAAATTGTATGCAAACTGGATTTTCAGTATTCTTATTGCTATGTATGTATTCGTATAGACCAGGCCTGGCCAACCCAAATGGTTTCGCGGGCCACTTTGATGACGCATAACGTTACAGCGGGCCGCACTTCAGATAAACATGATTTAAAAAAATGTAATACAAATACCAAATGAATAAAACTTTATTGTTATACTATGGTTCAATATAATTAACTCTCGAGTCTTAATTAATGAGATATTTGTTTATCCTTTCATTCACTTAATTTTGGTAAATCTATATTTATGTTCGACGTTGCACATCTTTTGTTAGCTGGTTCTCTAAATTGGCATCAGTTAATGAAGCACGCGATGAACTCTATAAATCTTCGAAAAAAATGTTTCATAAACATATGTGGATCCAAAAGCAGTTACATCTTACAACACGTTGTGCAAAATATCTTAAGTTGGATGTAATATAAGTATTTTAAAAATTAAATTTTGATGTGGACGCAAAAATTTGTTTCATTTCATTGTTGCACTGTAACTCAATTATATCAAAAATATCAAATATAGAACTGGGGTTCGTAGTCGCACTTGCGCACTAGAACAATGACACTTCATTCATTTAATATTTTTGTATACATACAACGAGAAACAAAAGTTACAATAGAAATATAAAATCGCCTGGCGGGCCGCACAATTTGCCGCGGCGGGCTGCACAATTTGCCGTAGCGGGCCGCATGTTGGCCAGGCCTGGTATAGACTATAATGCAGTAAAGCCTTGATCTAACTAAGAGTACGGAAGCTTCAAGATCTAAGAAAATTGCCAGCCCCTCCACTGCGGGTTGTGATCACATAAGGACGAAATGTCCTGACAAGGCCAAAAATTTGCGACTTTCATCCGGAAGCTCTCATCTTTAAACGTATGTAACTCATTGCGATGTCGACCGATTTTGATATAACTTTCAGTATGCATAGGGTAAAGTGCCCAATATGGTACAGCCATATAGTATTAAGGTTTCATTTTAAATATTTTGGATTAATATAAATTGGAAAATTTATATTATATATAATTTCATATTTATTTAGCGAAATTAAAAATTAAGGGATTTTTACTTAGGTAAAAATTATCTTTCAAAATGATAATAATTGAAAGAAAATGAAATGTACACTGACGTATGTATGCTAATGTGATAAATTTGATGCGTGCGTTTGTTGTTTACACACAATGCATTCCATTCATTCGAGATTTCAGGGTTACGTCGTCAGGAATTTCACATCCACCTGTTTCGTCGTGTTTGTTCTGCATCCCCAATTAACGAATGCCAGACGCCATATTTCGTTCTGTTGATCTCAATTTCATAGATCATTTGACGTATAAAGTGAAACTTCTAAATAATGCGTGTGCTACATGAATGATTTCGACGCTTTCATTTCAAAAGCAATTTAATTATGAACACTTATCTCCTTTTTATTGGATAGTTTCAAAAGTTCAAAATGGTTTTGTCCACCAGGTCATGGTTGAAATAATTTAATATTACACTAATACTATTATACTATCAAAATTCTATATTGTACTATAAATTAGTATAATAAATAATTCATTACTATCAATGAATTCATTATTATATTTGTATATAAACAATTCACACAATTATTATTGTAGTAGTTGTACTATTTCTGTATTGTTGTACTACTCTCCTATTTTCATTGCACCTTCTATTGCAGAAACAATTTCTTCGTTCATCCAAAAAGTATTTCTTATTCGATCTACAATAAATATTAATTATCCTACGTTTTATATGCATTGAACTCTTCTATTTTCAAGAGTTACATTTCCAAATAGATCATTTAATAATACTAATATTATTGTACCAATATATAATACTATTTTCCCACAATTATTGTTGTATCGTAATTATAATTTTGAATTGTTAACAATAGTAATTTTGCTAAATTATCTATTTGGAACAGTAACCTACGACGAATAAGAAATGTAGGACAATCAATATTTGTTACACACGTATTATTATAATATTATTATATCAGTATAAAAACTATTTTTCTCACAATTATTGCTGAATCGTAATTATAATTTTGAATTGTTAACAACAATAATTTTATTAAATCAACGCGCGAGCACCAAGTTCCCCTCCCGCCACCTCTAAGCTGCCGAGTAGTTATTCTCGTACGATAGTTTTGCGCTTTTTAGCCATATTGCCACCGCCACTGCCGCTCTCCCCGGTAACCGAGATCAACCAAAATTTTTATTTGAGCTAGATATAATATCAACTAACTCTTATGTAAAAAGCAACTTTCTACCTAGCCTGGAACCTGAGATAAAAATACCCCAAAAACGCATAATTCTTGGAATATATATAGGAGGATGATGATCATGTTAATTCTAACCCACTTCCAGACAAGCTAGAAACTTGAAATTTTTGAATCAGGTGTCTTTTATATCCAAACCAACAGGAAAAATCGAAAATCCCGAAAAAATTTTTTTTTCGAAAAAACCGAAAAAAATTTTTTTTTTCTTTAAATCAAAATACCACATGCGTCATGTGGTTGGGCATACTCTATATGCTTCGCGTAAGATCTGTCGAAAATTTCGTTATTTTTGCGGTAGGACGCACCGTTCCCGAGATACAGCCACGTGCGTGTTTTAAGTGAGATGCATCATGCTATTTTCTTCAAAATTAACTTTCGTCTTTGAATCCTCCGAATATCTTGCCATTTCTTACAAAAATAACATGATATCCAAACCAAAACATTTCGTGTAAAGGTTGACCAAGTTCCCCGGCCCATCCACTTCAGTGATATGAAGGATGGACCAAGTTCCTCTCACCTATCAAAGTTATGATATGATGGATGGACCAAGTTCCTCTTGCCTATAAGGGCTGTGATATCGGGAAAGACCAATTCCCAGAGGCCAATGATTGTTGCGCTTACCTAATTCAAACTTTACAAGCTAGGGAATTTGGCGTCTGCGCTGGCACTAGTATTTTGACTTGTATGAGAAAAATTTATATCCGGATTCCCAAGTGCTCAAGCAAAAATCTTATGAATTTTTTAAAATTTGCCGTTGCTTCGTCTCCTGTATAATCGTCTTCTTCTGCGCCGTATTCGGATATAAATTTTTCTCATGCAAGTCAAAATACTAGTGCCAGCGCAGACGCCAAGTTCCCTAGGTTGTAAAGTTTGAATTAGGTAAGTGCAACAATCATTGGCCTCTGGGAATTGGTCTTTCCCGATATCACAGCCCTTATAGGCAAGAGGAACTTGGTCCATCCATGATATCATAACTTTGATAGGTGAGAGGAACTTGGTCCATCTTTCATATCACTGAAGTGGATGGGCCGGGGAACTTGGTCAACCTTTACACGAAGTGTTTTGGTTTGAATTATCTATTCGAACAGTAACCTACGACGAATAAGAAATGTAGGACGATCAATATTCTTTACACGCAATCAAGTAACAAATACTTACCGGATGAACATAAAGACTGTTTCTGCAGTTATAGGTGCGGTAAAAAGACCGCGAACGTTTTGCAGACACGGAAGCACTGCTGAATCAGCTCTATGTTTACATGTTTCGTTAATGCAGCTGTCCGTCAAGAGCATCATCTGGCACGACAGACGGGACCATCAAATTAGTTTTGACAAGCGGAGCGGAACGACGTGTTTAGACGTTGCAGAATTTTCATGAAATTCGATTCTTAATAGATTGCTCCGCCGTCAATTAAACATGTTGTGTGTCGGCACACAATACTCTGCCTTGCAAAGTTTTCGAACAAATCAATCACCATAGAGTTTCGAATCAATTCGATATTTATTCGAAATCAGAAATTCTTGAAACTCTTGAAAGTCGGTCTTGAAAATTTTAAAAGACTTCATAATCTTAATAAATGTTATACTTTTTATAATATTGGTACGTTTATACTGTTATTCATTCCAATGCTGACATGACGTAATCATTGTTTCGTGATAGATGTAACATTTCAAGAGTTTCAATTCTTACAAACCTTCCAAGGTGTTAAGTTTTTCAAAATTTTCAAGACAATGAAGACTTTTAAGACGTCTAAGAGTTTAAAGAATTCTAAGCTTCGAATTATGTTGCAAGTGATTCGAATTCTTTGTCGTAAATATTGAACCGAAGTGATTCAAAGTAATTCAGATCCCATCACTACAGGTAACATCCTGTATATTGAACTTGATCCCAACCCTAGCTGTGATTTCCGAGCGAGAATATTCGCACACCATGTGGTCGGGCAGATTAGATTATATGCATAGATCGCGCGCGCGTTGGTGAGGGGAGAAGGCGAGTTTGGAAGGCTGTTTGATTTCGCAAGTGCAGCACTCACCTTGTCGTACATTCGATTCAAGAGCCTCGGGACCGCTGGCATTACGGTAGGCCTCAAGGCTTTCATATCTTCGGCTAATGTTTTGATGTCACCGCTGTAAAAGCCCACGGACCCGCCCACCATGTACATGCCGTTCTCGCAGCATCGTTCCAACATGTGTGCCAGAGGTAAGAAGCTGATCATCGTGTCCTTGTACGAGGGCTTGTGCTCGCCCAGCTGCAACAGAACTGCGCATACACCGGCCATCACGTTCTGATGCGACAGCATCACGCCCTTCGGATTCCCGGTGGTACCGGAAGTGTAGCATATCGTGCAGATATCGTTCACGTTCGGTGGCACCTCGGGATGATTCTTCTGCGCGCCTAGTTTCTCCACGTCCTCGAACCTCAGCAGTTCGATGCCACGGTTCTTCGCCCTCTGATTCGTCGCTTGCCGCGCTTCTTTTATCACTACCAGTTTCCTTAGGCATCTATGACAAAAAAACGAACTTGATTACAGTCGATCAAGAAAGTTCTAACACCCTGTTGCCTTGCACGGTAGCTGTGTACGATAAGGTGGATCTTGTTTTTCGATTACAGTGTAGTCGAGTTAATGAATGCTCATAAGCGGGGCGTAGAGGCAAATGGAAGGAACACGATTTTTAAAGTTGGGACTTTGTTTGGACTAGTTAGGAGGTAAACATACTAAAAGTCCCTACTCCTAGGAGGTGAGCGGGCTACAGGGGGCGCGTAGAATTCACCTTTTTCGGTTTTCCGTTTATATCTCGGAAACTATGTGTCCTAGCGATAACACCATTCCGTACAAAATTAAAGCTGACAAAATGTGCTATAAGATTGATTCTATTCAGTTTTTCGCCACCTCGCATAGTTTCCGAGATATCGGCGCTCAAACTTCACTAATTGTGAAAAAGAAATTTTTGCCGATTTTGACCGATTGGTCCACGTTTTTCATTACTAACTCCTTAACAAAGCCACGGAGAATATTTTCGCAAAGGAGGAAGTTACTCTAAATAATCTCGGAAATCACCTCTTTGAAGAAAGTACATTTTCGGGACACCCTGTATACTTGTCAAATCAGAAGAAATATTTCAAATAGTCAACGGACGTAATTATTTTGAATTAATCAATACAACACAATTTAGGAATTAATGAAAATACTGAATATTTTGTTTTTGCAATTACTACTAATATTTTATTCAACCTTGGTTAGAAGCGTGTGCGTTAATGGGTTAATTTAACCGATGAATTTAGTATTTAGATTTCGTCGTTTTGTCGAATAATTACGAGTATGTTTATTATGCTTGCAGTTTGAACAGGTTCTTTATGCCTTCTACGTTACGTTGACGATAAAAAGTCAAAGTTATTTTGGTTGAAACACTTCAGGACATTGCACGGGAGTATTTAAATTTGACTCGAATACCACGTGAGATTTGTAAGTCGTATACGGAAAAGTATATGTATACGTATACAGATACGCAAACATTCGTGGCACTCTGCCATACCAACATACCAGAAACCACAATACCATATCTTCAAGATTAGAATTTATAATACCATCTGTTCGACACTATGTTGAATTACTTTGTTGTTTACTATTATTACGACGCAATACTCGCGACCTTCGTACATAAACTATTGTTTAATCCGAAAACGTTCGATTCTATTTTCGAAGTTGTATTGGCAAAATTACCACCATCGCCTTATCTTCGACCGCTTCTTGAAAGTGTGAATCATTATGCAACGTACGGAGCCAAATAAACATTTCTCTTTACATACAATCATTTTAATAAGATGATTATAGTACGTCTTATATCATATATCTTGTGTCTTATATTATACAGGGTGAGTCCGAAGAAACAGAACACCTAAATATCTCCGTTATTTTTCGTTGTACAAAAAAACTTCTTAGGACAAAGTTACACTGTTTGAACGGCCACATGTAACGGTGTAAGGGAAAAAATTTTCAAGGCCATTATTTTACAAGATTTCACGGTCATTCATATTTTTTTTAATGGAATGAGATATTTTCTAATACATAAATCGATGCAACTGGACATTCCTTATGAAAAGTTAGTAGTTCAGGAGATATTTCAACTTCAATAACTCTAAAACACCATTACTGTCGTACTAAGTAAGACGTTAGCGTTTACTTGCTAGTGTAAATTGAAGAGTTGAAATTGAAATTGAAAAATTGAAGATTTGAAATTAACGAATTGCAATTGAAAAATTGACGTTGAAACTGAAAAATTGTAATTGAAGAGTTGAAGTTGAAGTTGAAGGGATGATATTGAAATAGACGTTGAAACTGAAAAATTGAAATTGAAAAATTGAAGTTGAAATTGAAGTTGAAGCGTTAAAATTGAAATTGAAGTTGAAGGGTTAAAATTTAAATTGAAGTTGAAGGGTTGATATTGAAATTGAAGTTGAAATGGAAAAATTGAAGTTGAAATTGAGATTGAAAAATTGATGTTGAAATTGAAGAGTTGAAATTAACGAATTGAAATTGAAAAATTGAAGTTGAAAAATTGAAATTAAAGAGTTGAAATTGAAATTGAAGTTGAAGAGTTGATATGGAAATTGAAGTTGATATTAACGACATGAAATTGAAAAATTGAAGTTGAAATGGAAGAGTTGAAATTAAAGTTGGAATTGAAAAATTAATGTTGAAAATGAAGTTGAAGAGTTGATATTTAAATTGAAGTTGAAATTGAAAAATTGACATTGAAATTGAAATTGATGTTAGCGTTTACTTACTTGTGTAACGTCTTATTGTTAATGACAGTAATGGTGGTTTAGAGTTATTTAAATTTAAATATCTCGTGAACTACTAACTTTTCGACATACATAGGTTAGTACTTTTTTATAACAAATGTCCAGTTATCATATATTGTTTTAAACAGCATTTTGCAACGTTTACTAAATATATTTTCACTACTGTATTAGCATAATTAAAATTTTTATAAAAAAAAATATAACACATATAGACATGATGTTTTTAAAGATGCAATAAATAGTTTGTTAAGGAATGAAGCCCTTTAAGGAAAAAAACCTGTGCCAAACCATTAATAACAATAATATCATATATTGTTTTCAACTGCATTTTGCAACGTTTGCTAAATATATTTTTCACTATTGTATTAACATATTTAAAATTGTTATACAAAAGAATGTAACGGTAGCCTTCCTTGAAGGGTTAACGTAAGTTGCGACGATAAAGATCTTCAACGTATGTAATTCGAAGTGTGGGTCGTTGAGCATTGAGTAGTACATAGAATCAAACGTTTACGTACCTTGGCGCTTTGTCAAGCAGTAAATTACACTTCTTATCATTCTCGCAGACGACCAGGTTGATTTCAGCCTGATTGATGATGAAGGCACAAGCATCAGGGCCCAGCGTGTCGTATAGGGGAACGATCACGAGGGAGTACGTGTAGCAAGCTTGCTCAGTGAGGATCCATTCGGGGCAATTTTGACTGTAGAGGCCTACGAGGGTGTGGGAACCGGGGGCAAGGCCAAGTGTCACCAGCCCCGAGCCGAAGTTCTTCGCCCTGAGTAGAGTTTCGTTGTAGTGGATCCACTGGTACGGCTTGTTCAGTCCATCTCGCCAGCCGAGGCAACGTCCGTTGTCTGCGCATCAAGAATACCAGTTACATTGATCAGTTACAATTTACAGTGAGCCACCAAAGTATTCGAACGCCATTTAAAACAGAATAACTTTTGTTTATTATTATACCAGACGACCTGAGTTTTTATAATCAATTAGAATCATTGGTTTATGAAATGATAGCCAAAAAAGATTTTCCAAAAATTATAATTTACAAGATTACATGCAAAAATAAAAAAGGAACTTGAGTACAATCGAAGCCAAACGTAGAAAACTAAATTAAAAGTAAACCACTACTAATCGAATGTACAAAAACTTCTTTATTTTTAATTATGTTTTTATGGGACTTTCACCAACTTCTTTCTGATTAAAATGACACCAAACACGATATAATTTCAACCGTTTGAAGAACAGCGTATGGGAAATTCTTTGATCTGTGACGGTGACGGCGACTGTCCGCGCCTCTTTCTTTCCCATACGCTGTCCATTCTTGTGCCCAAAAAAATTTAATCGTCGATTGAACCACTAAATACAGTTAAAATGACATCGTGTTTGGTGTCATTTTAATTAGAAAAATTTCAGACAAAGTTGGCGAAAGTCCCATAAAATATAATGAAAAATAAAGACGTTTTGTAATTGGATTAGTAGTGGATAAATTCTATTCTATCTTCAGGATAAATTCTGGGTGGAAGGCCGCGGAGAAATATCGCAAGTTTACTGTATAAATGGTGTCTACAATCGATGCAACTACCGATCGAACTTTCGACGAATCCTGGTTAAAATAATATCGGTGTCTCGAATGTAGAAGAGGAGCCAATGATTTTCGGGCGGAACGAATGTGTGCTCACAGATCACGATTCGCGGGAGTCCAGGAATGTTAATTGTCAACATCCACGCGACCTGCCAACTCGCGGCCGAAGATGACACAGGAAATCGACCGACACGTAACTCGCTATAAATTTTCACACAGGTCTCGGAATCGTCGGGACGTTATAGAAGAGCGTGGCACGAGGAATCAGCAGGGTATATGATATTTATGATCGTGACGGACGTAACCGTTTGATGATTAAAGGCACCGCCGACCTGCTAAGCCTTCTCGTCAAGTCTGTTAACGTCTTCTTCAGAAATGTTAATCGCTCGTTCCCTGTAAGTGACAGTTTGTTTGAAATTGTAATTTATGCTGTTTTGACCAGACACTGGTTAGAGCCTGGTGACCTAATTTTATGCGGTCTTGAGGATTGAACTTTATTAATGCGCCCGGAAAGTTATAGCTTCGGGCTTCTGAGAGGTTATGATCTTCGTTTTCGAACAGCGTTGATTAATCGGTGACATTGCCGTAGCGTGGAAGGGGACCTCGTTATTTTAGAGATCAGGCCTAGCCGATGTTTGTTGGCATTATATGTATAGTTTTGTAATTAATTGATCAATTTTTTAACTATACTTGAGTACAATATTTATAAAATTGTGGGTTGTTTTTTAAAACTGAACTTATACATCCAATTGTTTAAATAATTTTATTTTTGTGACTATTAATTATCAAAATACAAAAGAAAACCATATGAAAAAAATGTTTTGCATCGATAGCGGGATGCAGAAAAAATAAAAAAATTGACGTCACTCCTTAACAACTTTGTTACATTAAAAGCAACATTACAACAATCTTGAGTCTTTTAAATCTTTTACTGTTTTATAACAGTATAGACAAAATAGACAAAATAAGAATTGTCTGAGCTCATTGTGAGACACAGAGATTAGACAATAGCGAAAGTGTCTTCTAGTCAATTTGGTAAATTGAATAAAGTGTAACAATATTCTTAGATTTGTCCACTGTCACATTACACCACAGTTTTGTATTTCATCTATTCATTTTTGTTACGAATGCATCAAATCCGCAGTCTAGTAATTATTTTACGTATGTATGTGTACAATTATGCTATTATACTCTGATGGTTCGTGTTTTTCGTTAATAACTCCTGAACAGAGCCGCGGAGAACATTTACCGAGCAGTAATTAGAGCCAACTCAGTAAGCGACTCGCGGTCGTCACTGCAAACCAATATGACGACCCCCTTACCTGTTAAAAACACTGCAGATTGCTCAACTTTAAGCAAGCATAACTCCTGAACCATTGATCTTACAGGATCGAAACTTCGATCTGTAGCCGCCCCGGGTACAAATCTACTGGATTACATACCAAATATTGGATATGGGAATGTTTCCGCCCTCTTGAAAGACGTGCATCTGGTGGGATCAGAGGGGTGTCATTTATTATGAACTCTTTAAACCGTCCGAAACAGTCACTGGCGATCGTTACCGACTGCAGCTAATACGTTTGAATCGAGCTTTGAAAGAAAAACGGCCGGAATGGAACAGTAGACATGATAAGACGTGAATTGGGAAATCTTGCCCCGCCCGCCGTATTCCCCAGACATTGCACCTTCGGATTACCATCTATTCCGATCTATGCAGTCAGCCCTTACTGGAGAGCGTTTCACTTCTTACGAAAGTATCGAAAAATGGCTCAATGAATGCATCGAGTCGAAAGAACCTGATTTTTTTCTCCGAGGAATCCATACCATATTCTGCCTAAAAGATCGGGAAAAGTTGTCGCTTCCAATGGTGCATATTTCGCATAATATCATGTAATATTTTATTGTATAAATAAATATTAACTTCGGAAACTTATTCCCATACCCAATACATCAATAGGAGAAAGGCACAAATTTTGAGTCCGGTAAAGTAAAGAGCAGCCGGAAAGTACAACATTTTTGGGACACCCTGTATGCAAATGTTTGTATTGAGTGTAATGTTTAAAGCCTCTACACGATAAAAGTATGTATAAAAACATGAACAATACATGTTTCTGATTAAAAACCTGTTTGAAATAGAATGCGTTTTTTGATTTCTCTTTCGACACAAACCGTGAGAAATCATTTAATTGAGTAGATTATTTAAAAAGTGTAAAAGCGTGGAAACCTATATAGAATTATTCTATTCAAGAGAATATTGCTCTACATACTTGATTGCACTACGACACTGTATTCAACAATTTGTTCTACATAGTTGACTGCAACACTATTTCTAACATCCAATACAATTTACGCCACGTAAGAAATTCCAGTGGGCACTAAAGTCTCGACAGAAATAGAGGAGAGATAAATTTGCGAATAAAATTTGATCGCACGAGCCTTCATTTACCGGAAAATCGACGACGAAATTACGTGGGATCTATTTCCCTACTATTTGTTGCGAGTGAGCTTATTATCGTGTTAGGGTGCGTTTATAGTGGAGCGGCGAGCATCGACGATAGCGGCGCGGTGAGCAGCGTGGTGAAAACAAACCAATATAATTAAGTATGCTATTATTTTGTACCTTTATATTTCGTTAATAATTCTACTTCAGTCAATAAGAATAGATAAATTAATGAAGCTTCGTTTCATTTCATTGATATGTTAGGAAACACACTCTGAAAATATGTGAATAAAAAAACTTGAATTTCTAATCTATATAATAAAAATCAAATGCTGTTCGTTGATCACGACATCACGGGAGAACGGCTGGACCGATTTGGCTAATTTTTTTTTTAATGTTCGTTGTAGTCCGAATCAGGTTTTTAGATTTTAAAAAATTGGAAAAGTTGTCCGGAAACATGAAAATTCGGGAAAAACTAAAAGTGCTTTTAGGCCGCTATTAGACGAGGCCACTGGTGGCGCAACCAAGTTGCGCCACCAGTGGCCCAGCACGTCGTGGGGCATTGAATCATATGGAGCCTATTACACGAGGACACTTGGTGGAGCCACCAAAAATTGTTGCCGATCTGGTGAACGGCATCGGCAACCGGTCGGGCAACATTTGGTGGCGCCGCCACCAGTCGGGGCATTGATTTGAATGTAGCCTATTAGACAAAGCCACCAAAGTTGCGCCACCAGAATCACGAAAACATGAACAATTGACGACATTGACGTTCAAATTACCACCACATTTATCGTAAAATGTTTATCGGAACGCTTGGCGGTACCACCTGAACCGATTCATAAAAGCTGTTCAATTCGGTGGCGCCACCAAGTTGCCGATTAGAATCATATTTCATTACAACAAAAAAACGAACGTCGTAGCTTTTAATCAATATTTCAATAGAACGTCGCAGCTTTTAATAAATATTTCAATAGAAATTTACATTATCGACGTCTGTTTGCATTATCGACATTATAAACATTCGCCAGTTAGTTAATTTCGATTAACTCTACTCGCGAAGCTCGCGAAGCAAGCGAGCAAAACCCCTCTAGTGTTTAATAAACAGAAATTACATTAATTTCAATGTGTGCTATCTTTCCGTCCCGGAGTGTAGTAGGGTAAAGTGCCCAAATATGAACCACTTTTTGTTGATGTAATTTTTTTATTATTTTAGAATGCTCTTTTTCTACCAAAAAATTTTGCCCGCTACTGTATATGGAAATCGGATTGTAGGGAACTCAGAATTACCGCAAATCAAATCGAAATGTTTGCCCCGCGTTGTAGCAGGGTTTCCCGTACTAACGTGAACTGTTCCTTACTCACAGCAGCCTCAGAATTCGGTTCTATTTTCCACCGTTGAACATATTCAAGTAAAAAGTTGTGACGAGCGATCCGGATGCAGCATCGTTAACAACATTTCGAACTGCTACCGACCCTGGGGACGACAGGTGTCCTGTGTCGCAGTGTCCGAGCGTGGGTTCCTCGTGCGGTTAAAAATAAAAACGCGCGTCGCGCGGACCAGCAACGTCGCGTCTCGCACTATCTGCACGGGTCCACGATAAATCGACGGAATCGCGGAAGATCAGTGGCCGATTGTAATGCTGACCGGGGGAGAGACAGAGAAACAGAGAAAAAGAGAGAGAGATGATTGTCGATTTTACTAGTCATCAGTAGGGATGTGATCAAGTACCTCGTCAACAGGTTCCAACTTTGATCGATTGAATTCGAACTCTCTATAAGTACTTCGAAAAATAGTAGTCCCAAGTATCCTCGAAGCTATGCCAGATAGTTTCGCACCTTTTACAAGTACTTTGGTAAACGGAAGTAAGTAGTACTTGCAAGTATATTCGAATCTCGGTTGAACAGATTCGAAACTTTCGTGATTCCCTGATCTTTTCAAATCAATTATACTGTCCTTTAATGCATAATTTCATGCAAGATGTATAACTATAACTTCATATAATCGATCTATGTATTTATTCCATGTACAACATGCAGATAGTTCACAGACAAAATAGTGAATTATCAATCTGGTCATCCTTTGACAATGATGTAACAATTACAAATAATACGATACCTAGCTCATCGATTGCTGTGTTGGAAGTGGAAAACTATCTAAACTCACGATATCTGAATCCCAAAGAAAACTCGTTATTATTTTGGAATGAAAATTCAACGAAGTACCCCATTTTATCAACCATCGCACGTGAATATCTTTGTATAATGATCACTTCTGTACCTTCAGAGAGAGCGTTTTCAAAAGCAGGATAAAAAAAGCATGGATAAAAAAAGAAGTAGGCTAACAACCAAGTATTGTAAATGAAATACTATTCTTGAATAGTTACGAATTTAATAAATAATGATTCAAACCCACTGTGCCCAGTTCTGATTTCCAAGATTCGGGTACTACTTGCGAGAGATTCGATTCCTTTCGACATCGAAGTTACTTATAATGAATACTTTACAAGTATAATCAATGAAACATTATTGCTTTTACCCAGACAGCACAAAGACGTCTTAAAGACGTTCGTAGGACATTCGGGGCACCTTCAAGACGTCTGAATGTCCAACTGCTGACCTCTTAAAGACGTGTTTTTAGGACGTAAGACTTTCAGACCAAAAATGGACGCGTTTAAAACGTCGTGTGCTATCTGGGTAAGTAGTAATCGAAACCCATGAAATGAAACTGGGTTATTGAGATTGACTTGGATTCGTGAGTATGTATTGAACTTGATCCCATCCCTAGTCACCAGCGTTCGCAGCGTTTGTCATGTGAACGCGACAGTGGCAGCCACTTGCCAAACGGACCATTGCACGGCCGTGCGCATGGTCCCGAGGTTCTGCACGTTTATTTAAAACGTTATTCGGCACGCTACGAAACTCGACGACGAAACGGCTTAAACTTACTGGACTCTTTGGCGCCCCTGCGGAAGCCATCGTAGAGGGTCCTCGTGTCCTCGTGAATGTAGCTGATGAACTTCCCCTCTTTGCTGTCCTTGTAGAACCTCGAGACTCTGATCAGGTCGGTGCCCTGCAAAACGTTTTGCACACACGTGAGATCCGCTGAATTCTCTGCTTACGTAACGGAATGCCAAGTGCAGGTCTAAGTATAGAGAACGCGTGGAGCGGGATATGTCGCAATAGGGGATCATAGCGTTGTCCCGCGGGACCGTCCTCTCGGGGTAGAAAGGGGACCGGTCGCTTCCCGGTTCCTCAGCCACTAGTCCAGTCAACGAAAAGTTATAGAGGGAAATGGAAGGAACACAATTTTTAACTTTGGGACTTTGTTTGAACTAGTTAGGAGGTAAACATACTACAAGTTCCCGTTCCTAGAAGGTGAGTGGGGTGCAGGGGGGCAAGTAGAAGGCTCCCTTTTCGGTTTTCCTCTTATATCTCGGAAACTATGTGTCCTAGCGATAAGACTATTCGATACAAAATTAAAGCTGACGAAATGTGCCACAAGATTGATTGTATTCAGTTTTTCGCTATCTCGCATAGTTTCCGAGATATTTGCGCTCAAAGTTCACTTTGGTATTATTTGCTCGAGTTACTGTTTTTGCTTCAATTTCAACACTCCAATTTCAATTTCAACATCACTTTTTCAGATTTCACTTCCATTTCTCAGTTTCTCAACATCAATTTCTCCATTTCAACTTCACTTCCAACATCAATTTTTCAATTTCAACTTCAATTTTTCGGTTTCAACATCAATTTCTCAATTTCAACTTCAAATGCACGTGCGAGGGCCCCCTTTTCGATTTTCCGCTTATATCTCGGAAATTATGTGTCCTAGCGATAAGGCCATTCTATACAAAATTAAAGGTGACAAAATGTACCATGAGATTGACTGCATTCAGTTTTTCGCTATCTCGCATAGTTTCCGAGATATCCGCGCTCAAAGTTCACTAATTGTGCTGATGAGTTAGCTAGTCAAATAATGCAAAAATTTCTTTTTCGCAATTAATGAACTTTGAGCGCGGATATCTCAGAAACTACGCAGGATAGCGAAAAACTGAATATAATCAATCTTGTGGCACATTTCGTCAGCTTTAATTTTGTATAGAATAGTCTTATCGCTAGGACGCATATTTTCCGAGATATAAGCGGAAAACCGAAACAGGGGACCTTCTACGTGCCTCCCTGCAGTCCGCTCACCTCCTAAGAGTAGGGACTTTTAGTATGTTTACCTCCTAACTAGTCCAAACAAAGTCCCAAAGTTAAAAATTGTGTTCCTTCCATTTCTCTCTACACCCCCCTTATGAGCATTCATTGACTGGACTTTACTCCCATCGATGACGACTTTTCAGTCTCCTCGTCGATGCCAAATCGCTTGTGCAACAAGTCTAGCCACCCACACACCTTCGCGAGAGCCCACCGATCGGGCCGGAGGATTTCATCAGAACGGTCCGATACGAAACTCGCACCCTTTATTTTCACTATAATTGTCGGAAACTGAGCGCGGAGAACATCAGCTAAGAGATACGTCGTCGACGATGATCGTTAACGATGAACTCGAGGAGGTTGGAGGATGGTGAACCATGGACACTCCACCTTGACTGTATCAGACTGCTCGCTGAGGTCGATCGGTGGTCGAATGGGATCGGGAGCGAAGCAACTCGACGACATAATCTCGGGCCGACCGGTCCTCGGGCCGACTAATCCCTTTTCACCTAAATAGACGAATTCTGCTTGTCCACGGGACACGATCACTCAACGAACGAGACGGGCTCGCACCGCCCGAGGCGAAGTTTCACTTCTAATCGCGAAACTTTGCCTTCGGTTTACTTTGCCTGACAGAAGTGCTACTAATGGTACTGCTAGTGCTTGCTACTGCTACTGCTGCTGAGACTTGCTGCTGCTGCTCCACCGAGAGGAGCGGCTGGTATCAGTAGCTCGCGCATAAGACTAGCTGGTCGTCCATCCTCTACGACGATCTTCGACTATATTTAAATATGGTGGACCGGGCTGGTGGTGCGAGCGTCGTCCTCGACAGCTACCGAACTCGTTGGATGATCGCCAGCCGCGAAAAAATCGATCAACATCGGACTTTCTCAGCGGCCGGGCTACACGATCGAGCTCGTTAAGGGTCTCTTTATATTCGCCGGAACAAGCCATCGAACAGAACTTTACTACCCCAGTTTTGTATCCAGAATTCTCCGAATTTCTTCAATTTTCCAATACTTCTTTTCGAGACTGTCGGTCCATCTAGCTCGAGCGTGTTGACGGTTCCCTGCTGTGCATGACACAAAAAAGGTGTTGTGCCAGACGTCTGGCTAATATAAAGAGTCCTTAAGTCTGCACCTCGATGGATAGAAACAGTCGTTCCCATTAGGCTGGCCTGTCCAATGAATCAACAATAAACACTTTTTTCCCGGAAGTCTCCTAATTTGGTTATCAATAGGGCTGTGCGAGAACCCGAAATATCGGGATCGGGACGGGTACCCGAAAATTTCGAGAACCCAGTAATCATTTATTATTATTATTATTATTGTCATTGTCATTGTCATTGTCATTGTCGTTATTATTATTATTATCGTTGTTATTGTTATTGTTATTGTTATTGTTATTGTTATTGTTATTGTTATTGTTATACACGGACCGAGGTCCTTTTATACAAATGTATACAGTTTTTACAGTATAACTGATAAAAACAAAAAGAACACATAACAAAAAAAAGTCAACCTAAAATCTTAACCTAAGTCTTAACTAAAATTTACATAAAAATGGACCGCGCGAAACTAAACAAATACAGGTATGATTAACAAATAGTATTGCGAAATTTTGTTTTGAATGCCTGTAACGTGCCATTAAAAAAATCGATATTGCTGTAAAATATGTTAGAGCTAGCAATAATGCGATTTAATGGATTTATTATTCCATATGAGGTTTTGGATTTCATTGATTGAAATCTTGCTCTCGTTCTCAAAACATGTTCGGGCACATAGAAATTGGTTTGCCTCAGGAGTGCGGGACAATCTATATTATTATTAATTAAATTGAAGATAAAGCTCTGGTCGGAAACTGTTCTACGATCGGATAATGTTTCAAGGTTGACTGTGTTTAATATTATAGAATAATTATGATCAAAGAATGACATTGGGTTGTTTGTCGATTTATATTGATTTTAATGAATACATCCATAGTTCCGGATTTTTTATTCTATTATAGATGTTTTCGAAATTGAAAGAATGTTGTCCATCACGAATTCTTTTCAAGAGTGTTTTATGTCATATTCTCGAAATTTTCGGGAACCGGATTCCTTCGGGAATCTCGAAATTTTCGGGAACCCGACCCGACCCGACTCGACCTCTTCTCGACTCGTCCCGACCATCGGATTCCCGATATTTCGGTTTTAACCCTTTGCACTCGAAGCAATTTGAATTCCAATATCATGATATTTGTTCCAAGTTCCAACCCAGATCACTTTTGTTCTATATGTTTTATAATGTTTTATAAAAGTACCAAATTTTTCCATGTGTTTCCTGTTTCCTCTAAACATTTTACGTTGGCAGAATTCTGTAGAAATTAAAAAAAAGCAACCTACTTAAATAAATTCAACAATTGTCCAGGACTTCGAACACCTTTTTTTTACAAACACTGCAACAACTTCCACATCACTTTAGCAAAATTATCTTATAATTAGAATTCAAATAACCTACGTGAGTAAACTTTAGTTATTCATTGTAGAAAAAAATGAATTAGACTCTGTTAGTAAATAAAATAAGTAAAAGCTCGTCTCGTTCTTTCCATGTGCCTGAAATAAGGGATTCACGTATTTCATCATGAAGCTCGATAAACGCTAAGCCATAATTAACGCCGCAAGAGTTAGGGTGTTCGCTCACCGGAAGTAACACGGACTGAGCATCGAGAGGCCACAGTGGTTTCTCTGGTTTTGGTCTGGATGCGAAGTAAGCCGCAATTCCGGTCACTACGAGAACACCTGCAGCGCCGCTCAGGTAAGGCAGGTAGTCTTCGAACTGCGACTGAAACACTTCATACGTGCCATATTAGTTTATTAGTAGGCCTCACCCTGTATAATAATTAGACTGATTGCAAGACACAGAAACCAAATAGAAATTTCTTTCTTCTTTTAACTGTCTTATTAAGCTGAAATTAATACACTGATGTCTTCAAATTTTCTTAATTCATCCACTACTTTAAATTGTAAATGTCCATTTTCGTAATAAATGCATAAAATCCGCAGTCTAATAATAATTTACCTACATTTATAACAATGTACCATCTATAATAATAATAATGTGTACATTATATTGTTTTATGGCAAACATTACGAGAGAACAATCATAATGCAAAATCGAATCCAACTTGTCTAATTGTGAATAATGTAGAAGTGCATTCAATTCCACGAAAATAGGTTTATACATTATTGTATTAGACATAATTATTTGAAGCAATCGTAATGTAATATGGATATTGTGTATCTACTATTATGTAGACATAACTACTGCCTTATATGTAGATATGCACTGACATCCGAACGGAAAACTAAATCGATTCAATATTAATTATTCATATTAATGAAATTAAGGATGAATTTATCCAGATTTGTTAAAGAACTCACTAAAAACAGCATCAGACCTGAAAGACCCATCTTTGCAGTTTGTGGGCACCGTAAAAACAGTCTAAGTGTGGATTTATAGTGGAGCTGCGAGCATCGATGATAGCGGCGCGGTGAAAAGAAACCAACATACGTGACAACATTTCGACACATACTAATGAAAAAGTACATATGTATTTCCTTTGTTTTTCTTTTTTTTTCACCGCACAGCTCACCTCGCTGCTCCACTATAAATCCACCCTTATGGTTGAAATAGACTTGAGCAATTTTTATTTCCCACAGAGATCCGCAGTAGATAAATTAAAGGACTCGAGCGATGTTGATATATTGTTCTGCACTTATTAAAATTATCAGAAGAGGAAATGCATGTTCACCTAACTTCTGTTTCTTAACAGAGTTACACAATAAAAGGGGGTCATTCGCACCAGAAAGAATTGGAATGGTTTTTAAAATCCACGTATTCTACATCAAACTACTTACAACACGACACATTTCAACAAATTATTTATCAAAATCATTGTGATCATTTCAATTTCGGATGAGTTTATCCAGATTTGTTAAAGAATTAACTTGGGCAATTGTTGTTTCCTATAAAATCCGCAGTTGACAAGTAATGTTTCGCTCGCAGAGTTTCGAGGTACCATGGTTGAACTGCATAATTGATTCGGTTGCTGGCACATGCTAGATCCGCAGAACGTTCGAGTTGACGAATCGATTAAAATCTCCCATTCCGTAGATCCAATAGCACGGAACAGATCGCGACGATGAGGAGCCGAGGAGAGAACGAAATGAAAAAAGGAGTAACTCGCGAGGAAGAGAAAACTGGTGCGAGTAGGTACGCGTTCGGAAAGGTCGGTCTGCGCAAATCATGCGTCAGACTGCTGCGGACCGCGGCGGGTTCTATCAAATTAAAGGTGCACGTGAAACCCGACTGTGCACGCGGTGAGCGAGCCGCGTCGTTGTACTTACTGTTAAACTAATTTGCACGGTGGCGTTCACCCGAGAATATCCCCCTGGGCGGACGACTGCACAGCTGATTCGCCGATTCACTTCCGATGGAAATCGAAAAAAAAATCGTCGCCGCCGGCAAATGCCAGCGAGAAACTAGGGTCAGATCCGCGGCATGACAACGACGGTACCGGTAACACGCGCTGCGGCTTTTTACTGGCGTCGTACAGCGCCGTGACGTAAGCTCCCGAATCGATGTCGCCCACTGCAACGACCCTTACTATACTAGCCACCCCGAGCTTTCCCTTGGCCACGGACACGCAGGCGTGATCGAAACGAACGAGCAGTGAAAGTGCACAGCCACCACTCAATGCACACTCACTTCACCGGGTGGGGGGCTCCTCCCCGCCCGATCGTATCTTGCCGCGATTCATCGATCATACCAGTCTATATCTAGGCTAGATCATCACCGGACTGCGGATATTTGTGAATTTATGACAAAGAAATTTATTTGCTAATTTTTAACCCGTGGAATTGAGTAGTGAATTTAAGAGAGAGAGGCACCACTAAAAACAGTTGCACGTTACACTCGCCCACAGAGAAATACAATAAACAGAAAAAAAGATCGCGGAGGAAGAAAAATGGGGTAGCTGGAAGTCGAGTGGTAGTCTGTCGACGATAAGGACATTGCGTGGCCAACATCGAATCGTTGCTCTCGATTGGCGGCTATTTAAACGCAGTCCTTCAGCCTCGGCCTCTCAGCGAAGGATTCGTTTGCAGTTCGAAGCGGTATCCGATCGACATCGGTTCAGAAATCATGGGATTTTCGATTGTTTCGGACTAGAGTCGGTCATTGTAGACCATGTTCTACGTGATGAGTTCTTCTCAGTACTTGTTGCTATTTATCTTTGGATCTTTCTGCATGTACGGACTGTGGAGGACGAGCTCGCTCTCTTGGCAGACGTCAACTGTGCACGCGAAAGCGTCGATACAGTTCGACCTGTCAATCCCAGCCTCATCTCCCTCGGCGGTCCATCGGTTTTACAACAGGACCAGCCGGAAGCCTAGCGATAGGATCCATAGAAGGTATCGGGGCGCGGTGTCCAAGTACATGCTCGAACTGTATCATCGTAGGTCGGACGTGGACATAGTTCGAGCTCTGCAGCCTATCCACGTGACAGGTAATTATTTATTTATTTTTTGTTTATTATTATAAGGTTTTTGTACGTCACATCAATATCTAGGCCATTAGCGACGAACTTTCACGATGACTTCAGATTTTGTGGAACCGATTAATTTCTTTAAGGAATTCTATAGTATTTCTTGTGTGCTTCTCGGATGTAAGGGTAGGGTTCGAGTTGATTTTAAATTTGAAACGCTGGGTAGAGAAGTTTTGGCCGTCGTACGAAAGGTGAAGATCTGTCTTCTTTATGAGATATCCATGTGTTATCTTGCAGTGACCGGTAATTATTTACTTTGGGGCACTCCTCATCGATTTTAATCTTTTGCACTCGAACCTGTCTTCACAACCACTCTTCCCCTATTTTCGCAACATAATTTGTCCCCCGTGTGTTAAATCGGGGTTCCTTCTACTTGATCGACAATGTTTACATCGATAATATTTCCCCACTATACAGGCTGTCCCAAAAGTATTCGCGAGTCTCTGATATTCAACTCACTTCTACACCTGAAGCTATATGTCCACATTGAAGCAGCATCGAGCAACTTTCTGGCGTACATCGTGTTGTTCTTTCATCCGGTATAAAAAGAAGGCAACATGTTCCGAGCGTTGTCCTGTACAAGGTTGCCGCTGGTTTAGGGTTAATTAACGCTCTAGTTCGTATTATTTATATTCGTAAAACATACATATCGTTCGTAATGATATAACGTTTAGAACACTTCAAAGTTCAGAGTTAAAGTTCCGAGTTATAATTTAAAGTTTAAGTTCACAGTTAAAGTTCAAAGTTAAAGTTCGGAGATTTTCAAAGTTAAAGTTCAGAGTTAAAGTTCCGAGTTAAAGTCTAAGTTCAAAGTTAAAGTTCACAATTCAAGTTGAAATTTAAAGTTCAAGTCCAATTTTGACACTGTACTAAAACGAAGGTACAGTCCGTAACGAATACTAAGGGCCAAGTATGCCAATAAACAATTCGAAAATAACAGTGTTCCAATTCGTGATCGTAGCACTAGCCCAAACACGATGTCTAGATAATTCTAGACACAACAAGAGGCGACAGAAAGTTGCTCGACATTGCTTCGGTGTGAATACAGCTTAACGATTGTCAACAGGTCCAACAGGCGACAGAGCAAGGATCCTAGTGTTCTCAGTTCCGACAGTGGACTCTGAAGAGACATTAGAGGTCGCCGAGTTGCTAGCTCCAGCTGGATTAATCCTCCGAGTGCGCCTGGATCAGGTGAACACCTCGAAGAGTTGCGTATCAAGACGCGAGGACAGCTGGAGGGCGTTCAACGTGACTTCCGGTGTAGCTAGCAGAGACGGTAGCACGGTAAGGCTTCGCGTGTACGGCAGAGTAGGATACCAACCTTGCAGAGACGGTCCGATCTTGTTGCTGAGTTACAGCAAGATCAAGAACAAGCGGCCGCGTCGATCTATTCAGGAGGAGGAACAGGAAGAGGAAGACGGTCCTCGGAGACGGCGCAGGAATTCCTGCAGGCGGCGCTCTTTGTACGTGGACTTCGCGTTGATCGCGTACGACGAGTGGGTCGTTGCCCCGCCAGGCTACGAAGCGTATCAGTGCGCTGGGAAGTGTTTCTATCCGTTCGGAGACCACCTAAGCCCCACGAAGCATGCGATCGTGCAGACCCTGGTGCACGGGGCTCTTCAAGGCGCCGAGGGTGTCAACAAGCCTGTCGGCAGGGCCTGCTGCGTGCCCACCAGGCTAGCACCCACTAGTCTTCTCTACCTGGATGCCAGTGGCACGTTGACTTATCAATATGGATATGAGGACATGGTTGTCGCCGAATGTGGTTGTCGTTAAATGTGGTTGTCGGTAGGAGCTGTGTCGTCAATCAGGGAAAATTGGAGGAATACTGAGAATTCCAAATCAATATTAATATTTTGAAATTGGAGGAATACTGAGAATTCAAAATTCATATTAACCTTCCGTCGGGCGCAACCGATCTGAGAGGCGCAGCGCGATCATTTAGTATCCGGGAAACACAAGCGACTTAGTCACCCCCACCCTTGGGAAGGGCCAAAAGGGTATAGACGGCACCAAGTGCACTATTTCCCTAACAGCAGTTGTATAAATGAACTTAATCAGGTGCTTATCCCGTCAAGCACTCGGCGGTCCAGATATTGCGCCCGACGGAAGGTTAATATCTTCGTCTTCTTGCATCTCGTATGTCCTAAATCCTAACCAAAAGTGTAAAAGTGACAACACTTACACGACTTTGCACAAGTGTTTCCTGGTAGTCAATCAGCTAAAAGAAGACTGTTATTACCAGACTGGGGATTTTGTATATTTATCATAAATTGAAACAGTAAAAACGTTAGAAGATAGTAAACAAATTCAGAAGGAAATTTTTATTTCTCTACAGTTTGCAAAGATCCACTGTCCAACAAACTTCAACTTTTTTTATGTTCCCTAATTAATGTTGGGTCCTTCGTATAGAGTTTTTTGCGCTGATTTCCAATCAGTTTCTAAATTTTCTCCTATACGCACAGTTTTTGAGGAACATGGCTCTGAAAAAACATATTTTTCAACTTTAAACAAATATTGTGGTGTTATTATAAAAGATATTGAATTGTTCCTTGCAGCAAAAGATTCTGTAAACTTTCCCGAATACAGTGATATGCAATATTAATACATTATGATTGTTTAAACATGTTTAAACAATGATTAAAGACGGAGAGACACCACTTTTGCACCAATTTTTGAAGATATTTTTGAATTTATCTAAAAAAATAAGGGTCCTGCGAAAAATCGAACTATACGACGCGATATTTCAAGATGAAATAGTGGTTTCTCAAGATAAAAGTCTGCTCTATCGCGTGGTATAGTTCGATTTTCCGCAGAACCCTTATTTTTTGAGATAAATTGAAAAATGTCCTCAAAAATTGGTGCTAAGTGGGGTCTCTCCGTCTTTAATCATTATTTGAACATGTTTCAACAATCATAATGTATTAATATTGGATATCGCTGTATTCGGGAAAGTCTGCAGAATCTTTTGCTATAAAGAACAATTATCTTTATAGCAAATATTATTATCAATATCTTTTATGATAATACCACAATATTTGTTTAAAGTTGAAAAATGTTTTTTTTTTCAAAGTCATGTCTCTCAAAAACTGTGCGTCTAGGAAAAAAATTGAAAATAGATTCGGAATCAGCGCGAAAAACTTTACAAGAACCACCCAACAGTAGTTGTGGAACAAATTTGGTGTTGGACAGTGTTATTACTCGTGAAAAATTTCATTATTTTCTTGCCATATTGTTGGGTGACCTAATATTAGAAAATTAATGAGCACAAATTCATTTTTGTTTAATCCTGAGTTTTTATAGAATATATTATATACATATACATTTGTAATATCATGTACAAAATGGTCCATATACGATGAGTAGGGAGTTTGAGAAGGTGTGATACAGACTTTTATAATTCTTATCTTATAAACTAAAGAGAACTGTCATTATTGTTTTATTGTCATTAAGTTTGCTAATCTGAGACTTGTTCATTAGAAAAATATAAAACACTTTATCACTGTATATCAATTTTTATAAAGTCGACGTTATTGTACACAATAACGTATCGAATATTACCGTACTCATTTCAACTTTTGTAGCTTTTAGCTGAAATGGTATTACCATTATTATTGTTCAAAAATTGTAAAATTGAAGCGGTTTGAGACATTTGTTCAAAGAAGGTATAAAAAAAGAAGCGTGTACATACCAATTTCGACGTAATAAAAGGAACATAATACACACACATATCTGTAACAAAAGCGAAGGCCAGCGGCTTATCTAGGCACGGGCTTTATAGGCTGCAGCCCGTTTGAGAAAAACATAAATTATATAAAATTTTTTGGTAGTTCAGCTAATTTGAGTTAATTATAAATTACGGGTCAGCGCTGGCGAAGGCATGATCTACTTTGCATTTAGTGTCGTTTATTATTTTCCTGTTTCCAATCCCACGAACACAGGGTTCAGTGTTAAACGTGTTCCAAATAATGCTATTTAAAAACAAGCAAACAAAAATGTTTAATTGTAAGATTTAAATAAACTGTTTTTATAATACATGTTTTAAAATCCTACATGTTTGTTCCTTCGTTTAGATTCAAGAAACTTGAGCTTGTGTTTGTTCAAGAATATCATATTAACTGTAAATGTACAAAGATTTATAACAATGTATTACTAAATTTTCCAAAATCTATCGAACCTCCCCAGTCTCCCCCATCCGAAATATTATTTGAACTATTCGAACGCTTACTTTAATAATATTTAAATTCTGGTACTTGCAGCATTGATAACAGATTCATATAAACATTCCGATGCTTAACAATCTAATAAAAATTTACAGTAGAAAAATAAGGATTCTCCATTAAATGCAGTTCATGGAACAAAATTACCTTGTTAAATGTGTTCAATTTATCTCGACACAGAAAAATGTTTATGTACCTTTCAATTTTTTACTCGATATGTAACAAATATCGTCAACGTGGCACCTTCTCTAAGGTATCAAAAATACACCTGTGTGGGATAGAGAATCTTATTATACAAAAATACATAAAGATAGATATCCGAGCAACCGTAGCTGGATCCAAGATAGATAAAACTGCTACCAACCGGAATGACTTCCAGTGACTTCTATCAACGAAAGACACTGTTTGCGAATCGGAAATTACAGGTGGGTGATCATATAGTATCAAAAAAAATATATTACCGTAGTAATCTTGTGATATAAGACGAACGGATAGGACCGGCTTTCATCGTATTTCGGATCAGAGTTGCAATCAGTGTCGCCAGTTGAGGCCGAATCTGGCCTCAATTACTCTCCTTCTTATCCCTTCCACTATCCCATTCCAGCACCACGCGCACACTCCAACGTCCCCCATTAAGACCGTATAGTCCAGTCAACGAAAAGTTGTAGACGGAAATAGAAGGAACACGATTTTTAACTTTGGGACTTTGTTTGGACTAGTTAGGAAGTAAACATACTAAAAGTCCACTACTTTTTCGGTTTTCCGCGTATATCTCGGAAACTATGCGTCCTAGCGATTAGACTGTTCTATACGAAATTAAAGCTGACATAATGTGCCACAAGATTTATTGAATTCAGTTTTTCGCTGTCTCCCATAGTTTCCGAGATATCCGCGCTCAAAGTTCACTAATTATGCTGAGGAGTTAACTAGTCAAATAAGGCAAAAATTTCTTTTTCACAATTCGTGAACTTTGAGCGCGGGTATCTCGGAAACTATGCGTCCTAACGATAAGACCATTCCATACAAAATTAAAGCTGACAAAATGTGTCAGCTTTAATTTTGTATGGAATGGTATTATCGCTAGGACACATAGTTTCCGATATATATACGGAAAACCGAAAAAGGTGACTTCTACGCGCCCCCTGTAGCCCGCTCACCTCCTAGGAGTGGAGACTTTTAGTATGTTTACCTCCTAACTAGTCCAAACAAAGTCCCAGAGTTAAAAATTGTGTTCGTTCCATATCCCTCTACGCCCCCCTTATGAGCATTCATTGACTGAAGTAGTAGACCACGGTGCCCGTGCCGTAGACTGGACTGGTCATCAGAGAGGGGGTACTTGATTCCTCTCGATTGCTGGCGACCTGGCGACACTGGTTGCAATGCGGCTTGACTTTATTCTTGAATATGTTAAGGGGGAACTATACCCTCGGATTGTAACTGGAAAGGAACTATTTATCAATGTTATCAACGTCTGTGCAAAAAACAATTTTGGTAACATTGATAAACAATTGATAAACACGCAACTGCCTAACGAACACGAGATAGAGTTGCTTGCTATTTCCATATTCTATTCAGCTCGTCGCGAATGCCGTTATACAGGGCAGGTCGCTCTCTTATTAGTGCCACCGATTAGAATATCTACCTCGTCTGTGTCAGTTTTGCTATGATCCCACGTTGATAGCAGTGCAGCAGTGAAATGTTGCACAATATCGCAGCACTGATCGACAGTCCTCCTAATTAGGCGCCATCTCGTCTAAATGAACTGATCTAAAATTGGCTCTAGACTAGCTCTGCATCAGAGAGGCCTCTGTCTTCATGGGGAAATCTATGTTAATGTGAATGAAATCACGGGAATCGATTTTTTGTCCTTATACGAGCATATTTTGAGCTGCACAAAGGTTCATTTGATAGAGGAAGGTTCATCACAGGGTGCTCATCTCATCATATCAGTCAAAAAAAGTCTCTTTGAGACAGGAAAATACATTGAAATCTGCGGTTATTTTTCTAGACTTTTTCTCTACTTTGGGCACTCATATTATTAGATATAAACATAATCTTGTTAAATCATGAGATGGGCACCCTGTATTTAACCTTTCTCTACAGAATGAGTCCTCACCCAGCCCAAAATATGCTGAAATAAGGACAAAAAATCGATTCCCGCAAACCCATGTTTCTACCCAAAATCTACTAAGATTCTAGTTCCTTTCTAGTTACTTCAGTAGGGTATAGTTCCCCCTTAAGAGCGGTAACAACAAGACCATAAAGTTGTCAGCCGAGCGGCGACATCTTTCCCGGGAAAAAGATAAAATATACCCTCTCGTTCTGGCACTAAGCAGTGTCGACCGAACTGCACAAGAAGAAGAGGGGGTTGCGATCTCCTTATTTCGAAACAAACATCATCGCCTTATATCGGAACAACATTGTATTACTGGGCGCAATGCAACGAGCGAGGTTCTATTGTACACCCAATGTATGCAACGCAGGTCCATCGTAGCGCACGTGAAACTACACTGAACATGTCCCACAGTACGCACGGATAGCGAGAAAGAATGTATTCGATAAAATTGTCTTTGTAAACTTTGTAGGGAGCAACATTTAACTCCCCAGCACTCTCGCAGATGGCGCAGTTAGCACCGCTGCCAGCTGGCAGCAATTAGGCGACGAGATGGCCTAGGGATTTTACCCGAAGCACTCACGGCTTCCTCACCGAACGCACGCACGCAATAAAGCAGTATTACAACCGTAACCACGTCTTCCCAGTGTTGTACCTATTCCCGCTGGTAGGCTTATACCTACACCCTAATCAAGTCTTGCAACACTGATCATAGAGACTCTACCACCTTCGAGCACATCTCGTTGTTCTTGCTGTTCAGATGATACGATCTGCCAGGGTTGTGAACTCTCATCCTCCTGGTCTTCCTCAGCTTGTGCCTGCTGCCGGCTATTCTCTCGACCTTGTACACCTGGTATTTTACGACGTTCGATGGCTGGCTGAGCCTCATGCACAGAGACACTGGCCCAGAGAAGTCCACGTCCGTGGCTAACTCCAGTTTCGGCTCCGTCGTCATCGAGAATTCAGCCATACTCTGCACGAAGTCTGAGCGGACTTTGCTGCCACCTTGGATCACGACGCCAGCTTTCAGATCGACCAGGGATTGAGCATTCCTGGACCACAGACTCAGTTGGATCTGTCCAGCCAGGTCGAAGCTCACCGCACCCTGAACGTCGATCTCTGCGATCATGCCAGATTGCAATCGAATGTACTCGCTGTAACTGTGAACAGAAGACAGGATCTGAAACGCTGGAGTCCTCTCGGAAGCAGCGCCGGACCAAACGTGGCCCATCAACTCCCCTTGCCCGGAGAAGAAGACGAAAGGCCTGATGTTCACGCCTTGGAAGTCAACCTCCATCCCAGCTGTAACAGGCTCATCCTCTTGAGCGTCTTCCTGACTCGAAGTAGACACGAAGCCTCCCAAGCCACCGGCAAAGAGTCCCAGAGAGAAGAGAGCCTCCGCATGATCGTCTACTTCCAACACCACGTCGACAGTACCCCGTTTCAGTATTCCTGAGTTGATCTCCTGAACAGTCACCAGAGTTCCGTTGCTATCCGCAGATGTCAAGAAGTCTCGCGTGAATGCTGTACTCAAACCACGTTGGGCGAGCACGTTATAATTGATCACTCTCTTTCCATACTCCTTTAGAACCTCGTCTAAGTTCTTTGCTAATTGCGCGTCCTTCTTAGAGACCTGCTCCAAACGCTGGCTCAAGTACTTCCGGATTTCATAGGCTGGATCAGAGGCAGCTAAGAACTCCACCAGACCGTGGATGTCCTCTTTGGATGGATTGTTCTCGAGAATGATGTCCAACGCGACGGTTCTTGCGCTGCTGTCCCTCTTGGGCCCACCGATCTGGTAGAAGACTCTCCTGGCTGCTATCTTCATCTCGTTTGTCACAGAGTCCTTCGGTAAGACAGCCAACGCTCTCCACGCTGCCACGGTGATGGCTTTGTTGTCGCTGGTTGCGAACTTCAACAAAGTTGGGATGGAAGCTTTGCTTCTCAGGTTCCTGAGAGCCCTTAGGAACTTCAGCTTGCACTCTTCGCCGGTGCAAGTCTCCAGGCCGATCTCCAAACTGACCCTAGCTTTTTCGACTGCAACCGATGACCCCAGATGACGAGCCATCGCTGCCGCTGTTAAGGCTATCGTTTCGGACACTTTGTCGTTCTGCATCGTCTCCTCGGATCGCTTCAAAACGTCCTTCGCGATGTCCGCGTCCGGCGTCGGCGATAAAGACAGAGCCCACAAGTATCTCTCGGTGTCGTCGCCCACCTCGTCCTGTCTCAAGACTTTCATCGCCGCCAGATGTCCCGCCATCGTTGACGAACATCCGATCAGGTCCAGTAGCTGCGGTTTTATATGACGGTATCGTGGACTCTTCAGGATCCTCAACAATTCATCCGATGAAGCCGATTTGACTAAGGGTAGCAGCTTGTTGAACGCCGAAGCAGACTTCCCGGTACCCAGAGCCGCGTTTTCTAGAGCGCTGCGGTGCTCCTCGATCGCTTGCTCTAGCTGAAAGTAGAATTTCAGGGTTATTTTACAGCTGAATGTTTAAAGACTAACGATGTGGCGTGTTTATTAGTCCAGTCAACGAAAAGTTGTAGAAGGAAATGGAAAGAACACAATTTTTAACTTTGGGTCTTTGTTTGGACTAGTTAGGAAGTAAACATACTAAAAGTCCCCACCCCTAGGAGGTGAGCGGAGTACGGGGGCACATAGAAGGTACCTTTTTTCGGTTTTCCGCTTATAACTCGGAAACTATGCGTCCTAACGATAAGAACATTCTATACAAAATTAAAGCTGACGAAATGTGCTACAAGATTGATTCTATTCAGTTTTTCGCCATCTCGCATAGTTTCCGAGATATCTGCGCTCAAACTTCACTAATTGTGCTGAAGAGTTAGGTAGTCAAATAAGGCAAAAATTTCTTTTTCACAATTAGAGAACTTTGAGCGCGGATATCTCGGAAACTCTGCAAGATAGCGAAAAACTAAATAGAATCAATCTTATGGCACATATTGTCAGCTTTAATTTTGTATGGAATGGTATTATCGCTAGGACACATAGTTTCCGATATATATACGGAAAACCGAAAAAGGTGACTTCTACGCGCCCCCTGTAGCCCGCTCACCTCCTAGGAGTGGAGACTTTTAGTATGTTTACCTCCTAACTAGTCCAAACAGAGACCTAAAGTTAAAAATTGTGTTCCTTCCATTTCCCTCTACACCCTCGTTATGAGCATTCATTGACTGGACTATATGTCTTTTTACGATAAAACGAAGGAGCCTCGCTACCAAATGTTTATACTACAACTAAATGAATGTGTAAATATTAATTTGCAAAAATACTTCAATCAAATCGTACGATGTGAATATCAAACATGCAATTGCATGTATTATTTGGTATTATAGGAAGCGTTTATCAAAGTGTTACATCTAAAGGACAACATATGTATACAGGGTGTCCCACGCAACTGGAACAGGCAGTACCTCCTAAACGGTTGGGAGTAGAAGATGTCACGAGTAAAAGTTGAATGGTATCAGACGGTGCATAATATGCAACTAATTGTATGCACTTTTGTGCACCGGTGCATCAGAAAAATGCAACTGCACTTGTTCTTAAAATGAAATGTTCTCTTTTTTATCCCGTAGATCAGGCATGCACAGCTCTTTGCTCTCAGAGCAGCTCCCGTGCTCCCAAGTTGCTCCCCGTATGCTCTCAGAGCAGATCGGACGTATGGAAGGGGAACCCACTAAGCGTGACTTGTAAACAGAGTACGAGAGAAGACGAGTGGGAGGGGCGTGGGGAAGTGGAGAGCGCGCCGGAGTGGTCAGACTACAACAACGTAGACGCCGCCCCCACTCTTACACGCTTTCGTGGTCCCAAAGCGCTATTTCACTATTTTGAGAGCGACAGAGCGAGTCCGATGTATACAAAACGGACGAGACAGAGCGAGCGATCAATCAATTGCCATGGTCGGCATAGGTGGCGTAGAACTACATATACATATAGTATGTTTGTAG
>CM052279.1:10472057-10494588 GCA_028455765.1 Lasioglossum oenotherae
CACACACACACACACACACACACACACACACACACACACGCACGCACGCACGCACACGCACACGCACACGCACACGCACACGCACACGCACACGCACACGCACACGCACACACACACACACACGCACACATACGGACATTTTGATAAAAATAGTCTAAAATTACTCCAATGATCATGAAACGTGAAGATCTGCTAAAAAATCGATTTTCGATTTTCGGGGTCATTACAATAACTTCCCTATAAAATCGGGAAGTTAAAAAGTGCATACAATTAGTTGCATATCTTGCACCGTCTGATACCATTCAACTTTTACTTATTACATCTTCTTTTATTCCCAACCGTTTAGGAGGTACAGCCTGTTCCAGTTGCGTGGGTCACCCTGTATCTACAAAGTCTCGTTCTGTATTTCTAAGGCAAGTTTGACGTTGTTGTATTATCTTCACATTTAACCATTTGAATAAATCGTTACATAAACATTAAAACTTCAATTTTTGTTCATCGAATACAACGGCAACGTTCCATTGTTTGTCTGAATAGTGATTCAAATTAAAATATACATAGAACCCTAGATAGAACCCTAGTTGTAAGTCAACGTCATATCACATACCACATTCTTAATATGAATAAATAATGTTGTCCACGTTTTAAAACGACACTTAAGATACTCAGGTTTATAATATCGCGATGACAAGCATCTTTTAATTAGGCATTTAGAAAACATTTTCATTAGCAATTACATAATTACGCAACCTCTTCAAGGATACTGATAACGTACTTCAAAATATGTGTATGTATAGTTTATCATAAGTTAAAATTATTCTAATTGTAAGTAGAAAAGAATCCATTGGAAAACTATTCACTGAACAATCTCTAAACAATAAGAACAAACAACCAGTAGTACGGAAACGTTGGTAATATTTTACACGCTTAATTAAATCATTTTTGTTACGTTCAAACATTTGCCTCTGATGAGGTTGATAAGTTATTGACAATACGTCTTGAGAGTACAATATGTAGTTGAAATAAAGAGTTTCCAAACCGGAAGTGTGTCTTCTATTAATAAAATTTCCGCTAGCATAATCTACATATATTTCCAACTGAAGTGCGTCGATTTGGTAGGTCGTTCCATCGATAGCCTTCCGAGATATTTCGGCATAATGTATATCGCATACTGATCTAAAGATTGTTCCGTCGCCAAAACCAATATTATAAGGACCTTACAAAGACCGGGAAGCCTAAAATTACACCTTCAGATTGGCGACTTCCTCACACGTTTCCTGTTATCTATTTATTTACTTTACGTGAGCAATATTCTAATTAAGGGGGTAGGATACTTTCAGATTGTAACTAGAAAGGAACTAGAATCTTACTACATGAGTCGAAAATATGGGTTTGCTATTTTTCACTTAATGTCCTTATACGAGCCAATTTTCGGCTGGTTGAGGGTTCATTCGAAAAAGGAAGATTCGCCGCAGGGTGCTCTGATCATCAGGTTAACGAGATTATGTTTATATCTAATAATATGAGTGTCCAAAGTAAGGAAAAAATCGAGAGAAAATTCCGCAGACTTCAATGTATTTTTCTGTCTCTAACAGCCTTTTTTGACTGATGTGATGACCAGAGCACCGTGCGGTGAACCTTCCTCTTTCGAATAAGCTCTCACGCAGCTCAAAATTTGTTTGTACAAGGACATTGTAAGGAATAAGCCGTATTTATTTGTAAAACCGTAAAACGCATGGATAACCAATCGTTGACAGACGTGTTTGTCGCGGGCGCTCGTTTCGATCTGCCTCCTTTTTACAATTCGTTGGCGATTGTAATTTTACAATTCTTCTGTTCTTTGCGATATTGTATTTTATAAATTTACCTATACATAGGGTTGTCTGTTAATACACACACGTACATACATACAATGCACACATACATCATTCGTACTTTAACCCTATAACATTAAGCGAAAAATCGCAAACCCATGTTTCGACCCAAAATCTAGTAAGATTCTAGTTCCTTTCTAGTTAACTGCAGTTCCTTTTTAGTTTAACTCCCCTGCTTTTCCCCTTCCACTATCCCGTTCAATCACCATGAGCACACTCCAACGTCCCCCACTAAGACCGTAGACTGGTCACGTGACATGCCGCACACGCAACGTGTCACATAATACCCTGGTCATCAGAGATGGGGTAAATTGTATTCTCCTCGATTTTCTCGATCTGGCGACACTGCTGCCACCACTGCCGCTTAACTTACTAACTGTACTACTAGTGGGAAGGTTTGATGGTGGGGACTTTGCAGTTCTCGGTAGGGAATAAGTTGGAACTGTTGGAACTCCCTGATGTAAATCACTCTCTGGCGTATGAAATAGTCCAGTCAATGAATGCTCATAAGGGGGGCGTAGAGGGAAATGGAAGGAACACAATTTTTAACTTTGGGACTTTGTTTGGACTAGTTAGGAGATAAACATACTAAAAGTCCCCACCCCTAGGAGGTGAGCGGGCAACAGGGGGACGCGTAGAAGTCACCTTTTTCGGTTTTCTGGTTATATCTCGGAAACTATGTGTCCTAGCGATAAGACCATTCCATACAAAATTAAAGCTAACAAAATGTGCCATAAGATTGATTCCATTCAGTTTTTCGCTACCTCGCATAGTTTCCGAGATATCCGCGCTCAAAGTTCACTAATTGTTCTGAAAAGTTAGCTAGTCAAATAAGGCTCTTCCTTTTCACAATTAGTGAACTTTGAGTGCGGATATCGCGGAAACTATGCGTAATAGCGAAAAATTGAATGGAATCAATCCTGTGGCACATTTTGTCAGCTTCAATTTTGTATGGAATGGTCTTATCGCTGATAAGAAAGGGGACCTTCTACGTGCCCCCTGCACCCCGCTCTCCTCCTAGGAGTGGGGACTTTTAATATGTTTACCTCCTAACTAGTCCAAACAATGTCTCGAAGTTAAAAATTGTGTTCCTTCCATTTCCCTCTACATCTTTTCGTTGACTGGACTAAAAACAGAATTTGTAATACGAGTGAACGTGTTTCAAACTAACCGTTTGACATCCGCCGCTGGGACACGTGGCCGGCTCCAACTGGAGTTCGATACTGGTCTTCATGAATCCAGGTTGTAGCGCAGCGATAGCTTCTTGCAGGGTATTAGCCTGTACACGGTTCGGTGTCAAAGCCCCGGAGACCTCTTCAAGGATGCCTTCCGACGTAACAATGGTGCCAACTTCCGGTCTCGCGGACAACGTCATGTTATGGCTCTCCTTGACGTGAACCGAGCTTGGCAGAAGGTAGTGCGACAGTTCGTAACTGGCATGGTGGACGCTTGCGACCTTCACACGGAACAGTGGATTTGGATGTTGTTTCTTCGACAAATCAGTGATGTGCTCGCAGTAAGTCTTTTCTTTCAGGATCGACTTTGGCCCCGTGGAATGATAAGTCGCATTGCAGAGGCCGGAGGCGTCCCGTTCTTGGAACTCGCCGTCGAACACCTTGTATTGGAAGAAACTAGCCAGGCCACGTTTCAAATTCGCTGAAGAAACGGTCTCTGACGGATCCATGTAGATTGACTGTATCTCGCCATGTCGCCACAAAACCAACACCGGCTGTTCACTGACACTGTTCACCCTTGACGAATGCTCCACGAAACCTTCCGGTTCTGGAGCTCTGCGAGATTTGATCCACAACTGCGGCGACAGAAGCTGCAAAAGAAATAGAAGAAATTATGGCTCAACTTTACCTACGGAAACCAAAAACATTTAACTTTCTTTAATGTAATCCTGTAACTTTTGGCGAGGAAATGCCGAAAATTAGTTTTAATATTAGGAATCCACTGGTTCAAAAGCTATGCGTGTGTGAAGTTGAGCAACTTCAAGTGTTTCCGACGGATCAGGGCGTCGCACAGTGGTGCGAAATGGCCAAAACGCGGTCAAAAATCCGTAAAACTGAAACTATCCAACGAATTTGTTTAAAATTTTGTGGACAGTTTGCCACAGGTACAACGCTTAAATGGCAAAAAAAATTTTCAAAAAATTATTAGAAATTAAGTAATATGGACTAATTGGAAATCTCTGTTTTCGGCTGATTTTTTTATTAATGTAAGCAAATCTTAAAAGTGTTAAGCGAACAGTTTCGGAGTCTATTAATCATATATATATACAAGCATCCATTTTTATATATTACGATAGTAATACTGGAGGTTCGTAAGATATTCGGGAGGTCTTTCTTTTTGAAATTGAAATTAAAATTGAAGAACAAACACTAACTCGAACAAATAATACCAATGCTGATACTGCTAGATTATGACTATATATAAAAACAACACTGTTTATGATCTTAAAGACGTCTTTTTAGGACGTAAGACTTTCAGATCTAAAATAGACGTAAAATGACGTCCATTTAAGACGTCGTGTGCACACAATCTGGGATTTTATTAAAATACAGTTCGCATTAACATAAGTAAGTGCTTGTAAGTGTTAAGTTTAAGTAAAATGAAACACTAGGTTTTTGTGCATAATTTTCTGTTAATACTAACAGTTAATCAAAGTGTAAATACTAAGTAATAATATTAAAAAAATACTATATTTCATCCTTTACAGAACCGTATAATTACTTCAATATATATTTGTAGAAGGTTTTACATAATTGCTTTATTTATAGCGTATGACTCACTGTTTCTTTTCACGGTTTAGCTTATAACGGAATGCAGAATTCTGTTCCTATGAATGACACTGTACATAATTATCGAAGGAGATACGATAAATGTTGTGATTATCCGAGCTCTATGTGTGCAACAGATAACCTTTACTTTGGAGTAAACGCTGCTGTTAGGCAGATGTAGCGGATTCGAACGGAATATTTTAAATTAGGAAATCTCTTCTTCAATTTCGAAATAAATGTTCGTCAGGTATTGCAAATAATAAATATACCGTACATCTCATTGCGATATATGCAATTTAATTAACGGAACAATTAATTTGATATATATTCACGTGAACAGTTAACAGTTAATGGACTTACTATTAGTTATACTTAATAAAAGAATCTTTGCAATTAGTATGATCATACACACTGTTAATGATTGGTAGACAGCGGATTTTATGCATTTATAACTAAAATGATTTAGGTTTAACCTAAAACAGTAAGCTCAAAGTATTAAACATATTAAGAAAGAAAATATTATACATTTTTGTTTCACTTCAGTTTATTGTAATTCAGCTAGAAAACAGATAGCACACATCTTAAAGACATCCACTTTACGTCTATTTCAGGTCTGAAAGTCTTACATCCTAAAAAGACGTCTTTTACCCCATAAACAGTATGGTTTTTATATACTCATAATCTAGCAGTACTAGCGTTGGTATTATTTGTTTGAGTTAGTAATATTATCTGTATTAGTGTCGGCATGATACATGACTAGGATAATCATATGGATATTGATAATTAGACAGCGGATTTTTATGCATTTATAGCAAAATTGAGTAGATGAAATTCAAAATTGTTGGAAAATTTGACAAATTCAAGATATTGATAGATAATTTCTCCTCTAATAAAATCATTAAGGGAGTAAGTAACATTCAATTTAGTTTCTGTTTCTTGCAAAACGATGCAGACAATTTTTATTTTACATAAAGATCCGCAGTCTACTGATAATTAATTAATTTTATATTTAGCTCCTGTGTCTGGCAATTGATGCACAAATAAAGATCAGGAGTGTAGTCATAATACATGGAAAATCATATGGACACTGATAATTAATTAATTTTATATTTTGCTCCTGTGTCTGTGAATGGATGCACAAACTATAAAGATCAGGAGTGTAGAGACACATGATAAATCATATGGATACCTTACAATTAATTTCTTTAAAGTTTGTTTTTAAATCTACTCATTTCTCTTGCAAATACAGTAGGACCTCGTTTCACCGGCTTGATCGGCAGACAAACAGCCCGGATAAATTAAGGCCCGATGGATAATTAAAGTCCGATGGATAATCGAGACCCGAGAAACATAATTGAAATGTACATTATATTCCAAAATAAATTTTTTATTTTTGAAAATTTATTTGCCTTCATAATATCACACTTAAACGCAGTTTTTATTTAATGCAATTTGAATCTCGAGGTAGAGACTATTTCGCAGCACTGTTTAGACGTTTCAATACATTATGATACTTTATATAATACAATACAAATTGTAAACCACTACAGAAGCAGTTTTAAAGATGTACTGTTTTCTTAAATCTTGAACCCACAGTCATTCAGAAACGAGTAGGTCGGTTTACATTTGTTTATAACCGGGATCCGGTTAATTTAGGTCCTACTGTATATCAAATCCGCAGACTTGTACTAATAATGTTGACGCGACGTTTAATTCAAGCAACAACATCAAGTTCTCGTACCTGTATCCTGAGCAAAAAGGTATCATGATCGGTAGGCTGCTGCCAAACAGCGGTCACGTTCAGCTCACCGGTGAGTCTCAGGCCTACGTCGCCGCTGGTCCTCGAGGGGGCAGCCTCGCTGAAGAGCAAGGTCGTCGTCAGCTTGTACTTAAGCCCGCTGACCACGTCCCAGGCCCTGGCGGCCCCGGCCATGGCTGCAAGAACAACGAACAGTCTCCAGTACATGGCCACCGTGAATAGTCGGCGAACGATCGGACCGGAAACAATAAGCTCGACGAAACTGAACGTTACGCGTTCCTCGAGACTCCGACTACCGGTCGACACCGAGCGTCAGACTAACCGGCAATTTTGGAATGTGACCCGGCGAGAGTCACGCGTCGACTGACAAAGACAAACATTGTTACCACGATATCCCCTCGTCTAAACCGATGAGACACACAGGATACCGGGGCCTTGTTGTGTTAGTGTATCGGCGAGCCTACAGATATGCGGGTAGCTCTTGTGTTCCCACCGCGATTGCGTGCGATATGCATGTGTGCCATAGGATGCTCGATTGCGCAGTGATTGGGTGCCAGAGTTTCTTTTTCTCCTGCTGTTCTGACTCCACCATATCGCGTGGGTCAATCCGCACGGTGGATCAAAAAAGTACTGGCACGTTTAGCTTCTTTCCGTGACAACGCGAGACGAACCAGTACAGTGACCCGAATTAATATTCCTACGCTATAAAAATGACGATAACTTTTTTAATATTGTACTGTACGATACGAACTTTGTTGGGAAGCTGGAGCAATTAGTTTACTACAGGATGTGAAAAGAAATTTTTTCCAAAAATTGCAATTAATCGGAATTGTAGAAAAAATAGTAAATAGTCCAGTCAACGAAAAGTTGTAGATGGAAATGGAAGGAACACATTTCTAATTTTGAGACTTTGTTTGGACTAGTTAGGAGGTAAACATACTAAAAGTCCCCACTTCTAGAAGGTGGGCGGGGTGCAGGGGGACACGTAGAACGTCCCCTTTTTCGGTTTTCGCGTATATCTCGGAAACTATGCGTCCTAGCGATAAGACCATTCTAAACAAAATTGAAACTGACAAAATGTGCTATAAGATTGATTCCATTCAGTTTTTCGCTATCTCGCATAGTTTCCGAGATATCCGCGCTCAAACTTCACTAATTGTGAAAAAGAAATTTTTGCCTCACGTTTTTTGCCTTACTTGACTAGCTAACTTTTTAGCACAATTAGTGAACTTTGAGCGCGGATATCTCGGTAACTATGCGAGATAGGGAAAAACTGAATCCCATGAATCCTGCGGCACATTCTGTCAGCTTTAATTTTGTATGAAATGGTCTTATCACTAGGACGCATAGTTTCCGAGATACACGCGGAAAATCGAAAAAGGGGACCTTCTACGTGGCCCCCTGCACCCCGCTCACCTTCTAGGAGTGGGGACTTTTAGTATGTTTACCTCCTAACTAGTCCAAACAAAGTCCCAAAGTTAAAAATTGTGTTCCTTCCATTTGCCTCTACGTCCCCCTTATGAGCATTCATTAACTGGACTAAAAAGTTGCATTGTACAGCTTTATTATGTGGGCCCATATCGAAAATTAAAAAATACGTTTTGTAGATCTGTGTCAATTATATGCACTGTGAAAGTTTATAATAAGTGAAAGTTTATATAAGAATCCTTAGATTTATTGCAGTTAGAAGCCGAAAATCGTGAAAATCCGCCATTTTTACCATTTTTAAACGTTCGTAGTTCATTGCAACGTCGACCGATTTTCACGAAATTTTCAGAATATGTTTTAATTCATATTATCGAAAAACAAATTTGACCCTGAATTTCAAGATCAAGAATTTTACAGCAACATTTTTTTACAGATCTTCATCGATCCGAAGATGTAGAATACGCCGATGGCAACCTAGACCAAACATTTTTCTACACCCTGTACAAAGATAACTTTTTCGTTTGACACTGAACACAGCATCGTTTAAATGGTGTGCCGTTCTTGTTTACATTAAGGCTGAACAGTAAATTGAATTATGGCCAGCGAGGCGAAACCACTTTTTAAATCGCGGAATTAACACGTGTTCGACGCGCCAAATCGATTTCACGGTTCACCTTGGATTTGCTTCCTAAGTCGCGACACTGCCGCAAGAAAATGAACGTTCTCTAGGAAAGAAGCAAAAGTCCAGGTCAGAATTGCGGACTTGGGCGGGGAGGCACTTATGTCAGCAGATATGTGCGTATGCCCGCGGTGTAACATACGTTCACACGGTTGCATGTACAGGGTGACTCACAAATAACTGGCAACAAGATCAAATTTCGAATATTTTCAGAGTATTGTCTACACGATTATGTTTATTAATTTGAAACAGTTATTTCCTTCAGTTTTATATTCTTTGGCGCGCACTTTAAACAGCCATTTGAAATAAATGTTACTGCCAATACTTGTACAATAACATTTCTGTGCGCTAATTTCGTACATGACAACTTAGATTAAAAAATATACCATAAGATTGCAATAAAAAAGAATACAAATTTTTCGTTGAACTCTAACTTTGATATATTGTCTGTATTCGAAAATTGTATTCTTCGGTTATGATGTGATTAAGCATTAAAATAAATGGAGACAAGCAGTAATTACTTTCCTTTTGGTACTAAGAAGGTACCAAAGACAAAGAAGTTGTAATAATCATTAGACTAGTAGATGTAATTTGAAACAGTAAAAAATCATTAGAATAATTTAAAAATACTGTTATATTATTTTCAACCTATTGAACATATTAAGAAGGGAAATAAATTTTTATTTCACTCAAGATTGTTGCAATTTAGGTAGACAATTTTTATTTTGCATCAAGATCCGCTGTCTATAATATAGAAAGAGGTTAACATTCAACAGAAACAACGAACAATGACTAAAACATTCTGAAGGTCATTCAGGAGAGTGCTGAAGGTCATTGGCAGTATATATGTCAAGGTCATTACCATGATCATTGAAGGTGGGTCGAGAAAAGCAGTTTTATCAATAATAATGATGCAAAACTATTGTTTCAATAGGAATTTTAAACAATGAATTACTTGAAATTAAATTATATATTATATTGGGATTTTGGTATTTAGAATTTCTACTTTTGAACTACCCTGTATGCATGCTCTTACACACATAAACACGTGTACACAGAGACATCATAGTCTGGATCGCTCTTCTAAAAGAGACTACGAGATACATGCGCGTGCCGGCATCCTTTTGCGTGTACGTACGCACGCGTTTACGCACACCTACTCAATCCAACGACAGGCACCGTTAATTCACGAAGTCCATGTTACACGACGAAGACACGGGAACGTTACCTCCTTCTTCGCAATTAAAACAATGATAAGCAAAATCTCCCGGAATGCTCTTTCGATTAGATAATATTCTGTCCTTGTCAAACAGATGAGCTATACCAAGATGCTTCGATAGGATTAACCCCACAAAGACCAGGCTTGGGGAACAAGGAACTTGCTCGTGGCACTTAATCATCTATTTCCTGCGAGCCTTTTGAAATAATATCGTCGCTTAACTGCAAACAATTGTGTAGTACGCATCAAAATTGGCTAGGTCAACCCGACACACTTTCCAGATATTTATGAATATTTTAGATCTTCAATATTTGAAGAGAAGGTTTCAAGATATTTTCTACAGAGCGTAAGAGTAATAACAATTGATAATAATACTAATAACTATTGATAATAATACTAATAATAATCATTGAAACAAATTGCTATAAACATCCCAACATTTCGGAAAAACGAACATGAGTGAGTCTTAAGATATTTATGCATTTTAGTTTTTCATATAAAAAAACTTATAGAAAACTCATATGTTTAATATAGGTACTTGATTTATAACAAAAAGATAATTAAAATTTGTTTTTTAAATGTAAAGAAAATTCTAGAATAGTTATTACATACATTCATATCGTTATTATATGAATCGTTTTCGTATTTACTGATGATTGTATTTCCGTCAGCAATGAATAATTGATGCTCGTTTCCCATTTAAATCAGCCGTAATGCCGTTCACTTTTTCGCGAAATAAACACCAACACCAAACGAGCTGATGCGTTCAATCACAGATACTTTAAATACCTAACTCCTGTCGATTACTTAGGCTCAGTTATGCCGTCAAACTGGCTTGCATTCTTTCGTGTTTTTGTAGTATTTCATGCACCGGCAATTATGTTCAACGTCTTTAACAGACTGAAGTCAATTTTGCGGAACGTTCCAATATTTCCATACGTTTATATAAAACTTTGAAAGAAATCAATTACCTGGTGCCATTTGACAGTAGGAACCTGCAAAAGAAAAAAAAAACAATAAAACTGTAATTCAAAATGATCGACGACATTTTTGAACTTATTGGTAGAAAATATTCGATCAAAAACCTCTTACGAATATGATTGTTGAAATAATTATTGGAGTTTTTGTTGAAAATGATAGAAGAGTTAACGATACCCCAAAAAATTATAATCAAATGATCGAAATGAGCAAAATTAATTTCAAGGCCAAAAGGTCAACAATATTTTTTCACTGTGCCTTATTCTACTCGTCACAAGGATAAAACGTGCAGAAGAATCCATGGGTAAAAACTCGGAGTTCTCTTAAAAAATTATCATAAAGTTTTATCATTATCAAACTGATTTTAATTATATTATATTTAAAATCATTTCCAAAGGCTTCGTCAATAGCACGCTGTACACATAAAGTCCATCTAACTGTGAATCAAAAATATAATATAAATAAAATCGGTTTGGTAATGAAAAAACTTTACCATAATTATTCAAGAAAACAATTGACTTTTGGGCGAAGGTTCCTTTTGCATTTCTTATCCTCGTGATGAATAAAATACGTTGTAATAAAAAAACGATTGACCTCTCGATCTTGAGATTTAAGATCAAAGTTAATTTTGCGGCACTTTTTTACATCAATTTCAATGATGTCGCAACATATAATTTTTATACACCCTCTACATTTGCAAATACATGTATGTGCCAGCTTTAATGATGGACGTTTGAATTGTTTGATCCAATACTCTTTTTGCCAATTGCACAATAGTCATGTTCTGTGAAAATGTGACAATTATTTCCGCAGGGGGGTTGCAACCTCGGCTAACAAATACGGTCACGATTGGTTACAGAAAAAGAATGGAAACACGAGTGCAGCTGTGACATCGATACAAGCTAAAAAGGAATAAAGCAGGATTCATGAATAAGCAACTGGTACTATGAATAGTAAGTTTCACTTTGCGAAGTTTCACAGAAAGAGAGTTGTTGAAACGTTCTTGGAAAGCAATATTTATTATGAACTATTGTTTAAATGAGTTTAATAAACATATATTTTCTAAACATTGATTCTCAACTGCGAAACAAATATCTTTATCTACCAATCTTGTTTCTTTCATATCCTAAACAGTGTTAGTATCAAGACTTGTGTGGCCACTATTTAAAAAATAGCATTAAGCAATAACTGTAGCAGTTTACACAGTTTCAGTATTACTCATATTTGAATATTGTAATACTTATATCAACGGTGTTACTCCCGTTTAATAAATTACAATTACTTTTTAATTGCAATACTTTCTTCTTATTATGAACTTATTTTTTTATCCACAAAAGACAACTTTCGAATGGTGAAAATCTGAACCAATTTTGAATGAATATATTTTTACGCATAGTTCTTTTTCATTACTTCCTGTTACTTTGCCTGTCGACATTCAAGACTCAAAGTGCAGTACATCCATCCGCCGATTATTTAATTAAATTAATTTATTTCAATGTAAAATAAAATAGTGCGAGTTAAAACAAAAAAATATCGGTCCATTCATGAAATAACACAAATATACAAAGCTGTATGTAGTTAATTAATATGAATAATTTTTGTGTGAAAAAAGAAGGGAGAATTCCCAAGACTTTTGTGTCCCCACTCTACTTTCCCCTTCTACAACGCTATACTCCACACTTCCGCCGCGGCCCGGTCACGTGACGCGTTGACGTCACAGGGAGAGGGTAACTTTTTTCCCTCAATTCAAGCTCCCATCCCCTCATCAGGCGACACTGACCCTGAACCCGTAAAGATCAAGAGGATTGGCACTGAACTGATCCGATGTCTTCATTCACAGAAAAATGAACAATCGTGCAAATTGATTAAACCTTTCACTAGAAATAATTGATTTTGTTCTTCACGAAATGCAGACAATTAATTAAAGCGTGAATGTGTTAACTGCCAACTCAGCAATAAGAATAATTAGATAAAAGCAATTCATATTATAAAACGAAAAATCAGCAGTTAAAATTTATGATAACGTATTTTTTATTCTCTTGATAATTAGTTAGAAAAATCATTTTTGGGTCTGGACAGATGATTCCGTTACATAAAAATGAGCGATTGGATAGACATCGCGTTAATAAGCATCAATTAGTTGCATTAGTTTGGAAAATTTGTTATGTTCGTAAATGGTTCAGACTGATAATGTATCCGGATAATTGTTTAACTAGATAAGCAATCGCGTGAAACACTTTTAAATTATTTTTTCTTTTTATTATTTGCTATTTGAACAAAGCTAAATACGGAAATGTTCAAATGATCGTATTAGGTACATCGATTCGGATAAAATGTTAATGATTCAGTTAATATTAATGTTCAAGTCAAAGGAGTTACCTCTTAACAAAAGCTGCAACTTCATTTAAACTTTTAAACAGTTGCCACCATTTGCGATGGTTGTAATCGACAATGTCTTTGTAATGATCTTCGAAGCTTAGATAACATAACCTTGAGAAAAATGTTTGCTTCCCATATCTGTCATGTTGCACCAAATAAATTTTTCCTTTATAATTTGTTATTCTTTTGATAAAAGAAAATGCGATATTTGAAATGATCAAGTTAAAAACTTAAATTTTTGTTTAACATATTTGTGGTTGTTACATTTGAAAGGTCTGGGTTATTTCACCATGCTAATGTTATGAAACATTTTTTTAAAAATGTCACTATGTGTGCAGGCTTGTTATACAATTCCAAAGTTACGAGTTTGATTATTCCGACAGAGTATACACTTATTGTGTGACCGAAAAGATAAGCATGATGATGCAGCCGCCGATCAGCTGTGGCGTCATTTTCGTTGCTTAGAAGTAGACTGCGGATTTTATGCATTTATGTGACAAAAATGGGTAAGCACAATTTAAAGCAGTGGACCTATTAAAAGGATTCAAAGACATTAGTGTATTGGTTTCAACTTAATCAGATAATTAAAAGAAGAAAGAAATTTTTATTTCGCTCCTCTGTCTTGCAATCAATGCAAAATAAAAATTGTCTTCATCAATTGCAAGACACAGAAGCCATATAAGACTTTCTTCCTATTTTCAAAAATTTTAATAAATCGAGAATAACATATGGGCGTTGTCAAATTGTCTTGATGTTTTACTCTACTCGATTGCATCCACCGATTTTCGTCATAAATGCATCAAATCCGTAGTCCACTTCTAAGAAATTCAAATCATTGTAACAGTTCAAGCAAATGAAGGAATGAAGAAAAAATTGAAAATTCTGAGGAACAAAAAATCTTCGACGTGGGTGGCACGTGTTTTCCAAACTCTGGGGCAAAAGGTTTTGACGTGCGTGCACATGATTGCAGGGCAACGGGTCAATGCACAGTATATATTGCAGACAACGCGTGCGATATGTCAATGGCGTCAACTCTCCACCAGATTGATTCGTTTTTAATGAATGAGTTTCACGTTGCGATTCGAAAGTAGCGGGGATGGCCGGTCGCAGGAGGGCACGGGGCTAGGAACAGAAAGCAGGCGGGCCAACGGAGAGCCCTAACACAGCACACAGAGACCGAGACAGAGACAGAGACAAAATCAGAGACAGGTAGGTAAGGTAAGGTAAGGTAAGGTAACTCACCGAAGAGTGCCAGAAGGTAGACGAGGGAGACGGTGAGCGCCGTGACCGGCCTTTCCGGACAGACCATCTTTCGCTCGTTCCTCTCTGACGACCTTCCTCGTGTCTACTACCCTGGACTCTTCGTGTTTTACGTCGCTCCGTGCCGCGTCCTCTTCTCCTTCTGCGAGTAAATACGAGTAATTAGACGGGGCAGGCCTGCGCTATCGGACCCCGCTACCATCTCTACCATCCCTCCCATTCCACCCATGTCGATTCTCCACTTTGCCCCTTCCCATTCACGGCTGCCTGCTATGATAACACCCAGGGACGATGTACTTGCTGCTGTCCCCCCACCATCAAACCTGTTCCCCCCGAAGAGCTGGAGGGGAATTTACCCATAGGATCTTGGTCTCTCCGACTATACGCCGTGTCGGTTCGTTCTAAAACGAGACGTGCTCGCCACGGTGTCTGGTTCTCTGCCTTTTTCCCTGTGGTTCTCGCCGCATTCTTCAAGGGGCAACCTGCTAGAGACGTCCACTCGAGCCGGGATAGTGTATATCACAGTGACACCTTCGGAGACTCCCGATCGGCCAATCCACTTCCGCCCCATGATGGATTTTGCTCCTTTTCTCATGGAAGGATTCTTCAAGGTGCATCGCCGCCCAGCTAGTTAGCGGCGTAACATGTGGGGCGCGTTTCTACCGTGGTAGTTTTCGAGGATAGGTCTTATTTTAATCGTTACTTTGATGCTCTAATTGGGATAACTTTATTAACCTCTGCGGCGAAGTGGGTATAGAGTGGATAAATCAAGTGACTCGCGTCTGCGCTGCCAGAGAATAAGTTGTGACGTCGCGTCGTTGGGCTGTTTGATAAGTATGAGCCTCCAAGCTCGAGTAACGTGAATTTGGTTTCTGGATAGTGAAATAAAAACCCCTTTCTAAAAACCACGCTTGTATTAAAATGCACTAAAAAGGAGAAAGTAATTATTTTCCTGGTTCTCTATAAAATACCGAATCCAGTTAAATGATTAATGATATTTTTCCCCAAAATTTTAAGCAATTACTTCAAAATTTCTTCCGTCATAAAATTAGTGTCGAAATAAATAGAAAAATTTAATATAAATTTAAATAAAATCACGACATTAGTGACTATAAGGATAAAAGCGTAGAGCGCTAAACTATATTGACGTAATCTTCGTGGGTGCTCCACGCTTTTATTTTTATAATCACTAATGTCATGATCTTATTTAAAATATTAAATTTTTAAACACTACAAGTTAATATAAGTGTTGTAATAAAAATACAATTTACACGTGTGCAGATATTATCGCTGGTAATAGAAACAAAAATATTTGTATTTGTTTATACTGTATATTTGTATACTGTATTTTTTCATCTTATTTTTACAATGGGTTGATATTCAATTGAAATAAAACAATTGATAGCGAGAGAGAGAAGAATCACTGAAATAAAAAAATTGAAAGAAGTGTCAAAACAAACGACAGGTAGTTAATTTGTCGTCGACCGTGGAATATGCTTTTCATAGCGTTTTCGACGTCCTTGATTGTAAACAGACTGAGGTTGGTGATTGGCGATTTTCTGGCAAATTTGCTTGGTTTTTGGCCGCGTTGATTGCGTTCGTCGTCTTCGTCGCATTCGGATTCATCTGGTTCTTCACTTTCGCTCTCTTTAATCTTTCTTGTAATTCGCCTTTCTTACCTGTTGAGTCTAGGTTCATTTCCTTCAGTTTCTCGCGAAGCTCAGCTACCTTCATTTTCATATCTTCTGCTATTGTCCTTGAATTTGTACCTTTTTCGTTTTCGACAGTAGCTACGGCTCTTTCATTGTCGCTGAAGAACTCTTCTTTCGACGTTACGCTCGTTTCTCCTGTGTTAGCTGCCTCTCGTCGCGTTGTCCTTTTTTCACTCGACGCCGCGCCTTTCTTCATTTTGCAAATTTCGCAATTTTCTTTTTCACTTTTGTATCTCGGTTTGTCTAATTCTACCGGCTAATGCTTACTTTATCACTTTCACTTTGATTTTTAACTTTCCGATTTTATAGGGAAGTTATTGTAATGACCCCGAAAATCGAAAATCGATTTTTTAGCAGATCTTCACGTTTCATGGTCATTGGAGTAATTTTAGACTATTTTTATCAAAATGTCCGCATGTGTGTGTGTGTGCGTGTGCGTGTGCGCGCGCGCGCGTATGTGTGTGTGTGGGTGTGTGTGTGCGTAGGTGTGTGTGTGTGTGCGTATGTCCGTTTCTATGTAATCAATTTTTTCGTTAACGTTTTCAGAAAAAGTAACAACGCGATCAGGATGATGAATGATGAAATCGATGTACCCCGCTGTAACTTAGAGCTGATTAGATTTTGGTCCACTTTCGTCCAGTAGTTTTTTAGTTTTTGTAGTTTTTTTCGAAAAAAGTTCATTCAACAATGCAATTTATACGAGAGAACGGAAAGTTTCCACCGAAGAATCAAACGTAATTACACAAAAAATTTAGAAAAAACATTTTTTTTTAAATTTCTTTTTTGTACCTTATGATTTTTCCGCTTACAATAATCGAAAATTATCCCAATACAAGAGTGAGTTAATCATCTCTACTCCCGAGAATACATTTTCAAAGAATATCGATGAAAGTACAAAAAAAATTTATATTACAATCTTTAAAAAAACAATCAGTTCAAAACGAATTATTAACTGAGATTAAATTGAAAATTAAAATAAACTATATGATAATTATTAATAACATTGATGTTGAAAACGGATTGGTTAATGGAGCACACATGCGGAATATTAAAATTTATTACTTTTCAGGAGAATACTAAAATTCCGTCTATATTGTGGTTAGGTTTTCAATTGGCCAGAGTAGGAGTGAAAGTAAGAACTCGTTATCGTGATTATATGAAAAATGCAAATATTCATCAAAAATTAACACCAATAATATAAAATAATCTCGAATCATGTAAATATGTCGAGTGAGGAAAAATATCAAATCACACGTAGTCAATTTCCAGTGGTTCCTGCTGAAGCGATTACGATTCATAAAAGTCAGGGACAAACATACGAGAAAGTATGTTTGGATTTTAAAAAATCAGAAAGGCGAACTTTACAAATGTTGTATGTAGCACTGAGCAGAGTTTCAAAATTGAGCGGTTTATAAAACCAAGATCAATACTGCAAACCCGGATAATGAGGAGTTGTATCGTTTGCGAAAAACTAATTAATTAAGACAATTTATTTTGCAACGTTAGTATGCTATAACAAGGAACCAAGCGAGCAACGAGCCTACGATGTTGGTTTAATGCGACGCCATATGGCAAACATTTTGATAAGTAGAAAATTATTGAATTTCCCTGAAAACGTATAATCTTCTTAAAACGTATTAAAAATAATGATAATAATATACTGCAACTAAGGTATCGGGAAGTTCTTTGTGTGGCTCTTGGAGAGTCACACACTACTAGCCAAGGGTATCACTAACCCTCTCGCAAGAGCAGTCCTACCCGCGAGCGAGCGAAGCGAGCGAGCGAGCAAAAACAACCCTAATCGCGAGCGAGCGAAGCGAGCGAGCAACAATAACCCTCTAGTTTATTTTACGCATTGCCCTCTAATTTTATGCGGACACAACCGAGACGCAACTTTACTTTCACGTTTATATTTCCGAATATTTCTTCTGATTTGGACGTTGCACAGCGGTCTGGTGACCCTGTTTTCATGGCCAAAATGCAATTTTTCAAGTTTAATACATTGAAAAAATCTTTTTTCCTATGAAGTAACAACCCTTCAAAGCTCCCAAATCCAAAATATTATTTATTTTAGATAATTCTGTGATGAGATACAGCGTTCTAAAGACAAAGTCAGAAAATTCAAATTAAAATAAAACGTTTTAGATTTCAATCATCGAATATCAGAAAATAGATTTTAATGATAGTTTTATATGTGTTAGTAAGTGCGTTTCAAATATTTAATCCATTTTTAAGCATTGTTTAGACCATACAAGAATAGCGTAAATTAATAACATTTCAAACTTTGAAAAGAATTATACAAAAACGCTTAAGACCACTAAGCATCGGACTTGTTTTATATGAAAGCTTGAACATTTACTAAGAAGATCATTTAGAGAATTTGACTGCAATCTCTCGCAATCTTGAACTATAAACGAATTTTAACAAATACGGGCCCGCGGTTATTTAACGACCGGATACACAGTTCCACTTGGATCTTGCATAGCGGCTTGGAATTATAATGTATGTATGTATATGTTTTCTCTGCGCCAGTCAGAGACCCCGAAAACCTCTCATTACTAGATTTCGTATATATATAATTCCTATGAAGAATTCAATCTTACCCGCTTGTCCGCGATTTCTAGACAATAGTATGTATTGTGAGAATTGTTGACAAGATTTTTCAAATATTTCCGATGATCTGACAAAAAAATGTTTCCAAAAAAAGTTAATCAGTATTCACACGTTTCTACAAACTTCAATACAAAAAGTTAAAGAAAAATCTCTTTTTTTTATAAAAAATGAAGGTCACCTCAATGTTTTAAATATTAACATATATTTTTTACTTCATAATATTCTAATTGGTATCAAGACGAACCCAGCGACCTATAATAATATAACATTAAACCTTGAAATAACGCTACAATAGTTCTAGCCACAAAAAGCGAGCTACCGGACCACTGTTCGTTGGCCGGCAGTGGAGTAGGTAGGCACTGGACAGTGATCGCACAAGCGACCCCGGGCCCCGGACAGTAAATGAGGATTTACTGTATACCGTATCTCTGTGTCGCCTCTTGTTGTATCCCTACTCTTTAGATATAAGTTTGGATATGATTATTCTGGTGAATACCAAACAATAAATATAAGAGAAAAATTTCAACACAACATCATACATTATTTCCAACTCGTTCAAACTATGTATTCAACATGAAAATAGATTTCTACTGAACTGCTGTTTGTCGCAATTGAGGTGGACAATTTTTATTTTGCATAAAGCACAAACAACCTCCCTGTTACAATAGTTTTCGAAAACAAATGAAGAGACTGGAATTGATTGTTTCCAAGAAAGAAAAATTGTTGAAGTTAATACAAACAAGACAGTAGGTGCCTACACTTTTTTATAAAATGGAAGTATGTTAACCCTCATAAGGAATACAGTGGGGTCACTTTGACTCGGCGTAAAATTTCCATGGTATACACATATTCCGAGCGAAAATGATGCATAAAATTTTCAGGTCATGATAACCCTCTTGCTGTACGCGAGTTTATCGCTCCGGCGCGCCGCGCCGTATCGGTTTGCATTCTGTTAATTGGTTTCCAGCCAGTGAACAGTCATTTTTTCAAGTTGTCACGCGCAGTTTGTAATGTACGCGCAAAAAAGGTGGATCGATGCGTTCGGCTGTACTTGTGATCGTTTATAACAAGATAAATTAATCAGAACCTCTTTCCCTTTTTGATAGTTGCTACGACGATTAAACGAATTAAACAAATGTCTCCATTGTACTTCGTTTAATCGCGGCTGCATATACCGTTACTTATACAAGTTTGTTATAATACGTACACGAGATTTTACGCAACACATAAAATTCATTGGAGCAAACAAGCAATTTATGTCTCCAGAGAATCATTTTGTTCAGAAATAAATATTCCAAATTGTCTGTGGTTGCTACACCGACTTTCTGAAAATGCCTTTCCCAATACCCTAACTACTGAAAGAAATCTAAATTGTTCGGTTCGATTATGAAAATCGATTATTGTGTTTTTAAGGATAGTTAAATATTAATGTGTGTCATAGTACAGTCAAAATAAATGCCATTTACGTAATTTTCTACTTGGCAAACTCGTTTTCCATCTGTCTTGCAAATAACAAGTTGCCGAGTTATTGACTGGTTGCTGCCACAGGAATTGTCACAATATATTATATAATAAATCATAACCGTTATTCAAGCACGCGGCACTTGTCAAGCACGTGGCACTTGAACAAGTTTCGTTAAATTTTTTATAATTTCGAATTCTTACCACGAATGATATTTACGTAAGGAAACCAAAATGATTCAAACCAACCAACAAATTAATTACCGGCATTACTGCGTGCTTGTGCTGACACCTAGCGGCGCGCGACCGTCACTACACACAACATGGCGGCGATAACCTGTCAAAAACACTGTACATCGCTCAACTTTAAACACTTACAACTTGCGATTTTCTCGTGCAAATCTACTGTATAACATACGGAAAAGGCAAAAATTTCTGGTTGTGCAAGTAAAAGAGCCGCCAAAAACAATAATAATCAGAATAAAAAAAAATTATTTTGAAAATAGTCAACCTTTTTCGGTTTATTAGCTCGGATTAATAATGTCTAAATATTATTGTGTATTAATGTGGTCGTCAATGACCACATGATAATGCGACCTTTATAAATAAACTATGTATAAATAATTTAAATATCAAATGTAAACTGCAGAAATACTCTTGCTTTAGGAAATTACTATTTCAAAAAGTTTGCTCGCAATATCCTCTATTGATGGTAGGAATAGAAATACTTATTTGCACAGTAATCCATTTAAACAATCTCTTTGTCCGGTTCTGAAAACATCTGTTTCCCATAATCGCAGTTATATCAACTATTGAACTACTTCTACGAAGAAGAAAAACAGCAGTCCTCGAATTGAAACGAAAATATTTGTTCCAGCAAGATACATTACATAAATTCTTGAAATTGATATTCACACTGGTTATAATTTGTAAATTGAAGAGATACTAAATAAATTGAAAGTATTTTCGAGGATTTTACCTGAAGGCAGAATCAGATGTACATTCTTCTATGGTAACGAACTTGTAACAACAACACAGTTTTTCACTTGTAGAATACAAAGCGATGCTAAGCGATGAAAGAAGAGTTGAATTTCGCGGAACTCGAGTCACAGAAGTTTCAGACGTCACTGAAACCGAATGCGTAATGAACGTTGTTCACGGATACGACACAACACGACGCGACGTCAAAAAATGCACTGATCGCAATCTAGGCAAACAAAGTATGTCAATGAAGTTCGTCAGGCTTCGTACATTCTATCACGAAACAACCATGAGAGCCCCTTTATCATTTGATTTGACCTTGGCCCCACTGCTGACCCCGCTGAATTTCCTATTGACCGTTCTTTCTCCGCGTTTCATATTTCTTGGAAAACTACTTTCGATAAATAATACTCGATTTTCTCTTGAAAAGGAATACTCTTCCGGTAGCTATACTGAGGAAACTACAGGAAAGTAATTTTTGTAGACCAATACTTGAATAATAATTAATGAAGCAGGACGCGTTCGACATGCTTTTTTATCTACATTTTACACCGGACAGTTATTAACACGATTATCACTAATGCATGTGTTCTACATTTTAACTATTGGTACATGTTGATGGTATTTAAACGTTTGACGTAACTTGAAAAAAAATTTCAATACATTTGCGTGATTGATTATATAGTCGTAAATCCATGACCATTGGTCGATTGAAGAACTAATATATCTATTGATGAACGTCACCGACGAGACTGCCAGCCCCTGTGCTATTCGACGGGACCAGTAAGCGGGCACGAGCGGGCGCGAGGATAACGTGGAACTTACAGTGATCTGAAATACCACATCGCTAAAAATTCTAAATAGAGCCACAATAATGCCAAAACATCGTCTGAAATATGGCGGAGAATGTAACATTTAATAATAATCGATATGGTTTCGTGATAATTCGCATTCTCACCGATACATCGCGACGAGAATCTCCTCAATGGTCTCCTTCACCGACAAAATGCCGTCGATGGCCTTCTGTTTCTCTGGATGGAGCCAGAATATATCCTAGAGGACGTAAAAAATACCGACATATTCGTGAGACACCAACTCCACCGACGAGATTGCCAGCCTTATGGGAGTTCGTGTCACTCGAAAATTTCGGCGTCCTCTTACGCCCTCTAAGATATATTCTGACTGGAGTGAGAAACAGAAGGCCATCGACATGATCTCGTCGGTGCAGAAGGCTACTGAGGAGATTCTCGTCGGTGAGAAGGCAAATCGTCACGGAACCATATATGTATCAGAGAGTATATGAGAGTGCTCACGCCCGAGGTTTGGCCGCGCCACTTTTGGCTGCCATCATCTCTTTTAGTCCGGACAAGAACCCGTCTCCACACTCAGTCCGGACCAAAGAGGA
>CM052279.1:10494688-10506032 GCA_028455765.1 Lasioglossum oenotherae
GGAATCGGTATTATCCTTTATTTGTAAGAACTTCTAGTCTCTTATGAATAAAGGATAATACCGAGCTAACAGCTGCACATTTAATAAATATGTTGATTTTTCAATAAATTCTATTCATGTACCTATTGTCTTTCACAACATTTTGCAATTTTACCTTCCTTCAGATCAAAACATATGTATTATTCAAACTGGTTCGCCCCGGGCGTGAACAATCTCATATATCGTCTGGTTCTATTTAGATAAAGAGACGAGATAGTATCTCGTCGGTGACAGTATTATAAGGCAATTACAGTATGGGTAATGTGAGGATTCTACACTATATCATTCTTCTTCTACTTGACGAGTATCTCGTCGGTGGTAGAACTTTTAGCGATGTGGTATTTCAGATCACTGTAAGTTCTACGTTATCCCCGCGCCCGTCGCGCCCGGTTACCGGTCCCGCTGAATAACACAGGGGCTGGCAGTCTCTCGTCGGCGCCAACTCCCATAAGGCTGGCAGTCTCTCGTCGGTGCCTTCTGTTTCTCTGGATGGAACCAGGCTCTCTGGTTGTCGATAAATTATCATTTGACGGTTGTGTAGTTTACACAATTATCACACGGACGAGATATAACTAGGTCCACCGACGATGAGAGTGCTCACGCCCGGGTTTTGGCCGTGCCCGTTATAGTGCTGCCCCCTACTCTAGTACTTAGCCTGGATCAGATCCTACATCATCTTTAGCCTAGAACAGATCCTACATCATCTTTAGACTGGATCAGATCCTACATCATCATTGTGCAGGATTAAAGTCGCATGATTTATTCTCAGTCCATCTTTTCAATTCTTCTCGAATTGTTATTTCAACGTTGGGATATACTTCCCCGAGTCTCCAGGGACAACATTCTTGATTGTCAAGTTGTTCGAGTCTTCAAAGTTTTTGTTCGCGGGTCTTACACGGGCCTTTTTCCATCTTCTCCTTCATAATAATCATAATCAAGAGCATCTTCTTGATAGCACACCGGAAGTAATTTGTCTTCATCGATTGAATTTTATGAGAAATTCTTACAAGTAGAGCATAATACAGAATGCCCAGGTCTCTCAGGACTTGTACTAACTTACGCAGGTATGTCGAGTAATAATTGGGGAGCAAAAGATGTGAATCGGAGAAAAAGTCTTCGATCTACGGGGAGACCAAAGGCGAATCAGGCAGAAGCTCTAATTATTTCAAAGTGAGAAACAAGAGCGAGACAGAGCAGGAGGCTCCATGTAAGCGCTTCGGGAGTCCCGTGAACGCGACACCTCGTGTCACCAATCCGTGAGTGAGCCCCTGGGGGGCCTCCGCGTTCGGAGGTACACTTTTTTAGCAGCCTCTTTTCCAGAAAAATGAACGCCTGATCGCGAAAAATTGATAAACAACTTTTTTGTTAATAACATGTACCAGACCAGAAGTGTAGATTTCTCTTTTTCATCTTGCAAAGCCTTAAAAAGTGAAATAAAGCAATGAAATCAGAATATTATATTAATTAGGAGAATCCCGACAATAGCAAAAACATTAAATTAGCGTTACAGCACGGTAATAAATCGCGAAGACAATTTCAATTATGGTTGAAAATGCCGATCTTCTAAAATTACCAACTTTGAACTTGCGTATCTCCGACAGAAGTACGAATAGAGGAGTAGAAATATATTGGTAGTAACAAAAAAAACGGGCTCAAACTTTATAAATAAAGCACTATTACACAAATTTTTTAACTACGGAAAAAAGTTGGATTTCGGTCGAACTTATCACCGCGGCGTCGTTGGTCAGCCAGAGTGCTGGAAATGTCAACGCGGACCTGTCCCCGTGCTGTTGCGTGTACGACGACGTTTCTTCGCGCACGTACTTTTATTGTATTATTTGGTGTTTGTCTTTGTCCTATGCGACTGTTAGTGACTATCGTGATTCACAGAGGGTTGGACAGTGCTCGAGTATAAGTGCTCATACATAACTCACGAATCCCATCGATTTCTCCTCCGCCAAGAAACCGCAATCCTCATGACTTATACAATATGCACGAATCGTAATAGATCTCTTTTTCTTCTTTGTGTCGAATAACCACGTACACGTAGTAATAAAATCAAATATTCAGTATGCTACCGATCAATGCTAAATATCACTTAATTAAAGATGTTTGATATATGAAACGGTTGGCATAAGTATATCCGAGTAATGTGGCATCGCTTTACGACAAGACCTGTCATCACTCAAACGTAAAAATGCTCTTCTCGGACAGTGATGACTTCTCGATCGCTGTGATATCGTTCTTAACGAAATGCACCGGGGTCTGGATGCACAAAAATCGCGGGGAACTACGCCGCAGATATCTCGTTATACTTTACACGTGTTATCACCTTTGTTTCGGCATCACCATGCAAACGATAGCATCAATTCACAACACGGACAACATAGGCGTAAGTGGCTTTAAAATTCATCTAGACCAGGCCTGGCCAACGCGCGGCCCGCCAGGCGATTTTATATTTCTATCTAAACTTTTGTTTCTCGTTGTATGTATACAAAAAATATTAAATAAATGAAATTCTATGTTTGATATCTTTGATATAATTGAATTAGAGTGCAGCAATGAAATGAAACAAATTTTTGCGTCCACACCAAAAATTAATTTTTACAATACTTATACTACATCCGAGAGATATTCCAACTAAAGATATTTTGCACAAGTGCAAAGTAAGTGCTTTTGTGAACCATTTTTTTCGAAGATGAAATTTTCGAAGAGTTCATCACGTGCTTCATTAACTGATGCCAATTTAGAAAACCATGTAACTAAAGATGTGCAACGTCGAACATAAATGTAGATTTACAAAAATTAAGTGAAAGAAAGGATAAACAAATATCTCATTAATTAAGACTCGAGAGTTAATTACATTGAACCATATTGAATTCATTTTGTATTTGTATTACATTTTTTAAAAGCATGTTTACCTAAAGTGCGACCCGCTGTAACGTTACGCGTCATCAAAGTGGTCCGTGAAACAATATGAGTTGGCTAGATCTGATCTAGACCAATTGGTCTATTCAATTCAATTGATTCTTTGTGCACAAATCAGAACATTTTTCACAGTAAAATTGTGCTTGGTGAAGCTCTACGTATTTTTATATGATTTTCTAAAATTCTACACTGGAATTAATTCTCGACACTTTGAATAAAAATATTCTTTATTTCATATTTGTGCAATATATTCTGCCTTGCTAAATTGATACCGTAATATTTTTATTGTGATCTATAACGTTTATACTTAATGCAGTAAAGTCGCGTTTTCTGTCAGCGACCGCGCACGCGATCGTAGTCAGGTGCCTACCCACTCCACTGCCGGCCAATGCCGCAGGGCGGCGATGATTAATCTCGGCTCGGGTATATCGGTGTGAACCACTACTAAACCAATTACAAAACTTCACTATTTTTCATTATTTTTTTATGGGACTTTCACCAAATTTTTTCTGGCAGTTTTCTGATTAAAATGGCACTACACACGATATAATTTCAACTGAACGAAAAGAATGCCGCAGTAAGACGTACACCCGTAGTAATAGGTACATTTACCCTACAGTAAAGCCTTGATCCTAGAGAATGGAAACCGCAGGATCTACGAATAAAACATATCCCGTCCACTGCGGAGCATACTACGCGAGGGGCCTAGAAGCTTGAGCTGCCTCGGCGTCGGGAAATATCAGTGTAAACCACTACTAATTCAATTACAAAACTTATTTATTTCTCATTATTCTTTTGTGGGTTTTTCACCAACTTACGTATGACACTAAACATGATATAATTTCAACTGCATTCAGTGGTTTAATTGACGGTATGTCAACTAAATAGTAGAACCACAGGATTTACGAAACAGCACGGACCCGCGATTTTTCTCAGATCAAGGCTCGACTGTATAATGACGTTTTTTTAATGAAGAAAAGAAGCTTCCAGTGAACAAAGATGCTTGATTTTCATGTTTGTAGGAGTTTATATACACATTCTTCCTTACCCTAGCCACGGTTCTGGGTCTGTTCAAATTGATCCTCGTGTATCTGCACAGGCAGGACTTCTTTGCATTAGTGAAGTATCTGCATGAAAAGTTTTTGCATTCGGAATACGACACGCGAGAGCAGGAATTGCTGAACAAGTGCAAACGCCTCTCTGCAATTGGAATCGGTTGCTTCACAAGTTTCACTTATGTTACTGTGCTTTCTTTTATGGTAACACCGTTAATAGGTGAGTTTATAAATTAAAGCTGAACATTTAATGATAAAGCTGTGGTTGTCAGGAAGAACGACGCATGTCACATACTTTCACTTTCGGTTTGATCACTAATGCTTTGACATAGGACATCTGTTACATTGTATTATTTTTTTGGGGCCTTTCGAATTTATTTTCATGACTTTTTTTCTGATAAATACGTAAATCCTATACTATAAATAAGCTGCGGATTTTATGCATTTATGACAAAAATGGGTACGTACAATTTAGAATAGTGGAGGTATTAAAAAGATATAAGGCCACCAGTGTACTACTTTTACCTTAATAAGATAATTGAAAGAAGGATGACATTTTTATTTGACTCCTGTGTCTTGCAATCAACGCAAACATTTTTTATTTTGCATAAAGATCCGCAGTCTAACTATAAAGTTCAATTAATGCATAAACTCAAATATTTTGAAATTGTGACATGCGGCGTTTTTCCTGACAACCACAGAATGAACTACTGCAATGTTAGCCACGTTATTTTTATTTTAAACCGAACAGGTTGTTCTCGGAAACAGATTCCAAAAGACAACCTTTTTTTCTACCCTCAACTTTTTATCAATCTGTGCTACATAGGAAAAGTAGTTTTGTCATATTTTTGTGTTGCTTAGAAAAGATCGTGAAACATTACATTCAAAGTCGCCAGATACGGGGGAAAGTTACCCTCTCTCTCTCCCTGCGAGATTGCGTCACGTGACCGGGCCGTGGCGGAAGCGTGGGGAATAGCTCCGCAGAAGGGGAAGGTAGAGTGGGGGCACAAGTATTTATCTGGCGACTCTGATTACTAGACTGCAGATTTTATGCATTTATGACAAAAAAGAGTAGGTGTAATTTAAAATAGGAAAAATATTCGAAAAATTTAAACATACTATTATATTATTCTCAACTTACTAAACATACGAAGGAGGAAAATAAATGTATATTTCACTCCAGTTTGTCGCAATTCAGGTAAGAAATTTCTATTTTCCATACAAATCCGCAGTCTACTGATCACATTCAACACTATGTTTATAAAACATTCGAAGAGGAATCATATAGTCTTGCAAACTTCAATGTTTGACACTATTAATTATAGAAAATATTGGAAAAAACGAATCGGATAGGCTACTTCCGTTTGCTTTTGCAATAAACCTGCCCTTAAGTATGACGCCGTATTACGAGATAACGTTTATCATTCAGGTAAGGTCAATGTCCCTATTTCTGATCATGTCCCGATTTCTGATCAGCGCGCATATATTTTTCATTTAATGTAGAAAGTGAAACAACAAAATAGTTATACAAAATATTTTCGTACAAAATGCTACTTCGTCCGCTGCTGAATGCGGTAGCATATTAATAGAAATAAAAATAGATGTGTAATCTTTTTGGCCACAGGTTGATCTTATTTCATTCAGGAACCCAAACATAAAAATATTATTTGTTTAGCAAGTTTTACGTTCTTTTGACAGAAAAAATAGCCGTGTTATAATAAGGTAAATCGCACAACCTATGTACAAGTTCCTATTTGTAATCTGATAATTTCAACGAGATGACCACCGAAATAAATAACTTTATAAACAACAAAAGTGTACGTTTTCATAGAAGAAATTTTTTCTGTACACTTTTTCCATTCTATAAAATGGAAACGTTTCTATAAAAACGTACACTTTTGTTGTTTATAAAGTGCCAAGAGCCAAATTGCAAAAAGGGCTCTGTACGCGACCCCGCAATAATGCAGAGAATATTTCAACACAAAGAGCATTAAAAAATATTACTTCTTCGATAAATGCAGCTGAACCGAGTGATCGAAAAATCAAGCTGTTTTCATATTCTTTGTCAGTGTCTCTCCTGCGAGAAACATATATCTGCTTCTCCGTCTTCGTAGTTCACCTCGATTGGCGCTGTTGAATTCCGCTCCGGCGCACCCATATCGTACTTGCCCCGTTTACGCACTTACCCCACCATTCAAACAATTTTTTATTATAATACTGCAAAATGACTGGATTTCGAAAAACTTGTGTTTAATTAATATTTTATAGAAGGATAATATTCTGAATAGTGATGTATGTCTTGGCTCCCTATAGTGTTATTACAACCTTGGGGCTATGGAGGCTCAGAAATTGTAGAGGTACTATATTAAATAAAACAATATTAAATATACATCAAAATAATAATTCTTAGGTCTAAGTTTTGTATATACAAATTCAAATAATAATGTTCATTTCAGTTTATATTATAAATATTGTTTAGTTTTGCAAATAAAAAGCATTTTTAAACTTTAAATAGTTTCGCTTATTGTATGATCTGACATACAATTCGAAACATTTTGAGCAGAAACTGGGACAAGCTGGTGAGCAGAAATACGAGCATTTCAATTTTTGCTGAGCAGAAATAGGGACATTTTATACTTCAAGTAATCTACTATTGTGTTAGAATGTCTTTGAACAAATTATTTTTAATGCAATATTTAAAGGGAAGCTCAAATATAATATCTAATAAGTCTTTTTTCGATTGTTGCATAAGTAAATAATAAATATCAACTTCTGCGATAATAGATCTCTTACACGATCAGAAATAGGGAAATTGACCTTGTTACCATTTCTACTTGTTTTGTAGCCTGATTAAAAAATTTAGCACAAATGCATCAAAATGACTCGATCGTTTCGGATTTTTCTTTTGTCAATATCGAAATTATCAAAATGTTTTCATGAGTAATGCTTGAAGAAACTTCTTTATACAAGTAAATACTCTAACCAAATCATTGGAAATCTGAATATATTCAATGTTATCATTAATCTGTCTAAAAGTAGAATGTCGAATAGCTTCCCTTACAAACCACGGACGGGACGAAAATAAATGAATTTGAAACTTGTCTTTGTAATAGTTTTTAATGCTGTACCAAATCGCTGTATGTTACACTTCCTTCGACTACTTCCTGTGCCTCTTCAATATGCACGTGGCCACACAGTTTCGTATACTGCAGTACAGACTGTCACATCTGAATTATACGAATATAGAAGGAATTTCCGATGGAAAAATAGAAAAACCCCTACCAGACGCTTCGGGAAGATGTTATGCTGCGTTCAAAACTAATATTCAATATCACCAGTCGCTCATTTCGTTTTGCGGGAAGCTCGAAGAAGTGTTCAGTCTAATAGTGTTGGCAGAAATACTTAGCAGCAGCTTGGTACTCACCCTCATCGGAATTCAATTACTTGGGGTTAGTACAAATCCATCAAGGTATAGATCATTTCATTATAGATCATTAGGCCGCGGATTTTTATGCAAAATAAAAATGTTCCGCATTGATTCTGGGAAGCAGGAATAAAATAAATATTTATTTCATCCTATAATAACTTTGTTACATCGGAAACAACATTACAATATTCTAATATGTTTCTAATCTTTTACTGTTTTATATTTCATCCAACCAATTTCCTCGTAAAAGCATAAAGATCCGCAGTCTATACTAGATCATTAAGGAACTGTGAAATTTTATGCAAAATAAATATTGTCTACCAATTGCAACATACGGGAGCTGTGCAGACATTTATTTCTTCCCTGAATGAAGTTGAACACTGTTTTCAAATTGTTTAACTGTTTTCGACATTTTCAAAAAAACGGGGACTGTTTGAATCTTTAGAATGTTTCTTAACAAACATCGGACCGGCTTTTTTTGTTCTTACTAATACAGGATGTCAATTTTAACACAGTCTTAATTAATTTTTAACGGTTTCTCGAAGTCATCGCATTTTTTTGCATACTGACGTGTATTTTGTATAACGCGGTGTCGTAGTCAGCGTCAAGAAGAGTTCTACGACCTAAACACTATGACCTTGAAGCGACCTTGAAGTGACCTCGAAGATGAAAAAAAAACAGTTTCAGCTAGAAAAATGCAAATGTAATAAAACGGAAAAAGTAATGTCACCTTATTTCATTAGGTGTCTCATTTCGATTTAACGGAACTAGAAACTTATAAATAATGTAACTAATTTTAGTCACGCGGTCGGATGTGTGTTAATCAGGTGACTATAATACGCGACGAACTTTACTTGTATTTGCAATTATGTTGTCCAGGGAGCCTCGCAAAATGGAGGAACCCTCACATTTATATCATACCTGGTCACGTCCTTAATCCAGCTATTAATGTTCACTTACACTTGCGACGGTCTAATAAGCGAAAGCCTGAATGTGGCTGAAGCAATTTTTAACGCTCCGTGGTACACGTTGTTGATGAATAAATATGGAGGAATGCTGAGGAAGGATCTGACACTTGTTATCCTGAAGTCCAGAACTCCTTGTTGCATCACGGCCAAAGGATTTTTCCCCATATCCTTAGAAACATACACGAAGGTACGAAACATTAATAAAATAGCACCGTTTGTGAAACAATATTTTGAACAGCAGTTAAGTACTTTTCAATTGACTTTAATCCATATAATATAATTGACAATAAATCCAAATCGCCTTCGCTTTTTGTTAAATGGCACTGTGTAAGGTGTTAATAAAGGGGGGTAGACTGTTACCGAAATGAAAACTTAAGAAACAAAGAAAGAATGGAGATTTTAAGAAATAAAAAGGAAGAATAACGGAGAAAGACAAAGGAGTTTACATTATAAATGTAATTGTGAAATGTTGTGCACTGCACGATGTTTTGAATTTAAAACTGCTTCAAACTAACGACAATAAATATTACTCAAATATTTGTTGAAAGAATGTATTTTGTTACAGTGGGACCTCGATTAATCGGATCCCGATTATAAACAAATATGCGTTGAAATATAATTATATTACGAAGGGAAATACATTTTCAAAAATAAATTTATTTTGGAATATAATGTACATTTTATTTATGTCCCTCGAATCTCGATTATCCATCGGCCCTTAATTTGTCCGAGCTATTTGTCTCCCGTTCAAGCCGGTTAATCGAGCTCTTACTGTATACATATGTATACATATGTTCAATCGTGATTTTCGTAATTCTTGTGTACTTTGCATTTTATAGGTATGGACTACTACATTTTCATATTTCACACTATTGAGAGGAATGATGGACTAAACTGACTAGAATTAGCACGACTATGTCCATGGATAGCATCGAATTTGATTATGTTGAAAGATTGCTCAGGTGATAACTAGAACAAATTAATAAAAAAAATCACTGCAAAGAAATATGAATTCGTTTTCATAGCAAGAGCTTTCCATAATAACGTGATCTATATAGTATTATGACTTTTCATCTCCCACTTCGTTGTCTAGACGTAATATTAATGTTATTAAAACAAATACATCTGTTTCCTATAAATAGTCTTGCGGAGATGTGTAAAGCCAGTTTTTGGATAAGGCTATACACTCAAAATTAAAATGACAATACTAATAAAAAGTTTTAAAACTTTGACTACTTTGGGGCAATATGCACCCAGTAAGCAAAATGCTCGATTTTGGACGGGCATCTGCGTCAGCAAGAAGTATGTATCGCTTTTTGCTGGCAGAAACAGCCGGCATCTGTCCGGCAGAAGTTGCTAGGGCAAAACAAAGGCAGCTCAGTCCTGAATTGTGCCCTCTTAAAGAAGGTAGAATTCAGGACCGAGATGCCTTCGTTCTGCCCGAGCAGCTTCTGCTCGCCAAGTTGTGCTCGACTTCTGTTCGAGACTGGCCTGGCTGACTGAGCAGTTGTAAAAGCATATGTGTATTTCATAGCCATAGATTCGAAAACAAATTCTACACTATTATAATACCAAATAGATCAAATGAAACATTATTTTTCATAGTTCTTTCGTTAAACAGCTCAAATATTGCAGTGACCGATTGATAGACCACTCTGTACATCCCAATAAGCAATTTGGTATGAATTTGGCATCAAAACTTGCCTACAAATTTCGACCCATTCGTTTCCGCGTCTGGCTCGGAATTTTCCGACAGCTTTTGGTAGGCAGATTCAGAGAAAATAAGTATGGTTTGGCAACAAAACGATCGCCTTTTGCTCGTAAAGTGCGACTACAAACATTTTGTCATAATTTGCTCGAGGCACAGTTTGCTGACTGGGATCATTATCAATACAACAGTGTATTTTGTCAGTAGAAAATCCAATGAAATTACCAGAAATGGATATTCCTCTGCAGCGACAATTTAGTCCCTTCGATAAGAAAAACACTGTACACTGATCAAATAAAATACACGTTGCAACAATTCCAATCATTCTGCAAGATCTCCAACCATTTTTTTCATTTTGTATTTTGCGTTCGTCTTTCTCCGAGTCGCGTGGCAACTATACAGGGTGAGGCGCCAGAAACAGGCCACCTGAATATCGGCTGCTATTGGTGTTAGAAAGAATTGCATTAGATAGAACTTGCGTGGTTTCGAGGGGCCAATTAATCGGATGTTAGTAGCTTTTTGTAGGTAGACGCGTAAAGGATACATGAAGGTCAACTTTATTTTTTTAAATGGAATGAGGTATTTTTTAATACATCAATCGATGCATCTGGACATTCGTTATAAAAAAAGTACTAATAACTTATGTATTGAGTTGGCAAATAAGTTCGTTCGGTTGTTTACATTGCAATAAATCACAAAACCCGAACGAACTTATTTGCCAACCCAATACATACGTCGAAAAATTAGTAGTTCAGGAGATATTGTAGGATGAATGGTTCGTTGTGCGTGCGTGCGGGCGACCGGATCATGTTGCGACGCAGACGGACCGGCGCCGGTATGTTTGGAAAACTCGAGTGGCTGAGAAGGCGTGAACGAAATGTGTTTAGAACTGAGCGATAGGGAAGAATGTGAGAGACAGAGTGCAAGCGAGATGAGTGCAAGCGAGATGAATGCAAGGGGTTGAGAGGCATAAAGGACTGTTTAGTTTGCCACAGCATCCGTCCGGCACCAATGCTTAAGGATAGGGCGCTCGGCATCGGACATGTCGGTCCGGCTTCTCTCCGAAATTTTTTTTCGCGCCGGGCCGCATCCGTCAGGTCATAAACTCTCGACGAGGGTCGCGGCTGCCTGCTGTGCGTGGCGCAAAAAAAAGGTTTTTATGTGCTCTACAACTCCTTAGGTAAACTATCGGTAGGTCTCGTTTATAACACCATGGAAG
>CM052279.1:10506132-10525031 GCA_028455765.1 Lasioglossum oenotherae
CCAAAATGTCCGCGCGTCCGCGGCGGACCAAACTAAACGGTCCTTTAAGCGTGGAAGTTCGGCGGGCGAAGCAGAGTGTGTCCGAGACAGTCCGAGCGCGTTTAGAGAGTCAATAGCGTAACAGCGAGCGTCTAACTATATGTATATGTATTTAATGAAATATAGTATTTTAACTATTAAAAAGCATTAATGTGGAAGACCAACCCCATTCCTCAAGAATCCTACAATATTTCAATTTAAATAACTCTAAAATACCATTACTGTCGTACTAGGACGTTAGTGTTTACTTACTTATGTAACGTTGTTAGTACGACAGTAATGGTATTTTAGAGTTATTTAAATTGAAATATCTCCTGAACTACTAATTTTTCGACATACATAGGTTAATACTTTTTTATAATGAATGTCCAGCTGCATCGATTGATGTGATAAAAAATACCTCATTCCATTTTAAAAAATGAAGTTGCCCTTCATATGTCCTTTACGCGTCTACCTACAAAAAAGTTACTAACATCTGATTAATGCCCTCTCGAAACCAAGCAAGTTCCATCTGATGAATTTCTTCCTAACACCAATAGCAGCCGAGTTATTCAGGCGGCCTGTTTCTGGCGCCTCACCCTGTATATGTATGTAGTCGCATAATCATAATGACTTATTTTTCGACTATGAAATGTTGAACACGCCCCCCTGAAATATTCACCACATCCAGTTAAAAATATTGCGCTCCGATTAAATATAACATATTTATGTCGATCGTTAATTTATCTACTTTTTAAATTAACCCTCTGCACTCCTCTGTCGAGTGTGACTCGACATCGAAGATAGAAAAATGTAAATAAAACAGGTTTTTATATGTATATTTGGTTCTTCCTTTCTTTATTTAATCATCTTAATTTTTAGTTAAAAACAGATATAAGTACCAGAAATATAAATCACAACAAAGTTTGAGAGCTATATTTAAAATAATCAGTAAACAAAATTCTTTAAAATAAGTAGCAGTCAAGGAGCAGTGAAGTCGAATAAAATGCTTAAAATAGTAGGGAGTTGTTGGCAATTAAATTTGAAAATAATTCAGTGTGCAAAGGGTTAATATAAGAACACAACTAAAAGAATTGGCACTTTCAATAAAATACGTAAAATGTAACACATATATGTATTTACGTAATATTGAAAGAATTACATTGTGGTACTATTACTATAAATATTTCTGCAAAAGAAGAACATTTAGTCATAATCAAAAATCTTTCCTTCGTAGATTCCCATTCATATATTTTTCATATTTATCGCAATCTAACGTGAGTGTCACGTCTTCCTCTTATCCGATTAACTCGTATCATCGTTTGCGAGAATTATTTTCTTACTCAATGACACAATTTTAGGAGCAAAAAAAATTTCGGTAGGTATAGCTAAATAAGGTCCACCCTAGCGTGTTATACATAGAAGCATGTTAAGTTCCCTTCCATCGGAGTATGTGCAGGTAGTAATAATAATAAATGCAAAGATTATAGGATGCGAGTAAATCAAAGCAACTCGAAAATGACTCGATTGAAGTAAGTATATCGACGTAATGAAAGCTGACACTGCACCGCATACAAGATCAATGTCAGAACCCATCAACCACCAGTTATTCAAAACTGAAAATATTCCAGATGTATATACTAACGATTTGTCGATCGCTGTAACAGCGTTTTTCATTAAGGCTATCGATCTTTGGTATGGAGATCAGGTATCTAGATCAGGTTTGTACTTTGTAGTAAAAGTAAATAAGATCTATACAAAAATAGACAATACCAGAGAGCTCTGACAATACTATTGCTCTGAGCTGATAAGAAGGTCCGGGGGGGGCACAGAGGCAAGAGGGGTCTATTGTTCTGCATAGCAGTAGTGGTGTGTGTGACTGCTTCGGCCAATAGAAGGCGCGCCCCCTCCAAGCCAACGAATCGGGCGCGCATTCTTGTCTACGTCACCGCATTCCTGCCAGGGACCTTCTTGTCAGCTCAGAGCAATTATATGCTAAATAATCACACGTTTAACTGCATACAGTTTATTAGTAACACAGTGTTTCGCATGAAGTCCTCGCGAACGTCGAACCAAAATGGTAAACAAAGCGTTTAATCTCTTCAGCATTGTAAATAGAAATACTTATCCAATAAAATACAGAAGCTACAATTCCTTTCTTTTTCCCAAGAAAGGCCATTCTTGTCTCGCCAGAAAAGAGCCATTCGTTAACAAAAAGTGTTTGATCGCTGATTACCGTTCAACGTAAGAGCGCTGTGTCCCCTGAATCGTGAATAACTCATCTGTCCCTTGCATGGCAGCCTTATTCAAAAGTAGCAATTGCGGTTACACGTGGTTAGGCCACCCTCTTGTTATAAAGACTGAAATACAGAGCATATAATAGGCGAATAAAAGATGGCCACAGATCAAAGAAAAATAGACGGACTCGGAATACGAAATCGAGCTATTGGAATGCGGCTACAGAGAGGATATTAAAATTCGATAGTGAAGGTTTTTCTATCATTCCGTCAACTATCTTGATGAACCGCATCGGCATTTCGTTCGCGGATAATCGTTTGGAAGAACGTTTGAGAAATGACAACTCATGAGCAGACTGCGGATCTTTATGCAAAATAAAAAATGTTTGCCAAATAGAAATTTCTTTCTTCTTTTAAACAAAGGAGTCGACAACACAACATTCTTTTGTTTCATACATCATTTATTTATAGCAGATCTTATTTTGGATGATATCAAAACGGATCTTGAAGGATCCGAAAGGATCTTTGAATTAGATACAGAAACTTGTTACAAATGTATCCGTAGCTTCGGATCCTTCTGCTTCGGATACAAAAGTATCTAATTAAACGTCGGATACAAGTTACTTTTGTATCTATATCTCCGAGAGTAACTAATTACAAATTTTGTATCTATTATTCGTGATCCGAAATTTGTATCTAATTACATATTTTGCCAAATTCTGTTTAGAAGGCATATCTTAAATTTTCATTATAGGCACAGATAAAAAAGTTAAAAATCGTGACCTGTACATTTATCTTCGAAATTCCAAACAATAGTAACTTAAAAAAAATTTTTTATACATTATGTATTAAAGTGACTTTTCTAACATCTTTAAAAAAATCCATTTTTCGTAAATCCATTCCAATATGTCCACCATGGAGATAGAAGAAAGGTCAAAGAGTCACTGCACACGGTGTGCGAGTTGATGGGAAAACCCCAAGATGAATTGCTGCAGCTCTCAACTGACCGTGAAGGTCTGCAAAGTATATAACACATCATTGCTATTGAGACATAGAAAGATACCCGAGTCATTTTTGGTGGCACCGACAATAAAGTAATAAAGAACCATTATTGACACAGTGCGCTGGTAAAGAACGATTTCATTCCATTCAAACCGATGCACAGTGGGCCCAAATGCCAATCTAGCAGATAAAAAGTCGTATTTTCAATCACATACTATTACTTACTTTTTTATTTGTTTCAATTCTTAAATCCCTGTAGATCTTTAAATTATATTCTGTTTTGCTCTGGAGACTATTTATATAGGGTAATATTTACGCAAATGTCTATAGTCGCTGTGGCTTTTAAGAGTCCCCCAGAACGGTCAGTGCTTTTGCTACTGGTAAACGTTAATATTAAATGCGAATATTTTGCCTTTCATGGGTTTTGTAGAAAAAAGTACGTACTTTCACACATTCTATAATTACAGAATTTGCAAAAGTTAATGAATTTTCCAAATACCCGTGTTCAAAGGTAGACAATTTTTTACTTTATGCATTTCAGTTTTTCGAATGTAAGTAACCAAATTTACGCGTATTCGTCGAATTTCCTGTTCCATTTCGTAATGTGGACTCTGTTCTTTAATTCTTGTAAAAATCAGCTGCCAGAATTTGCTAGAAATTGTTTAATGTAACTTTAAAGTTTGTGAACAGTTTGCGATCACTCATAAAGAGGATTTAAGATTTTTGTGGTTCATAGTACTGACTGAGAGGAGTAAAAAATGTTTAATCAATGTAGGTCATAAAATTAATACGTCTAGTGTAATCCCCGGCCCGAGGGCCGGGGGATTGTTCGGCCGTGTATATTGCACCACTTAGCCTAGGCGCCCGAGGCACCGATGATGGGCAAAAATATTTACTTGGATACTTTTTCCAAGATATCTTCACGAGTAAAAGCAGAAAGTACTGGCCGAATTCTATCGAGTTTAGACTTTTCTAAATCGGACGAACGCCAGGAACTGTCTCGTGGCACTTTCGTGAGGGCATCACGGAAAAATAAACAAGTTAAAGATTCACTTGTCAGGGGTTTCATGCCGAGCTACCTGGCTTCACGAGTCGTGAAGATATCTTGGAAAAAGTATCTAATTCAATATTTTTGCCCATCATCGGTGCCTCGGTCGCCTAGGCCGAGTTGTGCAATAAACACGGCCGGGCGATCCCCCGGCCAGCCAGGTAGCTCGGCATGAAATCCCTGACAAGTGAATTTTGAACTTGTTTATTTTTCCGTGATGACCTCACGAAAGTGCAACGAGCCAGTTCGTGGCGTTCTTCCGATTAAGAAAAGTCTAAACTCGATAGAATTCGGTCACTGCTTACTGCTTTTACTCGTGGAGATATCTTGGAAAAAGTATCTAATTCAATATTTTTGCTCATTGTCGGTGCCTCGGGCGCCTTGGCTGAGTGGTGCCGGGGGATTGCCCGGCCGTGTTTATTGTACTGCTATTGTGTTCTGGGCTCAGGTCTAGGGGGCCCGACCCTCGGGCCTCGGAACGTGTTCATTCAAGCCTCGAGCTGGTCAAAAGGATCTTGAAGGATACGAAAGGATCTTTGAATTAGATACAGACCATAGTCGCCAATTTTTCCACGTTTCTCCGAGGTCGCGTTTCGGTGGACCGAGTAGCTGAAACGCGAGCCGGGAGAAGCTGAGCCAACGATGGAAATGATCAAGATCCGCTAATGTAAGTTTAATTAATTATTTACAATTCAATCAAATATGTTTTTTATTTAAATGTATTAGATAATCAAATATTTCATAAATTCAATTTTCCTAACTATACAATCTATTTAAGTACAGTTTTCAAATATGTTAAATTTTGCAACAATCGCTTTGAAACAAATATTTTTTTATTAGTTAACATCTTTTTTAAGAGAATCTTGCAAGAAAAATTGTCTAAACAAAGTATATTTTTGCTCAAATAAAAGTTTTCGTATAAACATCCTTTTATAAACAGAATTTTCTAGGTAAATTAAATTGTTTCAACAAATATAATTTTTTGAACATGTAAATAATCTGTATTATTTCTTAAATAGGTTTAAGTAGATTATAATACATATTTAAATAGAGTAAAAAAAAACCTTCAGTTTTGAATAATAAAATGCATTTTCCTATTTGCAGAATCATCGCTGTCATTGCTGCCTGCCTAAAGGTCAATACTTCCTCCATCGGCTTTCACCTAGTTAACTGTTATTGCATCCCTATCAACAGTTGTTATGTATTATAATATTTATTTATTTGTTTTATATTATTTGGATTATATTTGTCTATGTATTATAATATTTGTTTTTGAATGTGTGTGTAATAAATGATATTAATTTGTGATAATAAATGATTTTTTGATTTTCGATTAATTGTTGTGTTTCGCCTTTCTTTTATTTTCCTACATCATCTTTAGCCTGGATCAGATCCTACATCATCTTTAGCCTAGATCAGATCCTACATCATCTTTAGACTGGATCAGATCCTACATCATCACTGTGCAGGATTAAGACACCGACGAGACTGCCAGCCTTATGGGAGATCGTGTCACTCGAATTTTTTTTTTTTTATTAAGAAGCTTTAGATCTTTTCTGACCCATAAGCCTTATACATATAAATATATAAAAATACATAGTATGTATTACAAACTGTTATAACCTTGTTCTTATAGAAAATTAACAGATAATATAATTCCTTACATCTAAATATATAAAATTACATAATATCTCTTACATAACTAACTGTTGTTACATATTCACCTATCTATCTCTCCTAAAATATTATATTATAATATAATTTCTCTTATATCTACATAGGAACTTTCTGTAAAGTAGGTATCTCGAGTGAACTTACAACCTAATATTGCATTTATTACAGAAGTCATTGATTATCTTTAATATTTTTATCTTTGGCTCTTTTAAAAATATATGCACATCGTACGGAGGTTTCCATTTTGCATTAGGTTTCTAAATAGCACCTGTCTTTCATCTCTATATTTTGGGCAGTGCCATAAGATATGATTAATATCTTGATATGGAGCATCACATTCACATTTAGGGCTATCAATTATACCTAGCCTAGCTAGAGATTCATTAGAATTGTAATGATTAGATCTTAACCTATTAAATCTTACTACTATTTCTCTAGTCAGTCTTTGATTATAGAACCATGGTTTTTTTTGGCTCATAGTATTTTTCATAATATAATTGTCCTTTCCTACTAAATTCTACTAGTAATTTATTTTCAAATTCTCTCCACATATTTCTTTTATGGAGTTCTTTGAAGTCAGTGAATGGGAGTTTAATATTTTCAGTATAGTCACAAGTTGTCCCTAATTTGGCTGAAGTGTCAACTTCTTCATTTCCTTTGATGCCGCAGTGGGACGGAATCCATATAAAATCTATTTTACCTCTATTATTAATATTAAATTGTCTTATTTTTTCCTTAGCATCTATAATATATCTATTAGTTACAACTCCTACATTAATACTGATTACACTTTGAATCGCACTAAGTGAGTCCGATAATATCAGGTATTGTTTGGTATCATCTTCTAGACATATGTCTATTGCTTTCGTTATGGCTATACATTCTGCTGTAACTACTGATGCAATGTTGTTTATACTAAATGTTTGATTAATTTTTTTCTGTGGGCAATAAACTGCGGCTCCTGTAGATATACCATCGGTATATATGCTAATACTATTACTGTAATTTCTGTCAATAAAGTCACTCAACTCTTCATTGATAAAAGGAGATTTTTTCAGCTGTTTACCAAAAGTTATGTTTCCTTGTATATGTATAAGTGATGTGTGGAAGTTTGTTATAAAATTAACATAGTTGTTACCTTTGTAGTATAAATCTTCAAATTCTAGAACCTCTCTTATACATCTGTTGAATATGCTTGTCCTGTATTTTATTGCTGAGGTATTCGGACTATTTATTGAATGCATCAAGTCCCTGATGTATCTATTGGTGATATGACTTGTGTTTGAGATAATTTTGCTGAAAAATATTTTACCCAGATAGACAGCTCGTTGTTGAAGATACGGAGTCCCAGCCTCAGCCAAGACCACGTTGGTTGGAGTGGAAGTCCTAAGTCCCAATGCCAGTTTAATTGCAGTATCTTGAATCGTTTCTAGTCTCCTTCTCAACCAGTCCGCCTCCGGAAAATATACGAATGATCCATAATCCAATCTGGATCTGATGTATGTCCTGTATATTGTTAGAAGAGTTTCAGGATCCGATCCCCACCATACTCCTCTTAGATATGTAATTATGTTTAATGCTTTGAAGCATTGTTGTCGGAGTTTGTTTATATGTGCTTCAAAAGTAAGTTTGCTATCAAATATCATTCCTAAGAATTTTACTTGTCCTGAGTTCAATTTAGTATATTGTCCAATCAGTACTGGTATGGTGTTGGGCCGCAGATTCCTATTATTGAAGATTACTACTTCACTTTTGTTGGGAGATAGTTCTAAGCCAATGCCGTGTAGGTTCTCTATTATTTTGTCTATTGCTTGCTCTATGTGTTGTTTGACCTTGTCAAGTGAAATATTTCTATAGTATAGAGCAATGTCATCAGCATATTGAGATATTTGTATTTCTTCAGGTATTCCATAAAAAATTTGTGATACATAAATGTTGTATAGTAAGGGACTTAGTACGCCTCCTTGTGGGAGTCCTATATGAATGTTTCTTACCTCATGTTGGTTATCAAATTGTGCATATCTGCAGTACATCCAATTTGCTATAAAACTGAGCATTATATTTGGGATGGAAAGTCTCGACAACCTTTGTAAAAGCAAGTTGTATTGTACATTATCAAATGCTGACTTGACATCAAGAAAGGCACTTACTGTGAATTCCTTATTGATAAATCCGACCCTTACATATGCGTTTAAGTTTGCTAGGTTATCTGTACAGGATCTTCCTCTGCGGAAACCGGACTGAGTTGAAGGAATCATATTATTGTATTCAAACCACCATTCTAATCTTGTATTTATCATCCTTTCTAGCAGTTTACACATACATGACGACAAGGTAATTGGTCTGTAGCTCTTTCCATCTTGTTTTTTAATTAATATGACTTGGCATTTTTTCCAGTCTTCAGGGATGTCCTGAAGAACGTATATATCATTAAAAATGTCTAATAATAGGAGTTTGCACCTTACTGATAGACATCTGATCATATTATAATCAATTCCATCAGGCACAGGTGATGAGGATTGTTTGGTTTTGTCGATTGCATGGTTAAATTCAACAAAGTTAAAAATCTCATCAAGAAATTCATTCTGTTGAGTAGCCAATTCTATTTCTGGGTTTACAGGAACCCAGGGAGGACTGATCTTGGTAATGGCCTTGTGTTCTTTGATTTTTCCTTTAAGTCCTCTTCAGGTTCAGCTCTTTCTTTGTTTTTAGTGTTTACCCATTTAGTCTTGAGTATTTTTATTTTATTCCAGAGATAAGATGGCGAAGTTCTGAAATTTAAGCTCTCAGCAAATAAACGAAAGCTTTCCTTTTTTTTTGTTTTAAAAACCTTTTTGTAAGAGCCACTTGCCTTTTATAATTTGTCCAGTTTTCGAGAGAGGGAGAGTGGGCCCATTTTTTGAAGGCAGCCTTCCGCAATCTTACTGTCTTGTTACATTCAGGATCCCACCAAGCTACCGGGTTCCTATGTAAGTGAGTTGGAGTGTCTCGTTTTTTGGGTGTACTTTTTATGACAGAAGTTATCATGATTTCACTGAAAAGTTTGTATTTTTCCAAAGTATTCAGATTTGAGGATTGTATCATTGTATTATATTGACTATCGACTAATTTCTGATACTGATCCCAATCTGTTCTCTTTGTAGAAAGTTTATTGCTATTTTTCTTGTAAATATATTTGTCGGTAGTAATCGTTGCAAGTATGGGATAATGGTCTGAACCATATACCTCTTCATATTGCGAAGCTGTTGTTATGCTAGTAAGATTCCTCGTTGTGATTACTAGATCTAAATTACTGTGGGATCTGTTTTTCATATCTAGGTATGAGTGTGTATTCAAATTTACTATATCTAATTGGTAGTCCTCTAATATGTCCTTTAATTTTTCACCATTGCTTTCTATGCGATTGCAGTTCCATAAAGGGTGGTGGACGTTAAAGTCCCCCATGATGATAAAGGATCCTAATTGCACTAATTGGTCCATGAAGTCCTCCCAAACTGCAGAATTCAGATTGTGTCCAGGTTTTCTATAACATCCAACCAATGTAAGCTGATCCTTTAAATTGGTTATTCTGACACCACATACTTCTGTATTAATGTCTCTGAAGTTTAAATCCTTTATAATATTGAAGCTAAGGTATTTAGCTATAAATATTATAATACCTCCTCCTTTTCTGCCATCTCTATCTTTTCTAACTTGATTAAAGTTTTTAAATTCAAATTTATCATTGGGTGTAAGCCATGTTTCAACGCAGATAATAATATCTACTTCATTTGCTAATTCGTCTATCTCTGATCTTTTATTCTTGATGCTCCTACAGTTCCATTCTAATATTTTAAGTGTTTCCAATTCTATTTTTTGTTGTGAGTTGGTCATATTATAAAATGTGATAAGAGGTTTTTGTTTTATTTTTTATAGTTTGTATTCATTTTTGTTCTGTCTCCATTTGTTCAAAATTCCTGTCGTGTTGTCCTGATTCATCAATATGTGTAGTATTGTGAATTGAAGAATTTTGTAAATTTACAGTTAAAGTATCATTCCTTGCTTGTTTTGGTACAATATTTGTTTTATTTTGAGACATTATCTCATTTATGAGGCTAATACTTTCAACATTATAATTCTCATTTTGTCTTATAGCTATTCCATACTGTTCCTTTTTAATTTCTAATTCGTTATTTTTAAGTGATATTTCTTTTATTTTTTGTTGCAATTTAGCTGTCTCTTCAGTTTTCCTAAAGGATACGTGTTTTTCTTCTTAAGTATTAACTTTTTGTCTTAATGCTTTAGCTAAATGATTTGAAGAGCTATATGTCTTCATTATTTTGCTGTTCCAAACTGTAGGATTGTTATTTGCAGAAGTATCTATACCTCCAATTCTTCTAAGTTCGAAGGCTTTATTGTTACTTACTTTTTTTAATGGCGGGAATTGTTCTTTGGATACTCCTATTTTGTTTGCTGACGTCATTTTTCCTGTTATTTCTTGAGTTTCTCTTACTGATTGTATGGCTTGCTGTATACTAACATTATTGTAAGCCTTATATTTTTGTATCGCTTTATTTAATTTGTGCTCTTTGCAATCAGGATTGAATACACTATGTTGCTCTCCACAATGTATGCAAATGTTGGATTTATCTTTTGTGCAGAAGATAGATTCATGATTATCTTCTCCACAATTACTGCATTTTAGAGGTTTCTTGCACCACTTTTTGGTATGCCCATATGATAAACAGTTATAGCATAATTTAACAGGATCTATATAAACTTCTACTTTTACTCTATACAATCCAAATAATAGGATGCTCTCAGGAAGAGTATCTCCCTCAAAAGTAATTATCACATTTTCAGAGGGTTTTATCTCAAAATTATTTCCTTCTTTGCTAAATGTTTTCTTGCCCATTCTTTTTGCATCTAGTATTTTGCATGGAGTCTTATGATAGGTTTATCAGTTCTTTTATGTCATATTCTGTGGGATATCCTTTAATCAACTCTTTACGTTGGGTCTTATAGATGGGAATCTGTGCCTGAAATCCTGCCATATTTAGATTAGTTTTAATAACGAAATTGTTTGCTTTATCTTTGTTTCTAAATAGTACTTCTGCTTTGTTAAACCCTCTACTGTTTCGCTCTAAAGCTTTACTAGTTAATTGAGATACCTTTCTTGACATTTCAATTAGATTTTGTCTTTTTCTTTTCTTGATATTAGGGTCTATGAGTCTAATTTCCACAATTGCTGTTCCCTTGTGAACGTCAGGGTACAGTCTTACTAGTGGGGTATTTTCAGTTGTGTGATCCTTGTTTGGTGTCCATCTCTATTTTGTTATTATCGTACAGTGTTAGTACCTTTTCTTTAATTTTTTTTTGGGTTGCAAGTTCATTTTCATCGCGTATGTCCTCTGTCTTTCGCTTTAACGACATATATGTGTTCTTTTTTACCTCCTTTTCCTCCATTATGTACACATAACCCCTATTAGGGGCATGTTTTAGGCTCAACTTGATGCGATGTTATATTGTGTTTATAACTATATATTGAGAATTGTAGTACTACGGAGCGGTGATTCACTTTGGGTCTTACAATTAGTATTATATTATAATATTGTGTAGAAATAATTTTTCACATCCACTCTCCCATATGTCGGCATTCGCCGCATTCTCAACTCGTCTCCCATTCCGTGTCACTCGAAAATTTCGGTGTCCTCTTACGCCCTCTAAGATATATTCTGACTGGAGTGAGAAACAGAAGGCCATCGACATGATCTCGTCGGTGCAGAAGACTACTGAAGAGATTCTCGTCCGTGAGAAGGCAAATCGTCACGGAACCATATATTGATCATCATGAATTGTTACATTCTGTACCGAGCAGATATTTCAGACGATGTTGGTTTCAATATTAAAAGCAAAACTGAAGGATAAAGAATTCCTAGAAATATATTATGGTGGCAGGTGGTAGTTGGCAGAGAAATGGTACCCCGTTTGAACACTTCTCGTGTCCTTCTCTCTTGGTGAGGACGCGTCGTGTATCGGCTCTGGCCGGAGTTGGGCTGCAAGCATTGTATGCGTCGCGTCACCTTCGAACCAGAGCCTTCTGCTCTGGTTCGCTCTTGTTTCTCACTTTGAAAGAATCAGAACCTTCTGCCTGATTCGCCTTTGATCCCCCGTGGATCGGAGACTTTTTATCCGATTCACACCTTTTGCTCCGCGATAATTACTCGACATACTTGCGTAATTTAGTATAAGTCCATCGTTGTAAGAAAGGGAGCCAGAAGGAATATTGCATTCGTTCTGACTCCCTTTCGGGTCTCTCGTGCAGCAACCTCCTCGTGGTGAGACCTGGGAATCGGTATTATCCTTTATTTGTAAGAACTTCTAGTCTCTTATGAGAACTTATATTGCACTCGTGTGCGGGGTATAGTTTGGCTCTCGTGAGTTGGTATTAGGTTGGCTCTCGTGAGCTGGTTAGATCCGCACTCGTGTGCGGGGTTAGTTTGGTTCTCGTGAACTGGTTCTAGGTTTGCTCTCGTGAGCGGATATTAGGCTTGCACTCGTGTGCGGGGTTATGAATTGWTATGTATGTCTAATCATTATTAGTCTGTTTCAGTTAGAATACACTAAGAAGAGGTCACACCAAGGAGAGGACACCCCGAGATGACGGCAAACCAAGAAGAGAATACATCGAGAAGACTGCATCATATTATTAAGTTAGTTTTATTTGCCGAGTAATTATTGTCTTAGCGTCACCCTGAGTCTTCTGCTCAGGTTCATGTTTCTTTTTTGCGAATCAAAGCCTTCTGCTTTGATTTTTCCCCTTTTGCGATTTAGTTGTTTGGTCCACAATAATTGCTCGGCTTGCGTGCGTTAGTTATTAAGATTTTATATCGTCGTTATAAATATGTCGAGTAATTATTGCCGTAACTTCACTTTGCTCGTTTTCTTGTTTCCGACACAGCCTTCTGCTGTGTCGGACATTACTCGTATGTAGTTTGTACCAGACCGGTTGGTACGAGAGTTCGCGGTAGACAATATTAATGGGGGGAGGGGCTTTGAGAGATTCACTCATGTAAAACCTCTCTACTGTAAAAAGTCCACCCATGTCCGTCTCTGGCGGCAGGTGGTTGGGAGAAATGGGTATTGAGCTTGAAATCCTCTTGGCCATTCGTGCGTCACCCTAGCACCAGGGCCTTCTGTCCTGGTTCGCTTTAGTTTGTCTCTTTGAAAGAATCAGAGTCTTCTGCCTGATTCGCCTTTGGTCCCCCGTGGATCGGAGACTTCTTCTCCGATTCACACCTTTTGCTCCGCGATAATTACTCGACATAGTATATGATTTCAATTATTCCGGCCATCCTTCCCCATTTCATATCCTGTTGCATATTTTCCACACCTCTCTCCTTATTTACTCTCCTATATGTCCATATCTCATTCCCCATCTCATCCTCTCCTTCCGCTTTCCCTCCTTTCAATTTTCTTATTACTCTCTCTCTCTATCTCTTCGTCACTCCTCCCACTTCTCCTTCTCCCTCCACCTCCTATTACTTTTATTTCCACTCCTCCTAGCAATCTCATAAAATAATCTTTCCATTCCTCCATTTTTATATCCTTCTCTATTCCTTTTCTTCCATTATTTATTTCCTTGATCTTCCTTACTAATTCTCCTAATCTTTCCTCTACACCTTCCCCTGTTAATTCTATTCTTTCTATTTTGTCTTCTAAATTTTTCCTTTACCTCACCCTCCCATTCTACTTTTCGAACGCCCTTCTTTCTCTTCTTCCTTTCTTCTCCATCCACTCCTCGTTCCATCCTTTCTTCATTGTTATTACCAACGATAGATATAACCCAGTCAGCCAGGCCTGCCTCGAGCAGAAATCGAGCCCAGCCTGGCAAGCAGGTAACGGGCATTATGCTGACAGAACGACGCTTGAAGCTACTCGAAGCATAGGATGCCCGTCCAAAATCGAGCACTTTGCTTATTACATGCAATTTGGTTTCTATCTCTTGCAATCGATGCAGACAATTTTTATTTTGCATAGAGTTCCGCAGTCTAGTAATAAACGATGAAAGTTTTGGACGCAAGGAAGAACAGCGTATAGGAAATATTATACTTTGAACTCATTACACAAGTATGTAAAATATAATTGATATCATATTTGTTATCATTTTCATTAGAAAAATGTCACGAATATGTTGGTCAAAGACCCATAAAAAAAGAACAATGAAAAATAAAAAAGTTTTGTCATTTACCTTTCGAGGATCGCTGTCCTTTCCTACGTTCGGCAGAAATTAAAGAATAGTATTCCTGACTGTACCCGTGTTTTGGATAATTATCGAGAAAACACATCTAGCGTAGAAACTAACCGCGAGATGCAGTAAATTGCCAGCGTCTCACGAATCGGAGTGCTACCTCTTATTAAACTAATATTTTGCTCTCAAATAAAATGCTCTGAATAATTTTAAAAAAGCCTTTACTATTAAATGGTATTAACTTTTTTGCACTTTATGTTATGTATTAAAATATGTATTTATGTCATGTATTAAAATATGTTGTGACTGCTTTTACTTTGCAAGGAAATTAAAACGTGCATTTTAGTTTGGTAATTATGCTTTTCTGCTCCTAGATCTGCGGACCCGTTCAGGAACTGCAATAAAAATTTTTAATACTTAACTATATTCACAGATTAAAAATAAAGACAAACAAAGCTGCCAGGTATAGTTACGTTTTTCTGTTGTGTCAGTTGATTCTTTAGTTGCCATGCTTCTCTTCTTTTCAGTGGACTGCGCTCTACTCCGTCTAACATGAGGGGTCATAGAAAATGTTTGCTTATCTACACAGCCACTGCATTCTTTCTCTGTAAAAAAAATACATTTATTTAAAGAATTGAAATCTACCAAAAGTATATTGTTAACTGTACGCTTAGAATCGTTATTACCAGAAAATTTGACGCTTCTTCGGCTAGATCGTCTCCTTCCATGCTCCTCTTCTAAACTCATGTCACGAATAGCCTCATGTAAATCTACTTCCAAATGAACAAGTGTATTATCTTTATTCAAACTTTTACTTTTAGCTTTCATAGGAGTTTTATTCTCTTTGTATTCTAATTCCTGCACATTTATTGACAGTTTTCTAGAGTATCTTTTTTTCTGTGTCGGTGTATTTCCTGGAATAATACTTCTATTTCTTAATACTCTTATATTGTTGCTGTGTTGTTCAGCTGTTTTCTGTTCTTTGTTTACAGACATGTATTTCTGCAATTTCTGTTTGGATTCATTTGAATCTGTATTATCTACAACTTCCTTGAACGGTGTAGAAACTACGATATTCAATGGTGGACTTTCATCGTCTTTGCAAAAAGTATTCTGTCTTGTCAATTTTCTGCTTGGCGATGGTGTACTCGATTTACAATCCAACATTAATTTTTGTAATGGTGTTGCAGATATGATGTTTATGGTTGGTACAGTCTTTTGTGCACACATATTTGTATTTGCATACTTCTTAGAATCAGAATTTCTGCCATCATCAAATACATTTGTAGGCTCTTCGAAGCTGTCATCGCTGAAAGTTAACTTTCTTCCTGCATTAGTTTCCTGACCAACACTGTCGAAGTCAAGGTCATCTCTTTCAGTAAGTACAGCAGCTGAATTTTTTATTTCATCTTTGTTTGTTGATGCTACATTATCATTAAAATTAACCTTGTGTGCTAATTTCGTACAAGAATGCTTTAACTGTTTTAATATACCTCTCGATGGTGTTTGACAGAAATTAATAAAGGGGATGGTGTCATCTAATCGAACTTCAGGTGTTTTGCACATTCGACTTATTTTGATCATAGTCAAAGGACTTACGAGCTTCTTCGTATCAGAAAGTTGCAGTTTTCGCAACACACGAACTTTACAATTTGGACTATTCTCATTGTTTTCATATTTACTACTTAAAATTTCATTATTGACGATTCCAGGGTTTTTCGTATCATTATTATTTTGTGTTCCTTCAACCATATTCTGTTTTCTTTTTGCTAAAAATGCTCCAATGCCGTTTGATTTTGTACGTACAGCTTTTTTCGTTGCAGCTTCTTTCTTTCTTGCACGAGGTTTATTAATAGCAATTACTTGCTCCTCTTCCCATCCTCGTGAACGAAGTTGTTCTAACTTTTGAAATCGCAAGTTACAATCGTCTACTTCTATGTACATCATGTCCCAGAAACCTTGTAAATCATTGCACGTGACCAACATTTCTCCTTGCCCCGTTGCGCAATCAGAAACTAAATTACGAAACTTTACAAATTTCTTATTCATTAATAAGTTTGTTTGTCCAATAGCTTGATTAATTTGATACTGCGCGTCTTCCGTAACTTCCGGTTCTTCTTTTATCTTCACCCACTTCTCACACAATTGGCTTTGCCTTTCTATTTCCTTATTTAAAAGCAACTCAAAATATCGCGCCGTACGTTCCTCCTCTTCACCTGAAATATTGACATTTTTCGTAACAGACTCCTTCGTTGGAATAGAATCATTTGTCGTACAATTAAAATTGAAACCGCTCTTCATCTGTTTCTCCTTTCCTTTTTTTTTTGCGGAGTCATTAAGTTTTTTATTACTCTCTTCATCTTTCTTGTTAACATTGTTACTACTGTCATCATTATTCTTTCTACTTCTACTACTATGTCTATTAGATGAATTGAGCAATTTCTGATCGTCAGGCGACAGTCTTAATACAAGTGATTGAATGGAATCTTCATCTGTATTGCAATCATTATCATCGTCTTGCTTTTTCTCAATAGTGTACGATGTGTTTAATATGGTGTTTATTGGTTGTGCAGGAAGATTTGTAACACTACTTTTTCTACTGACCCTTGAAACTCTTGTAAATGGTGTCAAAGTGTAGTTGAAGCTATCGTTTATACTATTAGTCACCCGACCAAATAAAGGCACTCTCTTTAAGTTTTTCGGTGGCTTAAATTCGTAACCTTCCGGAGCAAAGGACTCTTCCTGTCTCTTTGAAAGTTTGGGCTGTTTGTTTTTCACAGAATTATCTATTTTCATTGGAACGTTGTTTATTTTGTTTAACTGAGCTTTAAGCATTAATCTTTTCTCTGTAGCTCTTGTTATTTTTTTCGGTGGGGCCGGAGATACGCGTTTGTTCGATTTACATACCGTCTTGCTTGAAACGAGCGAACTAACATGTTCATCCTTTGAGATCGGTGAGTATATTTTATGATGGACTTTTCCAACAATGAAAGGACGTTTCTTTCTAGCTTGTTCTAGCTTTTTACGTTTGTCGCGATCTACCTTCCACCTCAATAGTCTTGCCATACGAGTTTCAGCTGCTGCAGGTATCTTTGGTTCTAAAATCAATAAACAATCTAATAAACAACAGTGACACAAATATAATAATGTACTAAACACTATCAAATGAATTTCACATACCTTCAGTTAGTGCTTCTTTCAACGAACTGTCCAATATATTTCTGTTTTCGTTAAAAGTTTTACCTCTTACGGTTTTGCGTCGGCTTGCATGTTTTTCCGCACGAATAGAACGACCCACATCTTGATTTGCAAAGCCAAACGGTTGGCTTTTGTATCTATTTATAAAACTTGACATTTTATGCCGTAGAAAATATCGGAGATTTCAAGTCAACTATCAACTGCTAAATATTAACTGACCGCTCAACGGAAACAATTTCAAATTAAATGCACTTTAAGATGGCGCTCGCCGTGACGAGGATTATACGGAGTAACGGTAACGTAGAAACACAACTAGCATATGTTTTTCAGCTCAACGCAAGCAGACGACCAGGGGGTGTAAGCTGTAATGGGAATAGTTGGTCCAGTATATGTAGTTCGTCCCTAATACTGAGGTGGCGTTGGTGTCGCTGCAGTTTTTGCGACACATATACTAAAATTTTCGATGTTTTTATAAGATCGTCGGTGGGCCAATCAGCTAAAGAGTTGGACTACCAAGCGGTAGACCGAGGTTCGAATCCTGTTGGGGTAAACAGTTTTTTTTACAACCGTCTACCGCTTTATATCTATATATATATATACTGCCATTAGTTCGGCCCCAGTACTGAGGTGGCGCTAAAATACTGGTCACAGTTTTAACACGGCAGCTTGCACCCCCTGCAGACGACACGACGACACTCGCGCGTGAGTGCGGTTGCACTATAAACTAAGAGCCCGTTCAGACCTTAGCCTTAGACCAGTGGTCCGCAACCGGCGCAACCCCCGGTCCGCGGACCGGTACAAGGAACATTAAATACAATTAAATTAAAATTATTAAATCAAAAGACTCTAAAATATAAACAATCAACGTCCTCACTCCCTCAGCGGGCCGCGGTAAAATTATCAAACGTTGACCGGTCCGCGGAGATAAAAAGGTTGGGGAGCACTGCCTTAGACCATATATGTCAGGGCTCGAAATTTTTTCATCGCGACGGCCGAGAATCGGAGACTATGCGTCCCGCGCGTCTCACTCCCCGGACCGGCCCTAGTGCTCGGAGCTGCTCAGGCGCGTACCATTTCATAGGCGCTATTCGTGGTGCATCATGATGACACTCGTGTCAATAGGTTTCCGCATTACCATTGAGGTACTATTGCCAATGCGTTTTTTTTGTTAGTGGTATCCCCTGTAGGCCTACTAAATTTTTAATTTTTTAATTTATCTTATGAATTTATTTTTCTAATTAATTTTCTACAGCTGTTGTCCGAAATTATCGTGCGACATAGTGGAGTAGGCCTACAGGAGATACCACTAACAAAAAAAAACGCATTGGCAATGTGTAATGAGGAAACCTATTGATACGAGTGTCATCATGATGCACCACGAATAGCGCCTATGAAATGGTACGCGCCTGAGCAGCTCCGAGCACTAGGGCCGGTCCGGGGAGCGAGACGCATAGTCTCCGATTCTCGGTCGTCGCGATGAAAAAATTCCGAG
>CM052279.1:10534702-10596141 GCA_028455765.1 Lasioglossum oenotherae
GTTCGATTTTCGGCTGGACCCTTATTTTTTGAGATAAATTCGAAAATGTCCGCAAATATTTGTGCAAAAGTGGTGTCTCTCCGTCGTTAATCATTATTTAAACATGTTTAAACGATCATAATGTATTAATATTGGATATAACTGTATTCGGGAAAGTCTACAGAATCTTTTGCTGTAAAGAACAATTCAATATCTTTTATACTAACATCACAATATTTGTTTAAAGTTGAAAAATATGTTTTTTTTTCAAAGCCATGTTTTTCAAAAACTGTGCGTATAGGAAAAAAATTAAAACCAGATTTGGAATCAGCGCAAAAAACTCTATAAGAAGGACCCAACAGTATATTATAATCACAAAAAAAGTTGAAATTTGTTGGACAGTGCAATCAGTCAAAAATCCATTTGAACGACCAAATTGTAAATACAGTGCTTTCTCGATAAATGTCCAAAAGATCTGGCCTATAACTGCCCGAAAATTATCCCCACCGCCTCAGGACATACCTCCCTATTTTTTATGGGACTTTCACCATCATATCCGTGGTGTTTTTCTAACGAAAATGGTACAAAATATTAGATGTTTGCAAAAGTTCGTACCCTATTTGAAAATGAAATATTCGAGCGGTTATATTTAAAAATAATAGTTTTATTAATCAATTGTGATTTCCTCTTTTTCGTAGAAGTTACATGTTTGTTTTCAAAAAAGGTCACGAGGTAAATTGAGTACGAACTTTTGCAATCATCCAGTATGATATAATTCCGGTGGTATTTACTTGTGTGATGAACGATGAAAGTTCCAGAATTATTGAGAAAGTATTGAATATGCGTGCAAAAGGATTTGTTTGAATTCGTACTACGAACGTTGTCATAAGCATAAGCGTTTGAAACGCGCAACTCGCGTTGCAAGATACATTAGTAGTTGAATCTTTAAACGCGTTTTTGTCGACACCACTTTTCTCAAGATTATTGCCACGATATATCAAGTTCTAGTTGACCAATTGACATGGAACTTTGCAAGACTCCTTAGCACATTCCTTGCTATCGTGCAAAGAAAAATGTTCATCGTAAACAATTTTTTATTTTCTTATAAACTCGTCGAAACGTTACTCCCTCTCGGATTTTGATGAAATTGAAATATGTTGTCAAGGTCACTATGCTGAACAACTTTTTCCTTTGAAAGTAGATGACGGTCTCTTTTTGTTTCCGAGATATTCGCAAACAACTGTCAAACCCACTGCATTGCGAATTCTGCCTCTTTTGAATGACCGAATTCTTTCTTTAGGGCCCATTAATTTGCAGGTCTCCTTGGTTTTCATGTTCAAGGTCAATTTTGCGGGGGTTTCTTACGTCATTTTCGATTAAATCGGGAGTGTAGAATCGCGCTATGGTGTCCACGACATATAATTTTGTGACACCCTGTACATGCTCTCGCGAAATACTCGTGTCGCGTATAGTAGAGCTGCATTTAACGATATGATTATCCATAAACTATATTTATCAATAGACTGCGAATGTTTATGCAATTTGTAATTTTTGTAGGCGGAATTCGAAGGAAATCGAATCAAATCAGATCTTACTTTCTGTGGTAGGAGGCTTTTCAGATCAGAAATAAGTTAAAATCGTACTAAATTCCGTCGAATCTTATATGTTTTTTTTGGAAAATATTTAGAAGCCATAATTGCATACAGATCCGCAGTCTATTTATCAATATATACAATTGTTATCGATATATTATTGATATATGACGTTCTATTTGAGAAGCTCATTTCTGAATATCCATAATAATATTTTACAGGCATATTTTACTGGACGATGCACACTGAAGAACAATGGCTTACATATCGTTAGATATACTCTTCGGAGTCGTAGCCATAGTCTTGGCCCTTTACTATTACTTCACTTCAACCTTCGACTTTTGGAAAGTCCGCAATGTTCCCGGACCAAAGCCTATACCATTGTTTGGTAATATAAAGGATGTGATGTTAACAAAACTGGCATTGTGTGATTTCTTGGCTGATCTTCACAAAAAGTATGAAGATGAACCGATAGTCGGAATATTTACAAGAAGAACGCCAATTCTCGTCATTCACGATCCGAAATTTATAAAGGATGTTTTAATACGAGATTTTTCGAAATTCGCTAATCGTGGCTTGCCCGTCTTCGAGAAGGTATAATTTTCAGGCCGTGAAGGCCTATATTTATTGTTCCTTCTAAGTACTACTTGTGTTGGTATAAAAGAAAAATCTAAAAACTGCAAAATTGAATGTCACAAAAATATTGGGACACTTCATTGGTTGAAGTTATAAAATGTAGATTTATATATTTAGCACCTTTATCTTGCAATTGAAGCAGAAACTTCTTCTTTTGCACGGAGATCCGGAGTTCGGTAATAATTTAAACAAATTCCAGACAGAACCATTGTCTCCTCATTTGTTCAACTTGGAGGCAGAAAGATGGCGGCCACTGAGGACGAGACTTTCTCCTGTATTTACGTCCGGGAAACTAAAGGAGATGTTCCCGCTCATATTGGAATGTTCCGATCATTTGGAACAATATCTTGACAAAGTCGTGAAAGAGGGAGACTGTGTGGAAGTCCGTGAATTAACGGCAAAATACGCAACAGATGTGATCGGTAGCTGTGCGTTTGGGATCGACACGAACGCTTTGGCAGACGCGGAAAGCGAATTTCGTCGTGTGGGTAGAACAGTATTCAAAACCAACCTTGGCAATCTAATAAGATTCCGTCTTAGACAAGCGATGCCATGGGTTTACAATTTGCTCGGTTATGTACTACCGCAGCAGGAGGTTACGACGTTCTTCACTAAAGTCATCTCGGAAACGCTAGCTTACAGAGACGAAAATAATATTGTTAGACCGGACTTTGTTAACATGCTCCTTGAGCTCAAGAGACATCCAGATAAATTGGAAAATATTAGTAAGTTCGAACAAATTACTTCACAAAACGCGAATCCGAGCTTTTAGTCCAGTCAACGAAAAATTATAGACGGAAATGGAAAGAACACAATTTTTAACTTTGGGTCTTTACTTCACAGTTGAAACAATAATAAACGTTACCTTGTCGATTATTTTCATTGCAAGGACTTTATTTTCATACTAACTTCAATTCATTTATAATTATTATCAGAATTTAGAACTATTTTCTTGCCATTATGTATCTGGACGCATCATATAGATTGGTTGGCCCGGGGAACACATGTTGCTGCTTCTCCTCTTCGCTTATTGTTAGTCGGAAAGTAAGTCCCCACCACGGCCACTCCGACTCATCCCTTAGCATCAGCCTTAGCCTTAGCACGAGGACCCCCGCGATGCTGCACCGGCAGGTTACTCACAACTAAACATATACACGCACATAAGACCCAAAAGGAATTGGTAAATGCCGCTAGTTCCACAGCTTCGGGCAAGAGTCTTATGTGCGTGTACATGTTTACATAGTAGTGGTGAGTAACCTGCCCGTGCAGCATCGCGGGGGTGCTCGTGCTAAGGCTAAGGCTAAGGCTAAGGGAAGAGTCGGAGTGGCTGTGGTGGGGACTAAAGGACCGTTTAGTTTGGTCCGCCGCGGACGCGCGGACATTTTGGACCATTTAGTTTGGTGTCCGGCCGGCTGGCCGTAATTCGTGAGGCTCGCACAAAGGCCAAGCGTTGGGGATCGTGTCTAACCCCAGGAGTTCGCGGACAAACCCCAGGGGTTCCCTGAATCTTTTACTCCCCTCTACACCTCAGGAGATGCCTATGCTAGAGCCGGTACGGACCCCGGAGAAATTCCAAGCTCTCCGAAATTTTTCCGCCCGCCGGTCCGGCGTGGCAAAGGCAGAATATAACATGCTGTATTTATTTAAAAAGCTATTAACTAGAACTTGTCACAGTTTGTCGTGTCAATAGGTGGCGAATACGTTGTTAAGGAATTTAAACGTTATAACGAAGAGTTTGATTTTTTTGAAAAGTTAGTACAATTAATTGACAACATGACGTGAAAAAGATTTGTAGAAAATTGCAATTGGTCGGAATTGCAGAGGAAATACTAACAGTTGTATTTCGCAATTTTTTGGGGTGGCCCTTTATTGAAAATTTGAAGAGCACGTTGTGTGGATCTATAGGGTGTTTCACACTATTCCTGGTCAGCGTTTTTCTTGCAAATTATTAGAAAAACATGAAAGAGGAAAAAGTAGTACATACTGTTTTTTATACGCACAACGCAACTACATATGTAATTTTTTTGTGGTCATGATATTTTGTTAGATGTAAATCCGTATACTGTACAGCAACCCTCAAGGTCATGCAAGGTCGGAAACGAAAGAAGCATTTTGAATATTTAATACCAATGTCTTTGCAAGTATTTCAAAATGCTTCTTTCGTTTCTGACCTTGCATGACCTTGAGGGTCACTGCACAGTATACGAATGAATTCGACTAGACACGCGCTCTTATGTGACATAAGAAATAATAAAGAATTCTATTTAAAAAAATTGAAGGTCACCTTCGTATCTAACAAAATATCATAAACACAACAAAATTACATATGTCGTTGCGTTGTGCGTATAAAACACAGTATGTACTACTTTTTCCTCTTTCATGTTTTTCTAATAATTTGCAAGAAAAACGCTGACCAGGAATAGTGTGAAACACCCTGTATAGATCCACACAACGTGCTCTTCAAATTTTCAATAAAGGGCCACCCCAAAAAATTGCGAAATACAACTGATAGTATTTCCTCTGCAATTCCGACCAATCGCAATTTTCTACAAATCTTTTTCACGTCATGTTGTCAATTAATTGTACTAACTTTTCAAAAAAAATCAGACTCGCGAGGACCAATGTTAAACAAGCCATCGCTCAGTGGGGTGTTTGGCCCGAAATGTCGGGACAAACTATTTTGGCGTTATTTAAAGGGTAACGTAATAATGTAGTAGATCGTTAAATTCATTATTATCGTAAGCTGTAGCATTATGAAAAACCTATTTCCACATTTAAAAAGTCAAAATGGCTGGATGGAAAAGTTGGAAGAAATTATTTTACATGTTAATTACGGTGAAATAGATCACGTAGCTGTTCACTAAATAAATATATTATTACTTATTATAACTGTGAAATAATATTATTTACGTATTGCACAGTTACGCGATCTACATATGTATTTAGTATTGCGATTCCGTACCGCCCAATAGAAACGCTTGCGACTCTTTATTTTAAATCATTATTTAAGAAGAATTCACCAAGCGGTGTGTAGGAACGTTTCCTACTTCCATGGTGTTATAAACGAGACCTACCGATAGTTTACCTAAGGAGTTGTAGAGCACACAAAAACCTTTTTTTTGCGCCACGCACAGCAGGCAGCCGCGACCCTCGTCGAGAGTTTATGACCTGACGGATGCGGCCCGGCGCGAAAAAAAATTTCGGAGAGAAGCCGGACCGACATGTCCGATGCCGAGCGCCCTATCCTTAAGCATTGGTGCCGGACGGATGCTGTGGCAAACTAAACACTCCTTTACTTGCCGACCAAGGGAAGAGGAGAACCAGTAACATGTGTTCCCCGGGCCAACCGCGCCCAGGCCTGAATATAGATTGAATAAGTTGCTTTCGAAATATTTGTTAATAAAATTTGACTTTATTTCACTTGCAGAGCTCACAGACACATTATTGACTGCTCAAGCTTTTGTTTTCTTCATTGCTGGCTTTGAAACTTCTTCTTCAGCGATGAGCAACGCACTGTATGAGCTAGCTCTGAATCCCGATATACAGGATAAACTTCGGAAAGAAATTCGGGAACATACCGATAAAAATAAGGGAGAATTAAAATACGATCAAGTTAAAGAGATGACATATTTAGATCTGGTATTCCGCGGTGAGTACAACGACATTCACGTTAGCCGTACCGATCTCAAAATGTAACTGGTGGGATACCTTGTTTTATAAAAATTACAAGACAGATTTTATTCAGATTTCTCACGGTTTCTTTAACAACTCAGTCAGCCAAATGCTCGGTTTTAGCCAGGCAGCTGCGTCAGCAGAGACAACACTTGTTGTTGGTAGAGAGATCTGGCATCTGCCCGGCAGGAGCTTCCGGGCAGATGGAAGGCAGCTCGGTCTTCGGTCTTACGGCGAGGCAGAATCCAGGAACGAGCTGCCTTCCATCTGCCCGGAAACTTCTGCCAGTCAGACGCTACCAAGAGAATACCACGCAGCTGCGTCAGCAGGGTAGCGCTTTATGCTGGCAATATGTGCCCAGCAGATTCGTCCAGATTCCGAGCATGCTATACTTCGAGCAGCTTCGAGCGTCGTTCGGACAGGATAATGCCCGCTATCTGCTCTCTAGGCCGTGCCCGATATCTGCTCGGAGCAGGCCTGGCTGACTGGGAATATGTGCTTGAATGAAGAAATTTATCTATTCATTTCTAATGAAAGTGGGAGTTCATGCATGAAAACAACTAATTTTGTCTTAACAATATCCTTATTAAAATGATGTTGCATTAAGAAAATTGAATAACTAAATCGTTTATTTTGGTACTATTAGAATACATTACATTTACATATTCATAATAGACTTTAGCAATAAATATTGTTTGATAATAATAATACATTATATATCACAAGTTTCACGAACACGGTAAGTGGCCACATACTTTTGAACGGTAGTGTACGTTTCACTATACTGTATATAGTATTCGAAATAAAATCGTAGGAATGGTTAAAGACGTATGTGATATTTATACTTTATACGATTAAAGAGCACTAAACTACACTAATGAATTTTCATATTTGCAGAGACAATGAGGAAATATCCGGCTGGACCAATTCTATTGAGAAAATCTATGGCAGATTATTGTTTCGAAGGAACAAAGGTTACAATTCCAAAAGGGACATTTGTTTGGATACCACTCTTTACAATTCATCGAGATCCCAAGATCTATCCAAATCCTGATGCTTTCATTCCCGAACGATTCACCGAAGATGCTGTTCAAGCTCGAAATCCCATGCATTATTTACCTTTTGGCGATGGACCAAGAAATTGCATTGGTAAATAACGTGTTTTATTAAATACAGGGTCATCCAGCTACTAGAAAATGGTAACAGATAATGATTGAAACGAAAGTGGTGTGGTTTCAAGAGTAGCATACAATTTAAGGGGGTCTTTTTCAGTAAACGATCACGTACCACTAGGGTACACTCACACACCGCTAGACCACGTATACGTACGCGAGGATTGCAAGGGTCCGGGATTCCACTTCTGATTTCTCGATAATGCAAAGACGGGGTTTGGTAGTAGTCAAAATCGCTAGATGAAAGATCAATCTAAGGTGCTGTTTGCCTCAAAAGTCCTTCTTTTACGTTTCCGAGCAATAGTTTTGCAATATTCGGCTGCATGTTGCCCATCTAAGAGGCTAGTACGCCGGGGTGACTGCAGCGCCATCTGACGGGCAACATGCAGCCGAATATTGCAAAACTATTGCTCGGAAACGTAAAAGAAGGACTTTTGAGACAAACAGCATCCTAGATTGATCTTTCATCTAGCGATTTTGACTACTACAAAACAGAAGAAATCAGAAGTGGAATCCTCGCGTACGTATACGTGGTCTAGCGGTATGTGAGTGTACCACACATTCACGCTCGAGTGTCATCTGCTAGGAGAAGGGGCCCTTAATGATTAAATTTTCCTGTACTTCGTTTTTTCATCGTGTTTTAATCTTTTTAATTTTAATCTTGTGGTTAAAGAAAGAATTGAGTCCTGAATCGAAAGCTATAATGGTATATACTATAAAAGAGTTGATACTATAAAAGAGATGATTGCTTAGATATTCCCTATACATATGATTTTTAATGCAAGCAATGCACAAAATTATTTTCATATTCGATCGATAAGTGCAAGTGATACATTTTCGAGTGTTTTATCAAGTAATGTTTAGGTGGCGCACTTACAGTTAGTTGAATCATCCTGTATACTACTGTATAACAATGAAGAGAGTCACACGATCCCAGTAAGCAATCTGCTCGATTGTGGACTAAGTTCTGCGTCTGCAGAAGTATCGCTTTATGCTGGCAGGATGTGCTGTCCAAAATCGAGCAGATTCCGCGCATCCTCAGCTTCGAGCATCGTTCTGACAGCATAATGCCCGCCGTCTGCTCGCAAGGCTGTGCTCAAAATTTGCTCGAGGCAGGCCTGGCTGACTGGGATGATAACAATAAAAATTATCATGGTGTAATATCATTATAATATGAACATGTTTCGTAAATTTCAATTGAGAAGGATTATCCAATTTACCTTTTGAAGATCAAGTGCTTTTAAATGTTTTTAACTAATTAAACAATTAGTTAACGAAGTATGCAAATTCCAGGTGCACGATTTGCAGTTTATCAATCGAAACTCGGACTGATAAAAATACTCCGCAACCACAGAGTCGATGTTTGCGAGAAAACAATGATACCATACGTATTCGATCCGTCTGCGTTCTTATTGGCACCAAAAGGAGGAATATACTTAAAGATAATAAAACTAGAAGATTGATAAGACGACATGGAATACTTTATAATTATAACATAATTGATCTTATGTTAAATATAAATTGAATACATCCGTAATTTTTTATAATGATATATTTAATACACTGTAGAATAGTAAACACACACAGATCAGAAATAAGTTATTTTATACGCCGTATGTGTCTATAATGTAAATCGTTAAATAATAACTTTTTTACTGTTTGAAATTTTTCATGGAACAGTGTCACATAAATCTATGTATATGTTATTTATAAGTAACAATGTTTATTGTTTTTAACCGACTTCGAAAAAGGAGTTTACTCAATTCGATCTGTATGTGCCTTTTTTCGCTTTTTTTTCTATGTATGTTCACCGATTACGCCGAGATGGATGGACCAATCGGAACGAAACTTTTTGCATCTTGTAGAGTATGTTCCCGGGATGGTCCCGTGCAAAAAAAATTTTATTTTATTTGCGAAAATGTAGGGTGGTGATGCCGTTGTGAACTCCGCTGAATGTTAGATATTAGGAACAGTAACGACGCGACGTCGTTACCGTTATCGATTGCGGCTTTCAGATATTTATAAATTACGATTTGGAATGTGACGGCTGACAGAGATAAAATGTGTGAAATAAAAAAAAATAAACCGACTTCGAAAAAACGCACTAAAAAGTATAAAATAATTTTCATTTAATTTATGTGAATACACACGAACTTAAATACAATACAATCTTTTCGGAGGCGGCGCAAAAATTAAAAATTTTCCAAATGACAGATGTTAATAGTTTTAAGCGAATTAAATCTAACATAAGTAACTTACAAGTAGTACAAAGTTAACCCTTAAGTAGTCGTTAACACAACCTTGACTACAAACTACAAATAAAGTTTTAACTTGAATTAAAACGAATAGTTTTGGTTATACTTCACTGTAGTGTCGCCAGGTCGCCAGCAATCGAGGGGAATCAAATACTCCCTCTCTGATGACTAGAGTAGAGTAAAGGTCGTTGCCCACTAGGACGCACCTCTGCCGGCCTGCAGCGGCGCACAGTGGGACCTTTCACTTTCACCGAAATCCCAGACAAAATCAAAGAACTTTCGATAGAAATGAGATAGAGCGATGAAATTTTTTTTAAATTAAAGCTGAAACTTTGCAGAATATGAGAAAAATAGGGAGATTATGGTACGAACGTTTTTTTAACCTTGAGAAAATTCGTTAAACATGTAGAATTTCAAGAAATCGATTTTTTAAATATCCTGAGGTCGTAGACAAATTTTAAGACCAGATTTGGATTCAGTGTGAAAAAATCTACAGGAAATGGTGTGTAGCATGTTAAAAAAAAATTTTCTGCACGTGGTATTGAAAAAAACCGCAATTTTCTCGACATTGTGCAAGTTTGACGAATTTTTTCAAGGTCAAAAAACGTTCGTACTATAATCTCCCTATTTTCCCATATTCTATCAAGTCTCAGCTGTAATAAAAAAAAATTTCAGCCATCTATCTCATTCCTATCGAAAGTTCTTTGATTTTGTCTCCGATTTGGACGAAAGGTCCCACTGGCGGCGTGCCTCACCGTTTTGGGTTTCTTCTGTGTATTTCAATAGGAGTGCGCCCACTTTGACAGTAGCACTGTCGCGCCGCCAATGCTTCTCGCGGCTTCTCTACATTCTGCCGAATAATGCAAATTACGCCTCGAAAACGCAAAAGTAAGCCAAATTGGGATACGTCCCCGCTAGATTGATCTTTTATCTAGCGATTGTGACTACGTAGGGGCCCCAAATGTGCATTAACGGGACGTGGTTTTTGTTAATCATTAGACGATTTCTGTAGATTTTGAGCCACTGAACGAATATGATTTGAAAGACGTTTTTCTTCACTACTCACAGTTTTTCAAAATTTTAATTTCCAAATAACAATCAAATTTTCAACCGCAATTCCCACAACTTCATAGTGCCACTCTCGCACTGTCTCGCAGTTAACTTCTCGATTGAAGGAAATAGGGTCGCTCTATGATCGTGTGGCCATGAGGTTAGATCAGGTTAGATTCTCTGAATCTGTACCACCTATTTAAATTGTTCCCAATGGGTAGAAGGTGCAAGGTAATTGTTATGAGATCACGGTGGGAACGTTGATTCAGAAATGCGTTATAAAGGATGGAGATGACTAAATAGCACGCCAGTCATTCAATGCAGGTAGCGCACACCTGCATACATCGGTCCGTCGATTAAAATCATGGAATACAAAAGTGGTTTCCCACATCCAACGGATAGAAGAAAAATAGATACAAACAGGGAAGTAGAGTATTGGATGACACAACTTCCGGAACCTATGAAAAACATACCTGTAATACAGTTGGCGATACCTGGTATGTTCAAATCATTTTATTGCAATTATCATGTCTATATATACATGTGTAAATAACTCTCGGATTTTACTCAATCATTTAACGAAAGTGAATACTTCCTCTGTCATTTATTATGGTATATACATATTTACAGTCGGGGACAATATTAACTTTTTGAGGATTGGTCCAAAGGACTTGAATTTTTTTTAGATGTTAGATCGACTAGATTGCTAGAGAATGAGTAAACAAAAATTTGACACAAACATAACACAAACAAATTTTGGTGTTAATAAAATAAACTTAAATATAAAGATTTCTATTTCACTAGATCGACTTTATTTTATTTTTTAACTGTAGATCCTTGCAGCAAGAAGAAAGTAAAAAATCTAGAAGTATTTTCTTTTTTTTATCAAGAATAAGCTTTGAATCAACACTGATTCACAAGCTGGAAATCTAGAAGTACATTGATCTAAAATTTTAATGTAGTTAGTATATAATAATTAGACTCCCCGGATGTTTACGCGAAATAAAAGATTTGTGCATCAATTGCAAGACGCAGGAGCTAAATATCAATTTATATTATTCATTAATAATTTTAATGTGGTAAAAATAATAATATATTCATATTCTTTAAGTCTTTTAATATTTTCACTGTTTTAAATTGCACTTGTTCATTTCCGTTATAAATGCATGAAATCCGGAGTCTAATAATAATTAATAACTTGTAACAGGTTCTCATAACACAATGACGTATACTATAAATCGTCGCAATGATGTAGGGCCGGATGAACCAAACTACATTAGAGCTCTTGGCCGTTACTGCTCACTCGTTTCAAAACCTATTATTTTTAATTGGTCTGTCACGCAACATGACAATATCAAGGATCAGCTCAATGGAGGAATCCGATACTTAGATTTCCGTGTTGCAACAAAATCGACAAACGGAGACATTTATTTCGTGCATGGCTTGTATGGGTCAACAATATATCAACCATTGCAAGAAATAGCGGAATGGCTATCTTCCCACAGCAACGAAATTCTAGTAATGGATTTTCAACACTTCTATTCGTTCACAGAAGTAGACCATCGCCACCTTGTAGACACAATTTTTCGCGTGTTCCAACGAAAATTGTGTCCAATCGCATCCAGCTTTGATCACATAACACTTAACTGGCTGAATTTAGAAAAATATCAAGCAATCGTTATTTATAGAAATATTTATGCACAAAACTATTCGAGCTTATGGCCCAGCGGATTATGGAGAACACCCTGGCCTAACACTGTACGTGTCAACGAACTCCTAGATTTCTTAAATCTTGAACTGCAGACGAGACCGTTGGAAATTGGTTTCGTATCGCAGTGTATATTAACTCCGGATGTTCCATACGTATTAAAACATTTATGTGGTACATTACAGAGAAATTTAGTATCTTTATGCCAAAAGACGATTTTAGCTTGGATAAGTCAGAAACGACCTGGCAAAAGTAGATTAAACATTGTTATTGCTGATTTCGTGTCGGATAATAATTTTTTATTCTGCAAGACAGTTATTGAGAACAACAGAAAGCTCCTCCATCCATAGTACTCTACGCAAAGTATATATTAGTTTATACCTGAATATGTAATGTATATGTTTTATACTTTAAAATTTAACATGCTTACACTAAAAGTCTTACTGGGACAGTGATATTATGCCTCTAATGCTGCTTTTTTCTAACAAAATATAACATTTTTAAAATCGGTAAATAGCTAACTCATTCACTTTTAAGGAGGTGGATTCATTTTAATTTCTCGACAATGCAGAGATGGGATTTTTCAGTACTCAAAAGCGGTAGATAAAAGACAATCTAGGCTGCAATCGCCCTTAAAAGTCCTATTTTCACGTTTACGAGGCGTAATTTGCATTATTCGGAAGCATAAAGCTGCACATGTAGCTACCCAGTTAGCCAGGCCTAAGCAGAATCTAGGACCAAGCGGGCAGCAATGTACCCGAGCAGCTTCTGCCGGGCAGATGCTCAGTCTTTCTGCCAGCAGAAAGCGTTACTTATGCGCGCGTAGATGCTCGTCCAAAATTGAGCATTTTGCTTACTGGGTATTTTCATAAAGCTGCGACAGCTACATGCTAGATTGATCTTCTATCTAGGGCTTTTGACTACTGAAAAACCCCATTTTGCATTATCGAGAAATGAAAAGGCGCATCTCTCTCTCCCGCATCCTTGCAATCCTGGAAACGAGACTACCCCCTTAATTTTTATTTTCAGAATCTAGCAAGTAATAATATGCATTGTATTGAAAATTAGGAGGTTATAACATTACACGAATAGTAATGGTTATTGTTTCATCCGTTCAACTGATTTTCAGTCATGTTGGTTGACTTTATGTCACAAGTCATATAAGTATACTTATATACCCAATAAGCAAAATGCTCGATTATTATAGACGGGCATTTACGCGCGCATAAGTAGCGCTTTCTGCTGGCAGAAAGACCGGGCATCTGCCCGGCAGTTTCATTCCTCGTGAAACGACGAGTTCTTATAAAACTATAAACATCCTACCTGAAAAAAGGAAGGTAACCATTATAGTTATATATACACATAACATTTTTATTCTGCAAACAAATTGTCAGACACAATGTCATGGCTATACTATTCAATAAAGTTCTTTTTCAGTTTCAATAGTTACGTATCATGGTTGGTCATTCAGTTGCATTGAAAATAAATAAAAATATCTATATACAGGGTGTTTTCTTTATCTTGAAAAATTGAAATATTTTGTAAGGGCTTGATCCTATAAAACAAATAATTACATAAAAATTATTCGGTATAAGGGAACGCATAGTACAAAATATCTCTTTGTGAGTCAAATGGTGAGAAGAGATTTTAAAGACTAATTCTAAATGTTAGAAAGTATGTTACAAAATAGTAGATTCCTCTGGAGTCAAATAGGTAAGCTTGAGGTGCTTCTGGACAGCTATTAGGTTGCACGTTGGAAATTGTATATCAGTATAACAAGAATGTCTGCAATGTACAGAGATACGACATTCAAGTTTTGTTTCTTAAATGGAACTATGATTTTTTTGTTTCATGATTTATGACAGTGCATTTGAACTATTTGAAGGCATAATATGATGAATGATTTGACTACCGATGACAATCTGAAAAGGCAGGAAATTTTCGAATGCGTACCACGAAAAAATTCAATATCTGATTATATTAAGTAATTGAACTGAGTATATACCAAGTGTTGTCAAGTTATTAAACAAAAAAAAAGAATATAACGTTCTCATTTAAACAACGAAATTTGAATATCGTACCAGTGAAATTAATAATGCAGAAAATGCCTCTTCGTATCGTGTAACTTTTGTATAAACTTTTTTATAACCTACGATACATTAAAAGATTATTTACACTTAATTACGGACATACTGTATATATTAATGTAAAGTTATTTGCATCAAGCAAAATGTTTCTAGATGTATATAATAAATTTGCACATATATAGATATATTTACAGAACAATTTAATAATTTCATTTTCAGTTCTTTCAGTGGTTGTCTTAAGACAATAATTTAATTACCAGAAATTGTTGTACTCCTATATATTTTGTTAACACAGAGATGGTAAAGAAATCATTTTCAGAATATTATACAAAAGTTGTCAGTATAACATCAATGTTCAATTGAATAAATGTGTAAATAAATACATACCTAACATTGTATTTATACATACATATATTAATTCGTTTTATATTACTTAAAAATTCATGTATACATACTAAATAGTATATTTCATATCAACATTTAATTTATTAATATTTAAATCTTTTATTTTAAGTAAATATAATTTATAATATTTAAATATTTCACTTAAAAGAAATTTGTGCAACAACTTTGCACAGAGATTGATTTTTTTATGTATGCATACATAAAAGGAAGGGTTTAAAAATGAACTATGTAACAAATATTGTTATTATGGTTGAAGAGCAATAATTATATATTATTTTTATAACATATTGCTGTAATGTTTGTAGAATCAACTCTATATCAAATTTCATGATCATACATTCAAGTCACAGTATAACTTATCGGAAAAGTTATATTAACTATGTTACAAAATAAATATTTAACAGTAATGACAGTATCAACGAGAAAAATAAAATAAAATTATATATTAGACATTTTCAAAAATGTAAACTGATTTTTTATTTTGCTACAATAAATGTTTAAGTATGCGATACTTATCTATGTATCTTTCTTTTATTTTGGAAAACTTGATTGAGAAATTATCGATGAACGTCGAAGTACACCGAAAAAAAGGTGAATATAGTTTTACTAAATGAGTGAATGGGCAGTTCAATCGAGTATCTCATGACTCAAGATTTTCAACAATTTCTTCATAATTAACTGTAATCTGGTCATAATGCTTTAACTTTCAGTTGCTTCATTCTAGGAGCTCTCTTTTTAGCAAGTCTTCGTTGCTCTTTCTCTTCCCACTTTCTTTGCTTGTCCGGATCTTCTTCTTGAAGAATACGTTCTTTCTCAGCTCTACGACGTTCTTCCCTTCGCTGCGCTGCTGCTTCAGCTCTAGCAGCATGAGTTGTTTTTAAGAATGCTTCCTCTACCCTAAATCTGTTTTTTATCTGCTTTACTTTTACCCTAAAAGCAACAATACGATACAGAACAACATAATAAAACAGTAGTACAATCCAAAGAAATATATTACGAACCTCTTTAGATAATTTGAAACGACGTAATTTATCTAACAGGTAAAATGTTAATTGCAAAAGCATTTTCAATTTTTCTTGATCTTCTGTGTTGGTAGTGCGTCCTTTTATGCTTATGTTGAGTCCTATCAGTAGAACTCTCTTCACTTCCGGCATTGTTAATTGCGTTGTATCTCTAAAATGAGAAACATAATATTACAGATACCAATAAAGAATATGAAAAATTCTCATTTACTATATAATTGAGTCTTACTCTTGTTGTTTGGGGCCACTGAATTGGTCGCTGATGTGTACATAATCGATATATTGTGCATACTTCGTGAATGCTTGTAAAACTCTTGTATCTAAAATAGCTGATACTGCTTCAGCAATTTCGGACATTACATAAAATCCTGACGGAAGACCAAATTTCTCTCCCGGTCGCTTCTCCGGGCAATACACACTGATATCAGCCATGTCGCGTACTAAATGCATCGCAGTACGTTTTGTAGCCACTGCTAATACAAAATTATCCGTCTCATCTTTCGCTAATTCTATACGTACGAGCGCTTGATCATTTTGTGGTCGTACAAGTTGCGCCAACACTGCGACCAAATCTTGTCTTTTAAGTAATTTTAATTCGACCAGCATGGAATCGCATCCAATTCTTCCCGAACAATATAAACTGTAATGCGATTGACTCTCCTTTACTAAATCATTTTCGTACACGTCCTCGCTAGACTTCCCTGTGTCGCCGACAAGAGAGAAATTATCGAGCAGAAGTTGTTTGTGTTCCATCAACCACATCTCCGCTATACGAGCATTCCTTGATCGTCCTGCTAGATAGTTAATGAAATACAACAATAACCCCATGATCATTAATATTTCTAGATAGAAACTATCCCATCTCGTTCGCAGATGTAACGGTATTTTGGTGATCGTCAATGTTGACGGCTCGTTGCTCTTGGAGCCTGCATTCTCGCCAGCGACGTCTACTCCTTCAAACTCTTCTTCGTCGAAGTGATCGAATTCGTTATCACTATCGACTATTAATACATCGTCCTCATCGAAATCTTGATTGATATTCGACTCTTTACTATGTTCTACTACGCGATCGTCGATTAGCTGAGTTAGTTTCTCTTCTTCAAAGTCTTCGAATTCTGCGAATTCATTATCCTCGGGAAGTTCCTCGTGGAAATGTGCTGTGACCCATATATTCATTGCAACCAGCACAATGTGAACTATCACTAACCCCAATTTCATTTTGTCTGTAATCAAATGGAAAGACATAATTAATTTAAAACGATAAGGATAAATTTTGAAAATCTGAAAATATTCACATATGTATTTTGAATTTTTTAATAAAGCATCCGGCGTCACGATTCTATCTTTACTCCACTTAACGGGAGCCAATACATAAATAACAAATTTAATTACTTCGAACAATTATTTCCAAAATAACTCCGATAAAATAAAATACGGAATTTGATTTCTTCGATTTATTTATTAAATCTTTATTATTGTTGGTTTACCGTCTTATACTAACATTATGGTGAATTTATATGAAATGCTGCCACTTTTTCGACATTGATTTCAGTTATCAATTAAACAGAACTGTCTTTCTAATAAATAATACTGTTACAACACTCTTTCGAGGTGACTTGCATAGTATGAAACTAGCCACGAGACAAACGTCATTTCCTTCGACAACAGTTTCATTTTCGAGGAAATGTAAGATTTATCAGAGGATCTCTGGATTTATATAATTTCTAGGTTAATCTTGTCACAAATTAGTTTAGAATTCCGAAAAATATAGTATATTAAAGAGACACTGTACACGATCAAAATATTACTTAACAGAGTAGTTAAGTATACAACTTCATTCGCTTAAAACAACTGCATCGATGTAATTTCAGCTCTGAACATAATATGCATGCGTAAAATGATGTAACAGAATAGCAAAAGGTAAATGGACAATAAGAAATGTTTGTTTTAATATTTTTATTTCTAACATACGTTTGATTAAAATATACAAGAGTACTTCCTGCGAATGGTGATTGCTACGCAAACTCGGCAACGGCAACACCACGCGACGATTTTCATATTACGTGTGTATTTATGACCGACGGTAGACAGGTAGACTGTAGACAGCGGAGTGCAGTATAAATGAATATCCTTGTGAAAACAATTCTTTTTATCACATAATTTCACTCACAAATTATATACAATATTGCCAGTGGGAATGTATTTTCAAAATGAATTTTAAAACATTGTATACACAGATAACAAAAACGCATATCATTAGTTATATCAAGTAATATTTATTCAGTTTTATGTCGCATCATAAAATAAGTCAGGATATGCTATATTGTTTGTTCGATAAGTTTGGGTTCCTTGTTACTGTGAATTTTGAACATTGAACGCTAACACAAATAAGAAATGATCGTTGATTGTTCCAAGATTACATTGTCTACCAGATGGCGGTTGTGGGCAAAGTGCTATCAAGTGCTATATATAGTCTGTTGAGAACAAAACTGTGCCAGGTCTATATAAGTGTATATGGTCTAGGGTTTAAGAAATAATTATATGTTTGGTCGATAAAGTAAATTTCTCGCTACACACGCCGCTGAAGAACTTCAACTTCAACGTAACCAACTTGCCTCGAGATATTCCGTGATTGAGCGAGAGATCGATTCAGTATGCCCGTGGAAACGAGTGAGAGGCGTTTACTGCGCAGGCCTGACCATAATGGCTTTATTCTGTCAAAACATGATGCGGTCTTTCCTACATTCTGTCACAATGTACCGCATGCCGTTCTGGTAACTCGATCACGCACCGAGTCTTGATTATCGCAAGGATTTACGACAACCCGGAAAATAGTATTGTTGGTATAAGTCGATGTGAAAAAGGTGGGTGTTGACAGTGCAAATTCTAGACAGCTAACAATGGATCAATACCGTGCGGAGGAGGGTAATATGTGGATACAATGAAAAATCGTTGTTCTTTTATCAGATCCCTTTTTCCACTGTACGTGTCTGTTAACTTGACAAGGTAAGTTTCTTATAAAAAGAAAGAAATACACGTGTAGATGCTTACGCCTACGGCAAAAGTAATATTTGGTTAAGATCTCCCTGTCGAATTTTTCTTTCTTTTTTGCGTGAAAATTGACAGAGCTTGCAACTAAAACCTCTCGAAATAAAAAGAAAATAAATAGCCGAGTTTGTTACAACACAATTGCACGGTACCCTAAACGAATTTTTGGTATTACGTTCTCAAAAAAAAAATGAGAGCCAAGTGACGTGCATTTATATTTTCTTTATTCTGTGTTTAATTCCCTTTCAGTAACGTAAATACTGATACAGAATCGCGTGTATTATAATTTCATTTCTCTCGTTGAGACAAGGTTTGTCACAAGGTTACCTTTCTATTAACCGAATCTCTCATTTCTAACCAATACGATAAACGTCATCACGCTTATTTCGCTATTTTATCAATCTTTGCACTCCGAATTATTTCTCAATTTTGCTGCCAACAATTCCCTACTATTTTAAGTGGTTTATTTGAAATTTACTTCAGAGGACAGTTCGTTGACTGATTTTCTTTACTAATTACATTAAATACAGCTTTCAAACTTTGTTGTAATTTATATTTGTTTTTAACTAAAAAATAAGACGATTAAATAGATAAAGGAAGAACTAAATACATATAAAAACCCGTTTTATTTACATTTTTCTTTCTCTAATGTTGAGTCACACTTGACAAAGGAGTGCAAAGGGTTAATTATCGATTATACACCAATAGCATAACTATGTAGCTGATAACTAGATAGCGGATCTGTATGCAAAATAAAAATTGTCTATATATATATACCGGAATTGCAGCAAACTGGTGTAAAATAGAAAATTATTTTCATTCTTAATATGTTCAATAGATTGAAAATAATATAACAATGTTTTTTAATTCTTCTAATGTTTTTTTACTGTTTTAAATTGCTCTTACTCATTTTTGTCATAAATGCATAAAATCCGCTGTCTACTAATAACGTTAATAATCGGAACGTTTAATATTAATATTAAATATTAATTAATATCGGGAACGTTATCAAGTTTCAAATCCGAAGCAAACGTTCTATGCCCTACAAACATAGCTATTCAAGTGTAAAGATTTGATCGAACCGTAGCGCCGCGAAAAATATTACTATTAATTAAATCTACTAATTACTGTTGTTATAGTCGAACCTTGGTAACTGGTATCTCAAGGGAATAATTCAAATTTTTGATTTACAGAGGGTTTCGAAATTCGATTTTTATAGCGATGTTGATATAATATAAGAACGTCGAGAGAAAATAGTTCCTCAATTTGTTTATTAATTACGCAGACTACAATATACTAATTTTTGCACTCGGAGCTATTTTAACTGTAAAATTAAACATTTCTTCCGCCCTAGTGCAATTCCATTCCATATGATTTTTTTTCTATCGATGAATATGAAATTGATATAATACCTTGTACAATACTCAACTGTTTAGCAATTGATTAGTAGACTGCGGATTTTATGCATTTATAATAACAATGAGTAAGTTAATTTAAAACAATGAACACATTAGAAGAATTAAACAAATTCTGTTACATTATTTTCAACCTTCTATCTATATTGACAAAGAAAAAAGATTAATTTTATATTTCACTCCAGTTTGTTATAATTCAGGTAAAACATTTTTGTTTTGCATAAAGATCCGCTGTCTATTAATAATGTAAACAATATTTTGGATTATGGTACAGCAATTTCTAGTGGTGAGTCACCACTCGGGAGTGCTAAGGGTAAGGGTAAGGGTTAAAACAGTAGAAAGATGAAAAGAATTTAAGAACATCAGTATATTGCGATTAAAATGATTAAAGGAAGAAAGAAATTTGTATTTGGTTCCTGTTTCTTGCCAATTACTATGAATAATATGTAAATTTTCCTTTGAGCTTATTTAGTATGGGTTTATAGTGGAGCTGTACGGTGAATAAAAAGAGAAACAAAGAAAATACATATGTACTTTTTCTTTAGTATGTTTCGAAATGTTGTCATGAATGTTGGTTTGTTTTCACCGCGCCGCTATCATCGATCCTTGCCGCTCCACTATAACTGCATCCTTAGTTCTCGTAGGGGTTTTTAAAAAATGAGAATCGTCGTGACCTTCAAGTTACCGAGGTTCGATCGCATTTTATTATTGCTATTTACGAGTGCTGAAATATGTCTCGTTGTGCAGGTGAATCGAATCGATCGTCGACATGGAGAAATCAGACAATCAATTGAAAACCTGGAAAAGGAAGAATATGAAGACGAGCTCGACGTCGGAGGTGATGACCCAGTGTGTCCAGGTAGTCGTAAGATGTCGACCTATGGACGAGAGGGAAGTCACTCGCGGGTACAAGCGAGTTGTGGACGTGTTTCCATCAAGAGGAGTAGTCGAAATTCGTCACCCGAGGGATGATCCATCCAGTGATAACGTGAAAGTGTTCACGTTCGACGCGGTGTACGATTGGAATTCCAGTCAACAAGACCTGTACGAGGAAACGGTCCGACCATTGGTGTCTTCTGTTCTCGATGGTTTTAACGGTACGATATTCGCTTACGGACAAACGGGCACCGGGAAAACGTACACCATGGAAGGTCTGAAGGGCGATTACGACAGACGGGGTGTAATACCGCGGTCCTTCGAGCACATCTTCAATCACATAGGCAGGTCCGAAAATATGCAGTATTTGGTGCGAGCGAGCTACTTAGAGATTTACCAGGAGGAGATACGGGACCTTCTGCAGCCCGATCAGAGCCTTCGATTCGAATTGAAAGAGAAGCCGGATACCGGCGTGTTCGTCAAGGATTTGTCAACGTCGGTGTGCAAAAGCGCCGCGGAGATACAACAGTTGATGAATATGGGTAACCAGAACAGAACCATAGGCGCGACAAATATGAACGAACACAGCTCTCGGTCGCACGCAATATTTCTGATCACGATCGAGATGGGATCTATCGACGACACCGGCGGGATCAGAGTCGGTCGTTTGAATTTAGTCGATCTAGCTGGCAGCGAAAGGCAGAGCAAGACCGGCGCATGCGGCGAACGGCTGAAGGAAGCGAGCAAGATTAACCTAAGCTTATCAGCCCTCGGAAATGTGATCTCTGCATTGGTAGATGGTAAAACAACGCATGTGCCGTACAGAGATTCGAAGCTGACGCGGCTGCTCCAAGATTCTCTAGGTGGAAACTCGAAGACTATCATGGTCGCGAATATAGGTCCTGCTAGTTACAATTATGACGAGACTCTGACGACGTTACGGTACGCGAATCGCGCGAAGAATATCAAGAACAAGCCAAGGATAAACGAGGATCCGAAAGATGCTCTTTTGAGACAGTATCAAGAAGAGATTGGTCGATTGAAGGAGAAACTGGCGCTGAAAGGAATGGCGCCGAGAAAAAAGAAAAAGCCGAAGAAAAAGAGAGAGGATGAGACTGCGGAGTCGGAGTCCGAGGCAGAGGATAGTCGAAGCGAAGACAATAAGATTGGAACGGGTAAGAAGCTCATCGCGGAACAGTTGAAAGCGGAGAAACAAGAAACGGAAACTCTTATAATGAGAATCAAAGATTTGGAGAGCAAGATGCTTTGCGGGGGTAAGAACATAATTGATCACACAAACGAACAGCAAAGGGCGTTGGAGCAGAAGTCGGCCGAGATCGCGGAGAGAAAGAAACGAGAGGTTGAGATGCGGCAGAAGCTCGAAGATGAAGAGCTGACGATGTTAGGAGTGAAGGAAACGTACACGAATCTACAGCAGGAGGTAGACGTGAAATCTAGGAAGCTGAGGAAATGTTTCACGAAGCTGCAAGTTTTGAAGCAGGAACTCGAAGATGTTACCAACGATTTTAACAGAGACAGAAGGGATTTGGAGCAAACCCAGCACGAGCTGATGAAAGAATTGAAGCTGAAATATCTTATTATAGAAAACTTCATTCCCGAGGAAGAGAAGAATAAAATATTGTCAAGAATACACCTCGACGAAGAGGAAGACTGCTGGATAGTGAAGGATCCGGAGCCATCCAGTATAGATTCGATAAAGAGACCTACATCCATTCCAGGTGCGCGAAGGCCGGTTTCCGAATACGCGCGTATCGCTCAAGCTATGGGAAGAGGTTGCCGTTACGCAGGGGAAAACATATTGAATTTAGATCTTGATATGCCAGCGAGGACGACAATGGACTATCAAGGGCCGGCCATTGCGCCCACGATCCAAGCCGTTCTTGAGGAAGCACTGCGCGACGAGGGCGATATCGACGTGGATGCTTCGAGTGCGAAACTCAGATCCAAATCACGATTGCAATCTGCGAAAATACGACCTAAGAGCGTTGGAAAGATCCAACAGATCCCGCCACCCGTTTACCCGAAGACGAGGGGTCTCGTGCCGAAGTAGAAAATTGTAACGCGTTCTCCGTTGTCTGTAAAGTGAAATGTATATATTGCGCGAGCTGCATTTTGGTGGTATTCTATTAATTTATATAGGTTGTCGTAACGGTACGCGTGTTAACGATAAGCGCAAAACAGTTGGAGTCTTTGTAATTCTCTAGTCAATGTGCACTATGCAGCCACGAGGTATTATTGCATTAATAAAGTACACGAAATAAATACTTTTAAGATTGAAAAGTTCGTTACTTGTGATCGATCGTGCAAAAAGAAAAAAAACGGTACTATAATCCGTAATTTCGCGTAAATACTTGGATCGTTTGGCTTGCTACTAGTGCTACTACAGCGTGCAACGTTATCGATTAAAACAAGTTTGTTTCTGAAACATTCGAGAGGAAAAATACTAAACTAATTCCTTTATTATTAAAAATATTTCTGTTAATAGTAACGTATCGTGTAGAAGTCAATTTTCTGTTTGAATGTTATAATACTTTGTGTACAGATTAATTATTTATTGAGTTAGAAACGTCTAGAAATACGATAAAAAATGACGACATACGGTTGATGTATTGTTGAATAACTTAATTACCGTTTGAGAGAGTAAATAATCAAGAATAATTTGGAAAAAAAGCAAAAGAAGTATTCTAATCAGTGAAGTTACAGCTTATTTTCAAAGACTGGCAGTTATATTTAACACCATACGGTATTTGAGAAAATGAAAATCGTGACATATAGGGTAAAGTAATTGATTTGCGAATTTTTGTGTACAACTACGTTTATTATTAATTTAATTCTTACTATTATCGAATATTAAGAACAAGTTCCTTGGTGTGTTTATAGTTTCTCTGAAATATGAAGAACTCGTACGCTTAAAAGTATTTACAAACGACGGTTATTCTTTACTTATTTAATACACTTTTACAACGTGTTTTTTAAATTGAAAAATTACACATAATTGTTCTTGCTATTATGTATGTATATATATACATGTTACGAGTGTATATATGAATATATTTATGCGTTCACATAAATATATAAATATATATATGTTTTTCAACATCAAAAGTGCTTGTAAAAATAATGTTCGATACTCTCGACTCCTTTGACGCTTTATCACACACATCCGAACCTGCTAAATTATAAAGATGATAAACGTATTACCAATTAAGAGGATTGAATAAAGCATAGCATGACAAAATTGTAATCGAGAGTAAAGTGATTTCCTTGTATTATGTTTTCTTCTTCGTTTCTTTTTTTTCTTTACTTACTTTATTCATGTTGACATCGACGTCTTTTAACACTTCGTTCCGTAAATCCACGTTCACTTCACGCGCCTAGTACTATATATATACGTGTATATGTATATATATTTAAACAAATCGAGATATTTTTAAGCGATTTAAGGTCCTGCTGTCTCAAAGGGAGACACGCGACGTATAAACGTATAAAAACGATATATGGAAATAAACTTTTTATGTATGAAGAGGAACGGCAAATGTTAAATGTTAAATTCGTGAGAAATTCCTTTGCGTTCAAATTGTTCGTGAATTTTTAAATATATTTACAAAGGGTATTCCATTTCGTTAATAATTGGTTAAACTCTGGCCATTATTATCTGAAATAATCGTTGAACTAGCCACATTAACATTTCCTGTAAACATTTGCACAATGTCCAAGCAAGGAGAAAACTAGTTCTGTAACAGTTGCGATAAGATTCAGTCACAATATAACTTCGGTACATTCTTATGAACGATTCCTAAATAGTCACTTTAATAGAAACGTTGTTGTTGTACATAATTCCCGTATTGTTGTTGCGGTTGCTGTTGAGCATAATTTGAAGAATGGCCCGCAGGTAGTCCACCATAAGGCGATCCAACATAGTTCTGCTGATTCGGATACTGGTTCGATGCCATTGGCGGTCCACTGTATTGACCGTGATTGTTCACACCACCATATCCTTGGTAATTGTAACCATTATCGACGTAATTCTGATTACCACTGTAGACTTGCTGATGTGGATAACTTTGAAACTGTTGATTGGACATGTTAGGATAGGTGAGAGGGGGTGCTTGCGGACGAGGGCAACTCTGTTGAGTATTCTGAACGTATCCTTGATTGTAAAAGTTTGACATCGGAGCTGTCGATGTGTTAGGAATCTGATCTAACAGCTTCGACGTGTTTTGTTCAACATTTTCATTTCCAAGCGGCAGGTGCGTCTTTGGCACATACTTATTTGGAAGATCTCCCATTATGTGAGCGATTAATCGTTTCGTCTCGTTTAGTATTGCATTCGGATCGTTAGTTTTCGTTAATTCCTTCGGTCTTACCGGGGAACGCGATCTTGAACGCGAACGAGACCGTGTCCAGGATCTTGGAGAGTTTGATTCCGATTTTGAGAAACCTCGCGACTTTTTCTTCGCCTTCTCGTTTTCGTTAACATTTTTATCCGCTGCTTTATAAATATCCTCAAATGTGTAATCATCATCGTCATCCGACAAATCTAATTTCGCCTTCTGTTTGTCTTCGGTATCGTTCTTCGTCTGTTGTTCTTCCTCGTCGTCATTCGCAAACATGTCTATTTTAGGTTTCCACTTATCCTCTTCTTCGACAGGATTTTGATTTCCTTTTCGCACAGAGAACGGCGAAATACTTCTTCTCGGTTTAATACTGGTTTCTGTATTTTCTGGCGTCGGGGACTTTATTTTTGGCATTGATGATATTATGGACGTAGAGCCTAGGTTCACAAATCCTCTTAGTTTCTCTACTCGAACCGGATCTGTTACTTCTAATTTTTTTTAAGAAATTGATCAGCCCGTGTTGTTCCTGAGTGGATAAGTCTTTAAAATTTTGTAAAAGCGTTTTCAAGTCTGCGTCCGACAAACTTTCCATCTTAGACGTCTGATGATCGGCTGTATCGGGCGTTGTTAGCGTCGCGGGAGCGGACGTTGTTTGAGCAAGAGAATTATTACTTCTTGCCAATCCTTTCACAAAATCAGCCGTTGTCACCGGTTTATCGGAATTCTTGGACGCTTCAGCCATTCCGACAACGGCATTAATCAAAGTTTCCAATTCTTCTTGCGACACATTCGATCTACCTTGAGCTACCAAAGCAGCTGCTATTTGTTGGGCTATAGCTACTTTATCTACAGTACCAACACCAGGTACACTAACTGGTTCGGATTTAATCACAGGTGCAATTACCTCCACCGGCCTTGTGTACGCAGTTCTTTGGATATAAGTTGTCGATTTCGCAGTCTCCAATTCTCTTTTCTTCTTTTTCTCTTCTTCCATCTTCTTTTTACTCTCTGCCGCTTTGTGCAACAACTGCGCGATATTTTGGATCGCTGTTTTCGTCGGTGTTATGGCCATTTTCTCGATCATCCCGGCAAACAATTGACCTTTCAGCTTCTCTTTAACCGTTTCGAAAAGCACGCTCACTTCTTCGTCGTAGAGCAACTCTTCGGCAGAGTTCGGTTTTGCTTTTTCCGCGGCCAATGCCTTCGAAAGAAGAGAAACTATCTTCGGTCCAAGAGAGCCCAGTTGACCCTCCAGCGCTGTAAGTAATCTCAATAAGCCGACTACTTCTAAATCTTCGGTTAATATATCATCCGGTATAGGACTCGGAGACTTTTCTTTCACCGGATAAGGAGTCGCGTAGTGTATCGATCTCGAACGTGAAACACCTCGAGGATAATAACTACTTCTGTACACGGTACCTCTTCCTCGCATATACGACGAATACACGTATTCGCGGTCTCTCATTTCATGATGATCGTAATAGTCCGCTTTAATTGTTTTTGTCCCAACATACTCTACTTCGTCGTCGCTCTCTATACGATGACGACTTCTTTTCGGTGGAGACCTATCGCGTCTATTCGATGGTATCCATTTCTCCGGTGGCTTGTCTTCTGGCAGTTCTAAACGCTTTCTAATTTCCTCTTTCCGTTGTTGCAGCTGTTCGTTATGGATCTCGCGCATCCGTTTGTTCCAGAATTCTATCCATTCCGGCTTGAAGTCATGCTTGCTAGGATCTTTCCCCTCCGCTTGCAATTCCTTGTACCGTCTGTTCCAGAACTTTTTCCATTCGTCGGGATAAGACGGATGCTTCTCCGGATTCTTCTCATGAAATTTCAACGCGCGATCGAGCGTCTCTTCGGCTCGTCTGATTTGCTCACGGTATTTATCCCACTTATCTCGTTCTCTAAGCGGTTCCGGTGAACGCGAACGGGACCGCGAACGCGAACGAGAACGCGTTCGATCTCGCGAGTAACGCGGTTTAGTACGATACCTTCCGCTTTTATCTATCGAATTAGCTTTGCGATTGCGAACGGGAGAACGTGATCTTGAGCGCGATGGAGTCGGGCTACTCGATATACTTGACAGTGACGAGAGAGACTTTGTTTCATCAGAGGGACGTTTAGGAGACTTTCTCGTACTCTCTTCTTCCTTATCTAAAGGCTTGCGGATATTTAATTTATCCTTTGTGAAAATACGAATCTTGAATCCCCTGAAAAATGCGAAACACAATTTAGACACATCTGAAAGTTCGATGAGTTGAGAAACCAACGTTAATTTATTCTACTGAAATTGTTATAGAAACGAGGATAATTAATCAAGGAACTCTCTTTAAAGAAGTTATATCGAATAAACGTTAACTTACGATTTCGTAGTGTCTAATTTCGAATCTGTTTTCTTTGGCGGAGACTTTTCGTGTTTCTTGTCTTCACTTTTATGCTTATCATCCAGCTTCTCATCGGCAGGTTGAAGATCTTAATATAAGATCATCGTTACACGGTTTAGGCGTAAGTGTTTCGTTTTAACGATATCAATGTTTATATACTCACCTTTCTTCGTACCACTATTACCAGCCACTTCAGCCATCTTCTCTTCAAAGTTCGTTACCCATCGCACATCGTAAACATCCATAAATGTTAATTCTGGTGTTTCCCTGCATGTAGGAAACAGCCATTGATTGTCAAAGGAACGTAAGTTAAATAACGAGAACGACTGACGCGCACCTTGTCTAATAATCACGTCCATTGATTTTTGTAAAACACGTGAATTGAAATACTCAATTCGTAACAGCGCTCGCGCGTACATAACTTAATATAATCCAAAGAAAATTATAACTTACCTAAAGTGATAATCCTGATAGACTCTCTTGATGTACTGCATTTTGTTTTTCTCGAATTGATTTTTGTCCACCAGCTGTGGTTGCAATCTTCCAAAGCGTTCTTCAATCTTCTTAGCCACTAACACCGATATTTCATTAGCTCCGCGTTTATAATTAGGTGTACGCGGTAGTTCCGTAATAGCACGCGAGATTGTAGGGAAATGTCGATTTAGATATGTTATTCTATGATTATAACTGGTAATATGAGCCATAACAGTACGAGGGTCGCCCCTTTTATCACATAAAACACATGTATAACTTGGTTCGCATGAGTCGTTATCAACCAGTTCAAGTAGATATTCAAGGCCAACAAGAGGAGAACTTCTATGGCGATCTAAACTCATCTGAATCGTTGTCGTTCTAGTTATTTGGTCTTCCATACCAGGTGGTACTGGTTCTCCAGGCGCCAAACCATCGCCTATAGCAGCCGACTGTGTCGGTGGTGTTGTTTTCACAATATCCGATCGTTTGGACCATAACAAAACTGGATATGGCCATTCATCTAACTTCATTTTATGACGATTACACATATTGTGGTTCAGTAACTTGTGAGCTCCGAACAGCGCTATGTTACATATGTGACACCATATATCGCCGTCTTCCGTTTCAGAATACACTGGTCTGAGCGTGCCATCTTCGGCAGTGACACTGCTCCTCATTAAACGTTTTCGATCGTACTCTTCCTGCGAAATATAAATACTTTGTCAAGTGTACAAGCAGCTGCGGTTCTAAGAATATGTATATCGCAGAACACAAAAGTGTATCGATAATCGATAAAACATTAGACAAACGTTTACAGAGAATAAGAAACTCGAACAGCGTAACTTATTGAAATAATGTATCAAAATTATTGATGGAAATGTAATAAAATTCTGTGTTGTATTCAGAATTATACAGGGTGGTTCACCGGATATTACCACCTCGATTTTTGTCATTACTATTATTCGTAGCGAAGAAAAAGGTTCAGATTGTTCTCGTTTACAAGGTCTTCCGAAGGTCATCTGTGTTTTTAACTTCATACAGTGCCCGAAATTTCCATAAAGCCACCTATATTTTGACGTATTCTTTTAAAAATATTGTCAACGTTTACCACTTTTTCTCATCTACAATTATATTTAGTTGAAACTAATCATAAATCTACGAGTATCTGCTCGGAAATGTTCACTTCTTGAATGTGTTTAGATTCTTTGCAGCACGAAGCAAAATATAGGTGCGAAATTTCTATAAGTGAAATTTCTTAGCAAGGCTGAAATAATAAATGAAATAAAGCAATAATAATAAACATTCTTCGCTACAAATAATAATAACGACGAAAATCGAGGTGGTAATATCTGGCGAACTATCCTGAACTTAAAATCCTAATCTATCAGTTTCCTAAAATTAGTTTCCTTGAGTTCTTCGCTACGAATAATAATAACGACGAAAGTCGAGGTGATTTTCTGGTAATATCTGGCGAACCACCCTGTATTAAAAAATCCTAATCTATCAGTTTCCTAAACTTCGAATTGTATGTTTGCGTGTTTCAGTGTGCATTACCTTCTCCTTGCCCGCTTCCGATAGGTGAGAAGGATTACGCCCTTCTATATCAAGATCATCGAAATTCTGCATGATTGCCCCGGGTCTGTGAAAAATTCTCACTGCAGTTTCTGAAAATACAAAGTTATTGTAAATATTAAGATAGAAATAATGCGGCATCAGGGTCGGCGAGATATATAAATTATTGAATGAAACTATACAACGAAAGAGTAACATAAAGTATTGTTGAATAAAAAGAAGTGTTCGAAAATGATAGAACTATAAAGAACATTGTTATTCAATTGTTGAAACTAAATATTAATTTATAAGCCAACCCTGTAGCAGCAGTCATATGTATGCTTGCCTGAAATTTGTCCGACGGAGCTTATTATAAGTACAACTACGAATTTTATAGAAGTATACTTACCAGTTTAAAATTATACATGCTATTCTATTTAAACAGTTTATGCGTACACGTGGTAACAATGCCTACATCTGATGTTCCCATGGAAATATTGCAACGTTTTTATTAAACCGAAATAATAAGTTTGTGTTTAAGAGAAACAACAGTTGTGTATTTATAATTGTACAATATAAGATACTGCTGAAAATTCGGTATTTTAACAAATATAGCGAATAAAGATTTCATAACACGCTTTAATAAAATAACTGAATTCTTATGTAAATACTTACACGTCCAGGAAATTCTAGAGGTATGCGTTAGCTTATGTGATAAATTATGTGCTAGGACCATTAAACATTTTACTTGTTTAATTGAAAAATTGCTTATAACTATAATTGATAGATTTGCTGGAGTATAATAGTCGATCCCCAGCTACTTACCGACAGAAAGGAAACTTCCTATAATCCGACAACGTTTCCAGGATGCACAAATACCACAGAACATTAAACATAGTGCACTATATAAAGACACTAATGTCGCGCAAAGTTAAGAATTAGAATAACTTTGCAATTTATACTTAAATGAGAAAAAATATATGTGTATATATATATATATATATATATATATATATATATATATATGTATATAGCCGTTTTACGTTGAAAGAAAATCATTTTTTTCTTTTAAACTGACACACCTAACGTACTTAGTAGGTACTAAATATATTAGAACTCTGACGCAGGAGAATGAATAAGACATATAAATGATGTGTGTCGGGTTTATTAAGCGGTGCTTACTTAAATAAATTATACTGCGAACAGAACAACCAAATCATAGTGGCATTTACAGAAAGACCTGCAATACGCGCAACCAAAAGGTTATACGATTCATTGAAATCCGCAGGAATTGTATAATATGTATATGTAGTATGTAAACTATTTCTTTTTTTCACGCGTACCGCCAGTTTTATAATAACCAAGCGATTACTAGCCAAATGGCTATCCTTTGGTGTTCAATTTAATTTCTCCAGTTTTACAAAATGTCTTTGATTCTTTCCAATCGCTTTAAACCTAAATCGTAACCTTCGAAAATGAAAAATATGAAAGGTAGTTTTAAACTTACCAAATTACCAGTATGCGACGAATACACTCGGCAAATCCCGCGATGGAAATTTCTGATTTCCTAATTTTGTTTTCGACAAAATCTTTCGGTAGCCATATCGAAAGAGAAATATTCGACTGCAGATCTGCGCATGACTGACAGACTGACCTGACCTGTATGGTCGTGGTTGATACTTCGTTGACGATAGGAAACTTTCTTACCGACTCTATGGAAAATGCCCCAGCGACCACAGACTTGATATAGGAATAGACCTGACACCCAATGTATTTTGGTGTCCATCGGTTTTGGGGCGTTAGCGCTCTACAGAGATAACACTCAACGTTACCGATAGAACACGATTTCTAATCATTATCACCGACGAAATACTTGAATACGCGATGGAGTCACCGCCGTGTTCTATTATGAATGAAAAAGGAACTCGATTGACGTTACAACACAAATGTGTGTGTTCGAGCACACACGACGCATTATGTCAAGAGAGTCTTTGATTTGCTTTGATTATATTCATAAAAACCGTCGATGCTCGCATCGAAAGCGTTCGAGCAGTTTCGTTCCTGCTATCCGGAGCTGTCACTATCAATATCATATTTTGAATAACCTTTCAGCGGCTTCATAAGTTTCGATTACATATAAAATGCTAATTTTGTAACCCCTATATTCTATATAACAATCGAAAATATTTATAATAAATAAAAAATTAATGAAAATTAATGAATATATTCAATATATAGTGTCTATTATGTGTTGTTGATTATTTTATCGCATCGTTTAAATGTATTCGCATAATTCAAATAAAATTTATATACAGGGTGTCCCACGCAACTGGAACAGGCAGTACCCCTTAAACGGTTGGGAATAGAAGAAGATGTTACAAGTAAAAGTTGAATTGTATCAGACGGTGCATAATATGCAACTAATTGTATGCACTTTTGTGCACCGGTGCATCAAAAAAATGCAACTGCACTGTTTCTTAAAATGAAATGTCCTATTTTTTATGCCATAGATCGATAGAGTATCGAATTCTGAGTTGCACAATCTGTATTCGGGAAAGTCTACGGAATCTTTTGCTGTAAAGAATAATTCAATATCTTTTATAATAACATCACAATATTTGTTTAAAGTTGAAAAATATGTCTTTTTTTTAAACTCAATTTTCTCAAAAACTGTACGTCTAGGAGAAAAATTAAGGACAGATTTGGAATCAGCGCGAAAACCTCTATAAGAATCGTATAGTGGGAATCGATATACTTTTTGGCTGTTGGACAGTGTAATCAGTAAACAAAATCAGTGAAGGAACTGTCCTTTAAAATACGGCAAGGGGCCCAGACCATGCTTGCAAGTGCGTGGTCCGAATGTTGTAAGAGGAGCATTGCAATCAAATCATCAGCGATAGCGGTAAATACCTGGCAGAAGTAACTGTAGCAGTAGGGGCCCAACATGTGCTGAGCCCGCGTTGCTGTTTCGTGATCAGTCGGTCGTCGTCTTTCGCTCGTGTGTTAAAGATCCGTGAGAACGGCGCGGATGCGTGATCCTCGGAATCGACCGACTTCGGCTCGTCACGACCATGATCTCGTGGCACCTCTCGATCACTCTCGTGCAATTCGTAGCACTCACGACCGTCGCCTATTCCATGGAAGTCCGGTGGAGTGTTTTATCGTGGATGTCGAACAATGTTTGCGCTCTGATTATCTTTCCGGTAAACACGCATCAATGGTCCTTGTTGGGTTTGAATCTGTGGCCGAGCCAGACTGTGAGAAGACCGAACGACGTGTTCGATTTCAACAAAAATCCTATCTCGAGGGGTAAGTTCCGCCCGTTGCTGAGTGCCGTTTCGTGTTTCTTTTGTTCTACTGCTGTTTTGGAGATCCGTGACGGAAGGGTAGTCTACTCTACTCTAAATTTTAGAATTTCCACCCTTCTGTGTATGAAACAGTGGCGGATGAAAAAAAACTTTAACTAGAGGGTTATTGTTGCTCGCTCGCTTCGCTCGCTCGCGAGTAGGGTTGGTTTTGCTCGCTCGCTTCGCGAGCTCGCGGGTAGGACTGCTCTGGCGAGAGGGTTAGTGGTACGCATGGCTAGTAGGGCCTGCAGCTATTAATGTTTTTTATTTGGTGTGTGACTCTCCAAGAGCCACACAAGGAACTTCCCGATTCGTTAGTTGCAGTATATTATTATCATTATTTTTAATACGTTTTAAGAAGATTATACGTTGTCAGGGAAATTCAATAGTTTTCTACTTATCAAAATGTTTGATATATGGCGTCGCATTAAACGAACATCGTAGGCTCGTTGCTCACTTGGTTCCATGTTATAGCATACTAATGTTGCAAAATAAATTGTCTTAATTAGCTTTTCGCAAACGATACAACTTCTCATTATTCGGGTTTGCAGTATCGTTCTTGGTTTTCTTCGATACTGTTAATTTAAATTGTCCCAAAATATATAAGCCGCTCAATTTTGAAACTCTGCTCAGTGCTACATACAACATTTGTAAAGTTCGTTTTTTCTAATGTTTTAAAATTCAAACATACTTTTCTCGTATGTTTGTCCCTGACTTTTATGAGTCGTAATCGCTTCAGCAGGAACCACTGAAAATTGACTACGTGTGATTTGATATTTTTCCTCATTCGACATATTTACATGATTCGAGATTTTTATTATTGGTGTTAAATTTTGATGAATATTTGCATTTTTCATATAATCACGATAACGAGTTCATACTTTCACTCCTACTCTGGCCAATTGAAAATCTAACCACAATATAGACGGAATTTTAGTATTTTCTTGAAAAGTAATACATTTTAATATTCCGCATGTGTGCTCCATTAACCAATCCGTTTTCAACATCAATGTTATTAATAATTATCATATAGTTTATATTAATTTTCAATTTAATCTCAGTTAACAATTCGTTTTGAACTGATTGTTTTTTTTAAAGATTGTAATATAAATTTTTTTTGTACTTTCATCGAGATTCTTTGAAAATGTATTCTCGGGAGTAGAGATGATTAACTCACTCTTGCATTGGGATAATTTTCGATTATTGTATGCGGAAACATTAGCGTAAGGTACAAAAAAAAAATTTTTTTTTTAACAAAAATTTTTTTATTTTTTTTAAAAATTAAAAAAAAATTTGTTGTGTAATTACGTTTGTTTCTTCGGTGGAAACTTTCCGTTCTCTTGTATAAATTGCATGGTTGAATGAACTTTTTTCGAAAAAAACTAAAAAAACTAAAAAACTACTGGACGAAAGTGGACCAAAATCTAATCAGCTCTAAGTTACAGCGGGGTACATCGATTGCATCATTCATCATCCTGATCGCGTTGTTACTTTTTCTGAAAACGTTAACGAAAAATTTGATTACATAGAAACGGACATACGCGCACGCACGCACACACACACACACACACACACACACACACACACGTGCACGCGCGCGCGCGGACATTTTGATAAAGATAGTCTAAAATGACTCCAATGGCCATGAAACGTGAAGATCTGCTAAAAAATCGATTTTCGATTTTTGGGGGTCATTACAATAACTTCCCTATAAAATCGGGAAGTTAAATAGTGTACGATAACTCTAGACTCCGGATTTTTATGCAAAATAAAAATTCTGTGCATCGATTGCAAGAGACAGGAGCTATATATCAATTTATATTTTTCATTAATAGTTTAAATAATTATTATTACTACTGATTGCATGCTACGAACTCATCCGATGCGTTGTTCTTCGAGTTGTTTAAGGAAGGCTGGCATTTTAATCACTTTTCACGAATCCCCCCCGAGGCTTTTGCGTTTATAGAGGGTTTACTGTATATTGAAATGTATTCCAGTATATTAAAGTACTTACATATATTCACTAAAATGAGTCGTTTAAAACGCTCCAACGAGCTGTAGCTCCGTCCAAGTTGTTTATGTAAAAATATATGCCATAAATGATAAATTATAAATGATGCGTCACAACACAGAACCGGGAATTGACTTAGAATTGGACATTACTGTACAAGATTCTCGGACACCCTGTAGATCACATACTGACACAATTAGGTTTTCTTAATTTAATCACCCACTGTATTTTGACGTAGTCGCCTCTCTACTGCATTTTGTTATCTTCGAGTTCTCATTTGCAACCCTTTGCAGTTCTAAACTTCTTTCCCACTCCCGTGGAGGAGGAGTGCCTATCGCAGGACAAACGACGACGTGGAGTATGCATGAACACGTATGAGTGCCGTATTCAACGAGGCAAGTCTCATGGACCATGCGCACTCGGTTTTGGCGTGTGTTGCATATGTAAGTATTTACAAGACTCTTATTTTCAATTCATTCAATATGGGAAACGTTTCATAGATCCCGCGCGAGGAGTCTGTCGGGAAATAAACGATTGGTGCGTGCACGTGGTTTCTCAATTCTTGAAAGATAATGTCAATTCATTCATACAGCGACAGCAGACGACACTCGCGCGTGAATGTGTGGTTCACTCACACACCGCTAGACAACGTATACGTACGCGAAAATTGCAAGGGTCCGGGATTCCACTTCTGATTTCTCGATAATGCAAAGACGGGGCTTGAGTAGTCAAAATCGCTAGATGAACGATCAATCTAGGGTACTGTTTACCTCAAAAGTCCTTCTTTTACGTTTCCGAGCAATGGTTTTGCAATATTTGGCTGCATGTTGCCCGTCAGATGGCGCTGCAGTTACGCCGGCGTACTAGCCTCTCCGACGGGCAACATGCAGCCGAATATTGCAAAACTGTTGCTCGGAAACGTAAAAGAAGGACTTTTGAGGCAAACAGCACCCTAGATTGATCTTTCATCTAGCGATTTTGACTACTACAAAACCCCGTCTTTGCATTATCGAGAAATCAGAAGTGGAATCTCGGACCCTTGCAATTCTCGCGTACATCACAATTCTTCGCGCAATGTGAAAATAAATTAAAATCGTGTACGTCTTGCAACATAAACACTTTTTTTCGTCAATCATAAGACACAAAGACCATATAAAAACTTCTTTCCATCTTTATCAATTTGAATAAACTGAAAATGATATATGGATGTTCCGATATATTGTCTTAATGTGTTTACTGTTTTAGATTACATCCGCCCAATTTGACTGTAAACGCATAAAATCCAGTCTTTTGATTATAAATATTCCGTTTTGTCGATCGTAACGAATTAATAGAAATTAGTTTATGTTATCGTTATGTTATATTCAGTATTTTTCAGACGCAAATTTCTCTTTAAGATGATCCATACTTGGATAGAAACGTTGAGAAAAGTCTTTTAAATTGCAAAATTGCTTTGTTTTGATTTTGGATCGAACCTGTGCGTCGATAACATAAACGAATTTCTTTTGATTATGTCGCCATAGTGGCGCCAATGGAGTGCAAAGGGTTACTAACACACTAATTAATTCCATCAACGGAAAATCTTCTTCTTTCGGGTAAATTGACAACCGTGAGTCATCAGCGTCGGCTTTAACTACTCAAACGCATTACAAATGATAACGATAACGATTTATTCGATTGATACCACTACTTTGACCGACCGATCGGTTTTGGTTAACGGTATCGCGATAGCTGCCGAAGGAACGCGTTCTCCTTGAACGGGGAAAAGAAATGGGGAAGAGAGCACGAAAAACAGGAGGAAAGAGCTTGATACAAACTCGCGTGCCAATGGAGAATGTACGGCACATGTTATACAGTTACTTAATCGCCTGTCGTCTCGCTTGTACCAGATGTAAAATCGTCTTTACGTTTTGTCGACCTCACCTTCACAGTCTTCTTTCGCCATCGCGTTTCAAGGCTAGCCGAGCATTGGTTCACAACTTCCCGTACAGCCGCCATAGTCATCGGAAATCGCCAAATCGTGGCAAAAAGTCAAAAATTTTTTTCCGTTCTTGAAAAATCTGTATAATAGTACTTTATTTATAAGGTTCCAGAGCACGTTTTTTGTTACAGCCAATATTTAATACGTATTTCTGTCGGAGATACGTAAGATCAAAGTTAGTAGTTCTAGAAGACCGGCATTTTCAACCATAATTGAAATTACTTCTGCGATTTATTATCGCGCTGTAACGCTGGTTTATCATTTTTGCTATTGTCGGGCATGTCCTCATTTAATATAATACTCTGATTTTATTGCTTTATTTAATTTTTTAAAGCTCCGTAGATGCTCCTGTAGCCGTTTATATGCAGGCTCTACCCGTTAAGCTGTGTCACCATTTTTTTAGACATTTCCGGTAGTGGAATTAAAAAATGTTTTAGGTGAAAGTTTGTCAGTACTTAGTGAGCTACATGTTCTCATATTCTTAAATCTGAAGAAATGCTTGTTAAGTAAAGGTCACCTTGACTTTTTTAAATGGCACCAGATGTTCGAACTGCCATCCATCTTCTATGGTACAGATCTCCGCTCTTTGTATTAGATTTTTCGTTGTCGCCATAATTAGCGCGTCTCGTTTTATGTTATTATATGCAGTTGTTATGCGATTCCGGAGTTCTTGAACATTATTGAGAACACCACAGTGTTGCGAGATGATGCGTTACGATGACCAAAAGACGTGCGGACTTTTTGAACCGTCTCTTCAAAATTTTCACCATTTTTTGTAGTGAGTTTTCACAAGTTTTCACTATGACCAAACCTGAATGCTTCCTGATGCCAGTTGTCAAAGATTAGTACTCTATGTTCGCCACAAAAATAATGGCGCTCAATTTAAAATGTTAGGTCACTTTGAGACACTCTGTTTGACTTATTGGAATTATCAAAAGAGGAAATGCATTTTCACTGGACCTCTGTTTCTCACAGTTCACTCGAACAATTTTTATTTTGCACGAAGATCCGGAAGTCTACTAATTATATGGTAATGGCAGAAGAAATAAGAGGTAATATACTATTTTCCCGCGGATTTATTAATCGTAATGTGACGCTCTCTCGTAAGCAGCCTCAAGCTTCGATAATGAGTTCACATTCAGCCATTCAAAGGTCGCTTAAGAGTCACGGGGACTCTATTCAGTCTGCTCCGGCCCCGAGGAAGTGGTTAGCAGTTCCACACGGACATTTTTCTCTCCCTTTCGTTCGGAAAACAAGCCAGTGGGCAACTTTAAAAATGTATAGGACGGTGTCTCTGCGGGAAGCAATAACTCGTTAGGTCTTTAAGACCAAACCTTCTCATTAGGCGTTTCTTTTTATCTCATTTCTTTCCCCCGTGTTCATCCCCTTCCTCCCATGAAACGATAATGCACGAACGACTGGTTATTTATAACAATTCGTCACAGTTTGAACCAGACGAAATTAACGAAATTTTGAAGTAACATTATGTTCAAAGTACTTCTTGAAGTTTCATTTCAGAAATAATTTACTGTTCAAATATGAAGACCCAGGCATTCGGAAACTGGTTGAAATCACGTTCTCGTTTTAACGTAATATACCACGTATACACAACCATACAGATGTAAAACAGCTCGACAGTTACTCCCGGACGAACTAGTCACAAATTAGAAGTAAAGTGAAGAGCCGTGCCCCACCTCCTACCCAAATTTAATACTTTCTCTTCGATTCATTCATAAAAAGGAACGATTGTGGATAACCGAGATATGGAAATAGGGCCACAACCGAATTTAATATCTTTTTCCCCGAAATCGATGGTAATGAATGACATCAAATTCGGCAGTTTATGCGTTCCCTTTCTAGATATCGTTGACGTTGTACCGTTACTATAATTAAAGAAGAGTCTCACCGGATCTACTTTGAATAGATGAACACTTCAATAAAAATGATCATCTAAAAATAACGAGTATATTAATGTCTCGATATACAGTGAGAGTCAAAAGTGACTATACACCTCGAGAACACGGCATTTATTTAAAAATTATTAGATATGCGTCACATTAATGGAAAAGTTATTTGAAAAATATAAATTGTAGATTGATGGTAATCAAATGTAGACACCGTAATTCGATCTAATAAATAATATTTGAGATACAACATAAAATAGTTGAGGATCTGTAAAAATATGAATCAAAAGTGAATATACACAACTAATTAAGAATGATTTATCTTTATTTATTAATAAAATTACGTACATTTAATACTTTGTTGGTTCACTTTTAGCTTTAATTACGCCAGCTAATCGTCTTGGCATGGATTCAACCAACTCATGTGTTGATTGAAACAGAAATATCATTCCATACATTTAGTAGTTCGATTTTAAGGAGTAAGTTCAAAACTAATATTTCCCACAAATTCACTATTACATTAAGATCTGGGGGTTGCGATGGAGATTTAGTTGATTTGGAGCATTTTGTTGCAACCAATCCTTAACAATCTTCCCTGTATGTTTAGGATCTCGATCTTGCCGAAAGATCCACGAATCTGGCAACTGAACTCTTCGAACACTTACAGTTCTTAAAATATTTAGATATTAAAATCTGTCCATCGTATTGTCAATAGAAGCTAATGCCTCGACTCCAGAGGCTGCCATGCTACCCCAAACCATACAATTACCATCGCCGCGCCATGCTTGACGGTACTAACAAGACTTACTTAACAAGTATTATATGAAATATTATATAAAACTAATATATGTATACATAAAATCATATATTCTCTTCTAATTGTAGAAACGAATGGTGACTATACGAATGATTAATAAAGGTGTATTCTTTAAAGTTTAACCATTGAATTCCATTTTCAAATCGGACACGAACTTATGCAATCATCTGATACATGGTTGAATTTGTCTTTTCGTTAGCTATAATGTTACACTAATCAAAATACGTCGTTCCATTGAAAAAGAAAAACGACGATGATCTTTAAATATCAGAAAATATGACCTAGAGAAATATAACTTTTCCGTCACAATAATGGCCCCACTGTACCAAACATTTCTTCCTAAAACATTTTTCGTGTTACTAAAAACAACGAAGATATGTTTCGATGGGGGTCTTGTTCCTCGCCCTGTATATTGTTAAACATATAAAAATTAGACTCCAAGAGTAGTATTGTTTGAACAATATACTAATTAGTTAGATCCGAACGCAAGCACACAATCGTATTGGTATTCTGCTGTATTTCATTGAAAATTTAAAACATGAATTTCTTTTTTTTGGCGCAACATGCGTCAGATTTTCTTTTGCAATATTGTTGCAGACATATTCACAAATGCCTACTATGGAAAATAAGCATGTGTTGTTCGGTGTTGCTTTTGTTTAAACCATATGTTTTCAGCTTTATACATTCTCATCCAAGATCACGAAAGTAATTCTGCCATTCTATTTCATTATTCAGTCATCAAGAAACAATTTTCAATAACAAAATTATGCTTCAAAGTGTGCAAATTGAACAGAATGAAAGTAATTAAATTCATGATTAAATTTAGATATGCTAAATATGCTTGTAGGTAGTAGAATATCTCGAGGAGACGAATGGAAAATTCCAGGCGGTGTTTATTTGCCATGATTTACGGTTGTTATTCACGCACAGCACGTATGTACGTGTACGTTATTCAGATTTCAAGCGTAATCATTGATCTCTGAATATTTTTTGGCATCTGGCTGGTTTCTTGGTATTAATCGTTGCGGTATTTTAAGAGGAAACACGGTGTACACGTGCTATCGTGTCGCGTATCATAATTCATCGTGTACCGTTGTCGCAGTTTCCCTGTTGTAGGCGTACAGTGACTTCTTTTCCCGTTATCGTGACCACGGCGACGCGAAAACATCGGTATATCCACCGCATATAAAACCGACATAAAGCGAAGACGAAACGCGAATGCGATCTATCGTTGATTCCCAAACGTATCGTAAATACAAAGCTCGATGCTCGATATATTGTCAGAAATTAAATTTAAATTCCACGCCACGTTGAATAACACCGTCCAACACCAAATTTGTTCCCTAATTACTGTTGGGTCCTTCTTATAGAGTTTTTTTGCGCTGATTCCGAATCTGTGCTTAATTTCTCTCCTATACGCACTGTTTTTGAAGAACATGGCTTTGATAAAAGAACATATTTATCAACTGTAAACAAATATTGTGATGTTATTATAAAAGATATTGAATTGTACTTTGCAGCAAGAGATTCTGTACACTTTCCTGAATACAGTGATATCCAATATTAATACATTAAGAAGGAAAATAAACTTGTACGTCACTCCAGTTTGTTGCAATTCCGGTGGAAAATTATTATTTCGCATAAAGATCCGTTGTCTAGTCATGGAGAACCATCCCTTAAATTTTCTGCCGCCTGTAATTGAACGCTATAATGTCTTATGTCGTATTACTATAGTGACGTACGATTGTACGATTGTTTTTTGCAAAGAACGACGAATAAGTAGCAAATACTGTTCCGCCAACGAGCGACACAGTCGATCGCTAAGTTCAAACATTTGTTTCCGTTCGAAACGTGAACGTTCCTAAATACCCTCGCGCGTAATCGACTCACGAATTCATCCAACCGTACGGAAGGCACTCGAAACCAACATAGAAAGAGAGAGAGAGAGAGAGAGAGAGAGAGAGAGAGAGAGAGAGAGAAAAGCGAATCTTTATCGTTGCGCCGCATCGTAACACGGTCTGACCACATGAACGCACTAGAATTCGTTGTTTCCCGGCCATAGAACAGGTTGAAACTGGATCAATATTTTCGAGCCAGTGTGTTCTCCGTAGAATAAATATTTTCTGTCGTGCATGGTAACGGTTTTCGCTGTTTCCTCGAGGATCTATGGTGTTTTTCTTTCGTCCGCATCGTTTCATTATTTCTTTCTCTTTATTTTGTTCTTTTGTCGCAAGTCACGGCAGGTTGCGCGGAGGAGGTGCAAAATAATCTGACCTACGTGATCAGCCCCGGTTTCCCCAACCTCATTGACTGGCCCATGAACTGTTCAGTGGTCGTACGGAAGATCGATAGGCAGGTCAGCCAGCTAAGGATCGATTTCGTCCACTTCAACATAGTAAGCCACGCAGCTCTATCATTCTTTGCTCCACTAACGGCATATTAACCCCGGAATACTACGCATTCGTGATTTCAGCGACACGCTTTTTCTACACTATTCCATCATCTACATAGATCTTACCCCCGTAACCGAGAGTAAACGTTGCGTTTGGAGACCCGTGAAACCCGCCGTCCGCTTCTTGAGGAAGAACTTCCTTGTGCTTGCCATCCTTTACTCTTAGAGAGCTTATAAGTGGATCGGATGATAATAACATATGCCGTATAATATCTATATTTGTCTCTTTGCGGCAACACATTCGGGAGTTTTCAGCTCGTGATTTCCTGAAGACTTTATTATTTGCCTCTCGTAGCTCTTCTGAATACAAACCAATTGGCAGTTCAAATGTAGCAAGTACTTCACTTCCATGTTGCAGTACCTTATGAACTGATGCAGGCAGTTTATACCATGGATAAATTTTAATGCACAATTCAGTCGTCTCCGAACAATATTCTTTGAATTTCACAGATTCAGCTTTCTTATCACATGTAATTACCTGAAGAATGTTATGCAATCTTGTGATAATAACCGCGTTTAATCAAGTAACTGCAGCAACTGATTCGGCTTTTCTAAAGAAAGTTCAGGCCACGTTCCCAGTATTTGATGTACCAGCTCCCTGTTTGACAACATCAACTGTCATTGATAGCTGTTTCAAAGAATTTTGCACTTTAACTTAACGATTTTCGCGCAGCACGTCATCAAAGTATAGTCCTTCGCGAACATTTAAAAAAAAATTGCAATTGAATCGATGAAAAACTGAGTTGTCGGAAGATTTTTGTCCAAAAAGATCCGTTTCTCGCCCACTGTGGGTCGGTGCGGTAGACGCAGTCATAAAAAATAGCAGATTTCGCACAGCCGTGTGCAAATTAACGCGACTTTACTGTACATAGGAATTGTCGTAAATAGGAATTGTCTGATTTGTCTGATGTGCCTGATCATGACCTACCGATTCTACTGCTTGCCATACTAAAGCACGCGATCTCAACTCTTTACAGTTGGTTGTCCCCTCTGAGATAGGCACCACTATAAATTGCTGTACCATTATTCAAAATATTGTTTACATTGTTTAATGTATCGGTATCTTCATCGATAACAGTTTTCGAGGAGGATCTAATTTTTGGGCGCTAATAAATGTTATTTGTAACCAAAAAGTATAAAAATCATTATTCTTTAATCATTTTGTTCTTCGAATTTGTTTCTTTATATTTTGTGTACATTATCTTTTCAATAATACATAATCAATTTTTTATTAATGATTTTTATCGTAGAAAATTTTAGAATAACTGTTATTTTTGGTCCCTGATTATACCAATTTTGTATCCATAACATTTCAAGAATCATGGGGAATGGAAATATTCTAGATCGGAAGAAATGTTTAATTTTCCAGTTAGAAGAATGAATTACTTCCTAATCGGTTGACCATAAGTCGCGGAACACCCTGTGTATAAAGTGTCTTATACTTTTGTCCACCATTGTAATTGCCAGCTGAAGAGTTCACCAACCGAAAATACCGTTTCCGTCGTCCTGACAATGTCCCTCGGTTCGTATTATACGAGCCCCATGGGGGAACTTGGCCGTTGTAAAATTCAGCCGTGTCGACGCATGAAATTACGCCGCTGTAAATTAACCGAACGTCTTGCGGAAAGGGGTGAATCTTTACGGGGCTATTCTGGGTCTAGAACTTTCATGAAATCAACCTTTTTTTCTTCACAGTAGAACCTCATTTATCCGAACCTCGTCTATACGTAGCAATTAATGTTAAATCTTATATGGATTGTTTGACTACAGGTGGGAGAAAATATAAGGGATGGTTCTCCATGACAATATAAGATGAAAATAAAAAATTTAAAAATTTCGGCTTCGTTTTTAATTACTGGTTTGCGGATCTTTATGGATTTATAGGAAAATTGAGTGGATGAAATTCAAAATTGAGTAGATGAAATTCAAAATTGTTGAAAAATTTAAAAAATTGAAGATGTCAATACATGAGTTCTCTATTAAAATCATCAAGGGAAGAAGTAACACAATTTAGTTTCTATTTCTTGCAATCGACGCAGGCAGTTTTTATTTTGCATAAAGATCCGCAGTCTATTAATTACTAACAGTTAAAGTGGTGACTCTGGGAGGCACCACTAAAAATATTATTTATATTATTAGATATGCTGGTATCTAAGCAATTATTAACCCTTTGCACTCGGAGCTATTTTAACTGGAAAATTAAACATTTCTTTCTAGCTATAATATTTCCATTACCTATGATTTTTTAAATTTTACGGATATTCGTATAATATCTCATACAATGCCTAAAGGTTTAGTAATTGATTAGATACCGTCATATTTAATAACGTAAACAATATTTTGAATAATGGTACAGCAATTTTTAGTGGTGACTCTGTTGTGAGTCACCATTCGATAGGGTATACATTTAAGTATTGTATGAGGTATTATATAAATTTCGTATCCACCAAATTTAAAAAAAATCATTGAAGATGGAAATATTCTAGTTCGGAAGAAATGGTCAATTTTCGAGTTAACCCTTTGCACTTAGAATTATTTTTCAATCTTATTGCCAACAATTCCCTAATATTTTAAGTGTTTTATTTACTTCAAAGGACAGTTCCCTGACTGCTACTTATTTTAAACAATTCAGTTTAATTTTGTAATTTATATTTGTGGAACTTATATTTGTTCTTAACTAAAAAAATAAGGAATTAAATATATAAAGGAAGAACCTAATACATAAATAAAAATAATAAAAACCCATTTTCTTTACATTTTTCTTTCTCTGATGTCGAGTGACACTCACCAAAGGAGTGCAAATGGTTAATACAATATTATTCAAGGCATTCGAGCTCGTTTTCTCTGAAACTAATTTGTTAGTTATGTCATTGTTGTAGCAAATGAGCAAAGTATGTATTGCTCCACTGATAAAAATCGCCCGTATTTACTGTATGGCTTGTTCATTCAAGAGACTTATCGATCGTCGTAGGGCCAACCTAACGCTAGGACCGGCGTATGTGACGAAGATATCATGGAAATCAGAAACGGCAGGAGCGTATTTCAAATGTGCGGCTGGAACAGTGGCCAACATTGTAAGTAACACATCCATTCGAATTAAAATTTCAAATCATTTTTACAGCTTCACATACCCGTGAAGATATAAAATATTCATGCAACGAAAACGTTGTAGCGACGTGGCTAGCAGCAATTTAATTTTCTACTTCTCAATATCTTCAACAGTCGGGTTTACGGAGCACTAAAAGTGATTTTCATGTACATTACTGTTTACTGTGTACATTATGAAAAATAATGAGAATGCATCTGATAAAATTTTTAGCCATTATTTTTTAAATAATATGTACCCAAAGAAATAAATTTGTTGAATCCTCGTGGATGCATCTTTATAATCTCGATGTTCGTAAATTAAAAATATAACGGACATATTTTTCGGAAAAATTATTTTATAGAAGCATCGGTCGGTGTAAATAGAAAATTGTTCAATTCTTATACTTTATAATAACATTTGAGTATATTTTTACGTATAAAATTATACATAAATTTATTATACGTAAATTAAAATTATACGTATATTTTGGTGAGCTACTTTTTCCACTGTTTAAAAATATTTTCTGGACCTCGAAGTCCACTTTTAATGACATTTAGATAAATGATATTTCTAAATCATTCAGTTTTCCTTACTTTATTGTTAACAACTCGCGTTGCATTGGAAAGATTTATTATAAACAACTATTTTACAACTACCTTAATTTTTTAATCGCAAGCATTGAATAACCAACCAAATTAAAACTTTTAATCGATTAATACTCAACTGCGATAGTTCCCTTCTTCTCATTACTGTTCTGGTTTTACCCTTTGAACGTTATCTTCTGCAATCATTAAATTGGAACCACGGATTAAGACTCATTGTCAGCAATAACTCTACAGCTTGTGATTAAAATCTCCGTAATAACGTTTCCTCGGGAAAGTACAGTGCCGGACAAAAGAAAATTTAAACAGTAATGGATGCGATAACTACTACAATTTTAATAAACTGAAGTTTTATTTCAAAACAAAACAGCAATGCATTTTTTATGGATTTCGGTATGCACTATGCATCAATTACGTCCTGTGATGTTGGACGTATCAATTTTTACTATTTTTTTCGTAGTTACCACCAAATGCATTTTTTCAAAATATTTTTTAGACGTCATTTACTAAACTAATTCTGCTAGCCTTACAGAGAAATTGAAGTCGTTTGGTACATTCATAAAAAAGTTATTCTGATTTAAAGTGTGTTGAATCAGTTATGCTCCTTACTGTATATCCCACTATGCATAAGAAGCTAAGCAGAAAGTGGGGCAGTTTTTTCTCCCACCTAACCCGGAAGAGTTAACTGAGAAAGAAAAGGAGAAGTGTTTGGCATGAGATCATCCGTCGGGATCATTTGTTGCAGTGTACGTCGACATCGACAATGATCAGCCCTTCACGCTGGATATCAGGCTGCCGAATAGATTGCAGCCGCGGATGTGGGAGATCCGGATCGTCCAGTTGGCCTTCGAGCAGCGTGCGCCATCCGGCTGTCTGCAGTATTTTCAGGGTGCGAACGGCACCTTGAAAACACTTAACTATTTGTCGAACGGCAGATTCCTCGCCGATCAAGATTATCTGCTTTGCATCCGCCAAGAGAGAGGCATGTGCGGAATCTCGTACGCACCTTGCACTACGGACTCATTTCGAATCGGCCCTTCTAGGATGCAGATCATCGATGCGAATCGCACCAACGCGAACATGTCGTCCGTCAGCGAAAACTCGGCCAACACCGGAAACGCGGTCGCGCAAAGCGCAACCAACAATCAGGCTTTCGCGAACAATACCGACGCGGATATCGAAGGATCAGGAACGAATCCCATGGACCAGGACGCTGCTACCTCGATGAACGTGTCAAGTCTCATGGAACAAGGGATGGACTCGAATGCAGCGTCGTACGGACAAGAACGTTGCAGAAACAGGGTGCTCATCCCTTGTGACTTCGAGGAATTTATTACGGTACTATTTTCGTGGTTTATTTGCGGAGATGGTAGTAAATACCGGAGGGAAGTCGAAGTTTTCCTTCTTTTTCTACGGTAATAGGATTACAAGAAATCCAATAGTTTGAAGTTCTGTCATTTCCACCGGTGTACATAGTGTCCCGTCGATACTGCCTGTCAGCTTTTCTTCGACACTATTCCAGATATTGATTCGCAATTTTCATCCGTTCTAGCAATTAGATTGGCTAACTTGCTTAGAGTGCAGTAGTGTCTCGATACATGAGAAAAATATGGGTGAAAACCGAAGTGTCACTTATATCGTGTACAGTGTACACGATTGATTACATGTAAATGAAACGTCGAGATATCAGTAGACCCGAGAATTTCGGGTCGATTCGGACCGAGTCGGGACTAGGGATTGCATAAACTGCTCCTTCTGGATCATTCTTGATTCGGTCACGTTCGTTCCCAATCAAGATGATTTTTCACAGTAATCCGTGATTTTCGTGGTCGCAAAGTACAGAGATCTAAACTGTATGTTTAGGTTTCGGTTTAGGTTATGTTTATCTGAATATCTTAATTAACAACCGAGAAAAAAAATGATACAGTTAAGGGTATTTACCCTCATATCATCCTTATACGAAGGTTTAGCGACTTAAAATTTTAGGGGGTAATCTTTCAACCTAAAACCATTGTTTTCCACATAATAATATCAATAGAAATTGTGAGTGGGGCCGCTGCACTAATCTTAGTCTGCTAGGCCCAAAGGGTACCCGCCTACCCCTATAAGTAATTACGTGATCAGACCGTGAATTTTTTGTCGATTCTGGAGAATAATGTATTGAAGCTTCTGTTACAGCCTGGGAACAACGAGGCTGGGATTTGCAACCTTGAACACTGTGGTAATTCTCTGTGTGACGAGAACGAGCTGGACGAAGAGGGAAAGTGCCGCGTGGAGACTTGGGCAACGCCCTTTCGCATAAGAGTCGCTTTTGGTCCTGGACAGGACACAGGGACCACGTTAGAGGACAATATTGGCATGTGTCTCGTGTACCAGCAATTACCTTGTGTGCCGTGAACAACTAGTGATAAATGAGTTCGAAAGTAGAATGCAACGAAGACTAAAATTCGTAGAGGGATTCGAACGATTCGGGTCGTTTGTTCAATCGATTAAACCCGAGCCAATATTTGCAGAGTATATTTCGACACTGACTAGGATTTGCGCTCGTAATACGTGTGATCTGTGAACTCTATTTTTGAAATGTTTGTTCATTATAGGCACGTTCGCAATTAGAAGCATCTGATAGGGGATCGCGAGCGTTTTCTATTGAATTTACTAACAATTGGACGTTTTTTGATAAACACAAGTACTACTTGGATACATTCTGTCGCCTCTTCTAGACGCCTCACCCAATAACATTAGCTTAGGTAGGCTATCATATGATGTTTTTACGAAGATAAAACAATTTAAACACAAAACAACATTTGGTCAAAAAGTGATTTTTAATAAAGCAATAAACACATATTTTTCGATTATTGTTTTATTGCACCTTAATCTAAATGTTTTAACAAATTCATAAAGTTTTGTTTTAGTAGATTGTAAAAATAATCGTAAACTGAAATATATGTTATAAGATTGTATATATGTATATAAGATTGGAAAACATTTGTTATATAAACAAACAATGCAAAAAATAATACAAAATTTGTCAATACTGTAAGTATAGACATATAATAATAACTAGACTGCGGATCTTTATGCGAAATAAAAATTGTGTGCACCAATTATAAAAGGCAGTAGTCAGCTAGACAATTTAATTATTTCTAAAATAATTTTCACGAGTTGAAAATAGTATATCTCTCAATGTTCTTAAATTAGTTTATCTGTCTACCGTTTTGAATTGCACTTTACTCCTTTGTGTCATAATACATAAAATCCGCAGGCTAGTAATAACACATACTAAATAACGTGTTTACATTAATGCTACACGTTACAGTTCGAACGATAATAAACGTTAACTTTGTTCTTTAGCATTGCACGATCATGTGCAATGTAATTTACAACTATTTTCGATCATTATATTTGAAAATACTCTGGATTGAACAAGTTGCTTTCAAAATATCTCTTATTCAAATTCGTTTCATTCGACTCACACGGATCCATACTTTTGTATCTCATATCGTATCTTTTAAACTATTTCACATACTTTTTGGACTCTTTATATACCTTATTTAAGACACTGTACTTGCTGCTAAAGCTTTTGATTTCTTTATTTTTGGTGTCGCGTCCCGAAGTTTGGCCAGTCCCAAAAAATAACGCATAATACCTTCACGGGCTCCTCGCTGTCGAGCTGGAACATTTTGTTCACTTTTATAATTCGATATTCGGTAACTTGTCATCGACCGGTTCGCAATTAGACTGGTCTAACATTCGAGTATGTAATTCCGAAAATTTCCGACAGATTTCTGATACTCCGACAATAATTCCAACTTGCGCATTAACGATTCACAATAAAATTAAAAAACTTAATTAAAAAATGATTACAAAATATATATATTTATTACGATAATTATCAGAGCATAAAAATCAGTTTGTAATGAATTTTAGTGGAAATTTCATCCCGATTTCAAGATTTATAGTAAAGTGTCACGATCCACTCCACTGTGTTCTTCGGCAGTCCGAGATTGTATATCGCGGTACAGCGTTCGCTTCAAATAATTTTAATTTCGTCAATTTTCAGACGCCCGTTCTTTTAAAAAGAGGTCCGTTAAAGGGACACTTGGGGCTGTATCCCCTTTCTTTAATATATTATAAAATGACCGAAAACAATTGCAAAATAAAAAAAAACCTTTTTTTTCAAATAACAACATTTTGAATGGATACTCTTATGTCTTCACTACAAACTCCAAAAAACTCATTCTTCTCGGTTAGCTAGTTCTGCTATTATAATATAGTCCAATCAACGAAAAGTTGTAGAGGGAAATGGAAGGAACACAATTTTTAACTTTGGGACTTTGTTTGGACTAGTTAGGAGGTAAACATACTAAAAGTCCCCACTTCTAGAAAGTGAGCGAGGTGCAGGGGGGCACGTAGAAGGTCCCCTTTCTCGGTTTTCCGCTTATATCTCGAAAACAATGCATCCTAGCGATAAGATCATTCTATACAAAATTAAAGCTGACAAAATGTGCCATAAGATTGATTTCATTCAGTTTTTCGCTATCTCGCATAGTTTCCTAGATATCCGCGCTCAAAGTTCACTAATTGTGCTGAAGAGTTAGCTAGTCAAATAAGGCTCTTCTGTTTCACAATTAGTGAACTTTGAGCGCGGATATCTTGAAAACTATGCGAGATAGCGAAAAACTGAATCGAATCAATTTTGTGGCACATTTTGTCAGCTTTAATTTTGTATAGAACGGTCTTATCGCTAGGACACATAGTTTCCGAGATATAAGCGGAAAATCGAAAAAGGGAACCTTCTACGTGCCTTCCTGTACTCCGCTCACCTCCTAGGAGTAGGGACTTTTAGTATGTTTACCTCCTAACTAGTCCAAACAAAGTCCCAAAGTTAAAAATTGTGTTCCTTCCATTTCCCTCTACACCCCCCTTATGAGCATTCATTGACTGGATTAATAGTATTCTGAAGCAGTGGGTCGACACAACGCATGGCTCTGCGTCTGGACTGCCTCGGAAGCAGTGGGTCAAAAAAACGCTTGCGTTTGGGTCTGGCGCAACATTCAGAGGTCTCGAAGCGAAAATGCAAACGCAAAGGTGTGCGTCGAACACATATCGTAAATCGATCGACGCACGTGTTTGAGTTTGGGCGATGCTCTTTCGCTTTTCTTCGCAAGTGAAATACAAGGAAAGACATACCAAATCGCATCATAGGAACGCAAACTTGTGCGACCAGAGGCACAGCAAAGAGAGAGTCGTACGTTTAGTACAACTATCTACAATAGAAAGGAAACGCGATTCTTCGTTGTAACTACACAAGATGGATCACGACCGTAAGGTTGTGGAATGAAACTTCGGTTTAATAAGATCCAGAGTAAAAACTCTCAAGAAAGAAAAAAACATCTCGCACAAACCGCCTTTCAATCCATCATGCTACGCGGTTTCAGAGATTCTATGATAATGATTATCACTTACATTGTACTGCATCGCAGTTGACTGTGCCGCAAAGCCTGGATCTGAATAATGATTGCAAGCTTTAAGGAAGCAGTTGTCCGCGGATCTTTAGCAATTTTATCTAGATCTTGTAGGTACTTCGCATCACTCACGTGATACTCTCTGCCAGCGGAATGTGTTTGTGTGTGTGTCCTGCGCTTTTTAACACCTTCCTTTGAACAGATTAGCATCTATGAACGAGAGGTGTAATTAAACATTTACTTAATAATGTTCGACCTATAAACTCATGAATCATTTTAGATATTGTAGTGTACAATTGTTTTATTTGGTGAATGACCGTTTCGTTGTGGATCGACAGATTCTATAGTCTATAGGGTTCGCACTCCAAATTCACTCTTTTGCAAATCAGATTCACCCATCAAGAATATTTAAAATTAATTACACTTGAAAACATCTTCCTTGAGTTCAGGAAAGGTAGGGTACCGCGAAGTGAAGAAGAAACTTACTTAAAAATACTTTACAAAAGACTGAAATTGATTCGCAAAAGGATATACATATGTGACTTACAAAACGGGTGAATTTAGAGTGCAAAACCTGTAAGTAAAATAGTAAATGAGTGGAGAATTACCGTTGGTGGGTCCGCAGACTCAGGGCCCGGATCTGGCAATTCGTGTAACGACGGGACAAGATCCTTATCATCATGCAGCGCAGGTTGTTGACTTATCGCTGCATCCTCGTGGTTCGTTGACGTATCTTGTGTCACAGAACCTGGATCTGAATCAGGATTGCATCCTTTGTGACGAGAGTCGTTCGCTAAAGCCTTAGCGGATTTAAATAGATACTTTCTGCGATCTCTCTCTGCCTTGATTTTGCGCTTTGTAGCATCGTCTCTTGGTCTGAGAATAGTCTACGAACGAAAGGTAAGTTTGTAATGAAACATTTCGTAAAGAATAGTTGACTTGTAGCCTCCTAAATAAATAACTATTTGTACCGTTGCACAGTGCGGACAAATGGCCACATATTCGGCCACACTTCTCTAAAACTAATGTATATCGTCTGACGCGTCCGACCATGATCGACCAATTCTACTTTGTGCATATACTAAAGCACGCGAACCTGGCGAACTTCAAACTCCTGCTTCTCTTGAGCGGTTAACACTTTGCGCTACATTAAAAATATAGCTTTGTGTTCCGGCCGACCGATACACAGCCGATCAGCTGGGCCGACTTCGCATCGGCGCGTTATCATGACGTCACGTCGTCGAAGTGCCCCCCCACTCGAGTCTTACTCAGGTGCGAAATTCGGTCGAACCGGCTGATCGGCTCACTTGTGTTTACAACCCCGTTCGTATCTCGATCGCGCGAACAACCGCCGTCGATTTCGCCGTACCTTTCATCGTTCTCGTTTCTCCAAGCATTTTCGTCGCGTCGCGTGCATCATTTCGTTATTGTTCCTGCTTATTGTTATATGTGCTTTGTGTGCAATAAACTCGTGTGTGTGAAAGACAGTTGTAACTGGTGTTCTCGTGCCCTACTATTCTTCGTATCCGATCCCCAACACTTTGCTTGAACTAAACCTCGCTACCTCAAAAGATCAAGGCCCTTGCGCTTCTTGTGCCTTCTCTTTTGTCTTCCTTTTCTTCATTCTAATTATGTTTCGTTTTCTCTTAATTCTAGTTCTTTTTCTTTGCGTTCGATTAGTGTTAAGGGTGTAGATTAGGCTCGAGCGAGAGTGTGGTGGCACACTCACACCACTAGACTCTGTATACGTACACGTTTGGGTCCCCTACGTAGTCACAACCGCTACATAAAAGATCGATCTAGCGCGCGAGCTCGTCAAAGTGGCCTACTTTTGCGTTTTCGAGGCGGCACTGTCACGAAACAGCGGCAGCACTGTCACACCGCCCAATGCTTCTCGCGGCTCCGCTACATGCTGCCGAATAATGCAAATTACGCCTCGAAAACGCAAAAGTAGGCCACTTTGACGAGCCCGCGCGCTAGATTGATCTTTTATCTAGCGGTTGTGACTACGTAGGGGCCCCAAATGTGCATTAGCGAGACGAATACCGTCCAGAGCCGGACCCTTACAATCTCGTGTACGTATACAGAGTCTAGCGGTGTGAGTGTGCCACCACACTCTCGCTCGAGAGAGATCTACACCCTTAAGTGGTGTCGGGTTGCTTTAGTTTAAATAAGTTAGCTTTAAGTTTTACATAAACTGGACATTGACTCTTGCTGTAACCAAACTAAGCTAAACGTTCTAGTGCCGTTAATTTTCACATCCGTCCACGACCTAGCTATACCTTTACATCGTGATATAAACGAGTAATGAGATATGCCAGGTTTGTCCGCACTGTGCGTTGCAGTGATAATATTCCATGCCGAGCTTTATTGTCGGCAACACGATGTAACTAGGTTCGAGGGATCAGTTTTCTTCTAGCAAATGTGCAAAGAGCAACTACGTGAAAAATTACCGTTATCGGCACGGATGGGCCTTGGCGTTTGTCCATATAGTACATCTGAATCTCTCGACATATTGCTTCATTGACAGGGCCCATCCGAAACATCCCATTATCATCTCGTTCGCATCCATCTGTTACAGGTGGTGGTCTTATCGCTGCTGGTTGGCGACGTACGGCGACGACCTTGGTGTTCGTTCGCGATTCCGGCAAGGCAGGGTGTGGATCCTTCCACTGCAACGGAGGTCGGCGACGTACGGCAACGACCTTGGTGTTCGTTCGCGATTCCGGCAAGTCAGAGCGTGGATCCTTCCACTGCAACGGAGGTCGTCGACGTAGCTCTTCATCCTCAGGGTTTGTTGCCGATTTTTGTAACTCAGGGACTTGACCCATACACTGCATCATAGGCCGTTGATATATCCCTGCATCCTCGGGGTTCGTTGGCGACGCTGGTGAGTCAGGGATTGGATCCATGCACTGCATCACAGGCCGTTGATATATCTCTGCATCCTCGGAGTTCGTTAGCGACGCTGGTGAGTCAGGGATTGGATCCATACACTGCATCACTGGTCGTCGATTCATCGCTACACCTTCGGAATTCAGTCGCGGATCAGATAACTGAGGGACTGGATTTGTATCCTGAAATATTGACTGTTTACTAATCGCTGCATCGTCGGGATTCGCTGGCGAATGCAGCGAATAAGGCACTAGATCTTTATGCTGCAATACAAGTCGGTGACTTATTCCTGCTTCCTCGTGGTAGGGATACGTTGGCGAATGCGGCGAGCGAGGGATTGGGTGCTTCTTACACTGCAATACGGCCCGTTGACTTATCGCTGCATTCTCGAGGTTCGTTGGCGGTACCGGTGACTCAGGGTTTGGATCCTTTCCCTGCATCGCTAGTTGTTGACTTATCGCTGTATCCTCGGGGTTCGTTGGCGACGCTGGTGAGTCAGAGATTGGATCCATACACTGCATCACAAGTCGTCGACTCATCGCTACACCTTCGGAATTCAGTCGCGGATCAGGTAACTGAGGGACTGGATTCGTATCCTTTAATACTGACTGTTCACTCATCGCTACATCGTCGGGATTCGCTGGCGAATGCAGCGAATAAGGCACTGGATCTGCTGCTTCCTCGAGGTAGGGATACGTTGGCGAATGCGGCGAGCCAGGGATTGGATGCTTACACTGCAATACGACCCGTTGACTTATCGCTGCATTCTTAGAGTTCGTTGGCGGTACCGGTGCCTCAGGGTTTGGATCCTTCCACTGCATCGCTAGTTGTTGACTTATCAATGTATCCTCACGGTTCTCTGATGCATCATGTATCTCAGTACCTGAATCTGAAGCAGGATTGCATCCTTTGGGGAGAGAGTCGTCCGCGGAATCCGAAGCGATTCCATGTAGATATTGTAGGCGTCTCAGTTTGCTCAGCTGATACTTTCTGCCAGCTCTACGTGTCCTGCTGCGCTTTTTGACCCGTTTCTCTGAGTTGTCTACCATCTACGAATGAAAGGTGCATTTGTAATTAATAGACTGTGGAACTTTATGCAAGACAAAATTGCTCTGCATTGATTGTGAGCAGCAGGAATAAAATACAAATTGATTTGATCCCTCAATATCACTTTGTTAGACTAAGAATATCACAATATTTTTAAATTTTTCTAATCTCTTAGACTGTTTTATATGTATGTCACCCAACCAATCTCTTCGTAAATGCATAAAGATCCGCAGTCTAGTAATTAATCATGTAATGATTTTGGACGTTGCAGTGATAATCTATACGTTGAACGAGTGATCGCTTTGTTGTCCGCAACAAGATGTTACTACCGTGGTAAGACGACAACAGGGTGTCTAGCAGGTGACGTAGGCAAGAATCCGCGACCGATTGATTAGATCCTTCTATTGGCCGACGCGGTCACACACGCTAATCGAATCGCGGGACGAATGCCACTACTATTATGTATGCAGAACGACAGACCCCTCTTGTCTCTGTGCCGTCATGGGGCTCATCTTGTCATCTCAGCATGGTAGGTTTAGCTAACTTAGCTGATCTAGCTGATCAGTTTTCTTTGAACAAGTGTACAAAGATCAAATTCGTAAAAAAATTACCGTTGGTGGGACCGGGGCCTCAGGGCCGTGATCCTGCACCACAATATGTTGATTTACCGCTGTATTGTCGGGGTGCGGTGGCCAAACTATCCAAGAAGGCTTTGCATCGCCATGCTTCAATATTAGTCGGTAAATTATCCCTGCTTCCTCGTGGTGAGGATATGTTGGCGAATGTGGCGAGCCAGGGATTGGATGCTTACACTGCAATACGGCCCGCTGACTTATCACTGTATTCTCGGGGTTCGTTGGCGGTACCGGTGACTCAGGGTTTGGATTCTTTCCCTGCATCGCTAGTTGTTGACTTAACGCTGTATCCTCATGGTTTGTTAGCGACGCTGGTGAGTCAGGGACTTGACCCATACACTGCATCACAGGCCGTTGATATATCTTTGCATCCTCGGAGTTCATTGGCAACGCCGGTGAGTCAGGGATTGGATCCATACACTGCATCACAGGTCGTCGACTCATCGCTACACCTTCGGAATTCAGTAGCGGATCAGGTAATTGAGGGACTGGATTCGTTTCCTTTAATACTGACTGTTCACTTATCGTTACACCGTCGGGATTCGCTGGCGAATGCAGCGAATAAAGCGCGGGTTCCTTATGTTGCGATACGAGTCGGTGACGTATCCCTGCTTCCTCGTGGTAGGGATACGTTGGCGAATGCAGCGTGTCAGGGAGTGGAAACGCCTGGAAGGGACAGGCATTCTCGGGTTTCATTGGCGGTACCGGTAACTCAGGGTTTGGATCCTTCCACTGTACCGCTAGTTGTTGACTTATCGATGTATCCTCACGGTTCGCTGATGCATCGTGTATCTCAGTACCTGAATCTGAAGCAGGATTGCATCCTTTGGGGAGAGAGTCGTCCGCGGAATCCGTAGCGATTCCATGTAGATATTGTAGGCGTCTCAGTTTGCTCAGCTGATACTTTCTGCCAGCTCTACGTGTCCTGCTGCGCTTTTTGACCCGTTTCTCTGAGTTGTCTACCATCTACGAATGAAAGGTGCGTTTGTAATTAATAGACTGTGGAAATTTATGCAAGACAAAAGTGCTCTGCATTGATTGTGAGCAGCAGGAGTAAAATACAAATTGATTTGATCCCTGAATATCACTTTGTTAGACTAAAAATATTACAATATTTTTAAATTTTTCTAATCTCTTAGACTATTTTATATGTCACCCAACCAATCTCTTCGTAAATGCATAAAGATCCGCAGTCTTGTAATTAAATATGTGTAAGGAGCAATGACCGGAGAAGACCGATCATATGGTCAAGATCGCAGGCCCCAGAAAAAGCGAGAGCAACAAACTCGGAAGGCCGAGTTTGTTGACAACACAACGTATAAACACAACGGTGCGAATGCGAGCGAAAGACGCGTGAGAAAAAGAGTACTTGGGAGAAAGTGAGAGAACGGAACAACGAGAGAAAGAGAGAGCGAATGTAACCAAGTATACATAAGGAGCGAGAACAAAGCGAGAGCGTCCTTTTTGGAGTATAGCGAATGCGATTAAAAGTAAGCGACAGCGAATCACGGCGACAGCGATAAAGTGTAACAGTTTGTGCATCGGCGAATAAATATATGTTCATTTGTGCCGTCAATCGGAAGGTTATCACGTCCCATGGTTAACCCATGGTCCCCCATGGTTGTGGACGTTACAGTGATAATCTATACGTTGAACGAGTGATCGCTTTGTTGTCCGCAACAAGATATTACTACCGTGGTAAGACGACAACAGGATGCCTAGCAGGTGACGTAGACAAGAATCCACGACCGATTGATTAGATCCTTCTAATGGCCGACGCAGTCACACACGCTAATCGAATCGCGGGACGGAGCCTACTACTATTATGCAGATCGATAGACCCCTCTTGTCCCTGTGCCGTCATGGTTAGTAGGTTAGCTAGATCATTTTTCCTTGAACAAGTGTACAAAGATCAAATTCGTAAATAATTACCGTTGGTGGGGCCGGAACCTCAGGGCCGGGATCCTGCACCACAATATGTTGACTTATTACTGCATGCTCAGGGTTGATCGGCGGATACGGCGACATGCAGCCTGGTTCACACCAAGTCCATGCAGGCAATTGACTTATCTCTTCATCCTCGGAGTTCCTTGGCGAATACAGCCGGACTGGATTCGTCCACTGTTTCGCTAGCTGTTCACGTATTGCTGCATGTTCAGAGTTCATTGACGGACAGGGCAACACAGGACGTGGTTCCCACCAGCAGGACAGAGGACGTTGATTCATCGCTGCATCCTCAGAGTTCGTTGGGGAACGTGACGACGCAGGAACTGGATCTTTAGACTGTATCACGCGCCGTTGACTGATCATTGTATCCTCCAGCTTCGTTGGCGATTCCTGTGACACAGGGACTTGATTCTTACACTGCTGCACAGGTCGTTGACTTGTAGCTACATCCTCGAGGGTCGTTGGAGATTCTGGAGACAGAGGGACTGTGTCCTTATACCGCTTCACAGGTCGTTGATGTATTGCGGCATCTTCATAGTTTGTTGCAGAATCGCGTCTCTTAGAACCTGGATCTGAACCAGGATTGCAACCTTTCAATTTCGAATCGTCCGTGGAATTATGAGCGATTCTTGATAGATATTGTAGGTGTCTCATTTTGCTCTCCTGATGCTTTCTGCCAGCTCTATGTGTCCTGTGTTTGTTAACACCATTTTCTGGATTGATCATCATCTATAAACGTGAATTATTGTTGTATTTAACTATTTGTTGGATTAAGGCGGTAGAATAATCACGTGACAAAACTAGAAAATAACTAGAATCTTATTAGATTTTGTAATTTTATTTCTGTAATTCTCAAGTAATTTTAATGCAATTACAAGTAATTGTAATTTTAATGCAATTACAAGTAATTGTAATTGTTAGTTGCAATTACAAGTAATTGTAACTGGTAGTTGCAATTCCTTTCCAAATAGACGACGCTCGCGCGTGAACATTCACACACCGCTAGGCCATGTATACGTACGCGAAGATTGCCATCTGCACACGGGTCGATTGTAGTCCGTTTGTGTTTTTCAAACATCAAGAAACGCGTTTCAACGTTTTCACTTTCAAAAAAAATTAAACCGACTTCGAAAAAACGCACTAAAAAAATGCACTAGAAAGTATGAAATAATCATAAGTATAAATAATGATGTGAATACACACGAACTTAAATACAATACAATCTTTTCGGAGGCGGCGCAAAATTGAAAATTTTCCAAATGACAGATGTTGCTGATTATGATTTCATTAGAATATGGTGAACTTGGGAATCAGTAGTATTAATATGTGAAAGCATGTAGAAGAATTTAAGGAATTTAAGGAAAATTTCCTTATAGAAAGTTCGAATTAGAACATGGCTACAATGAATATACATATTTACACACAGTTTTCATACATTACAAAGTTAATCAATTGGTAATTACTTTTAAGTAAGTATTTGATGTAAATCTTTGAAATTGATTTGCAAAAGGGTGTATTTGACTTGCAAAAATGTCGATCTGCTCACCCAATGTGCTTCCAGTGCCTGCACATCTTTAAGCGCGCCAAGGGAACTTAGTATACGCATACAAGCACTCTTTTCATTCATATTTATAAATTCTTTTGTCATAAGCTACCGCAAGGCTTCATTACCTTGACAATGTAACGAACAGATGAAATTATTCTTAATTAGTCAAGTTGTCTATATGCATGTACAGCTTGTCAAATCTACCTGTGCGGTTGACCAAAACTTAGAAATGCGCAGACAAAAACAAAGATCGCACTCGACGAGAGGAGAATGCAACATATGAACGGTAAGGTACATACCTCGTCAAAAGTGCGTACTGTCCATTATTTCTTACAGCAGTAAACATACAAAACAACTGTTTATATGTTTGTGTGAATACACTTGTGTCACTTTACTTTTTAACTAAACTGTTGCTATGTGCATCGTTTGACGGGTGACGATCAGTTCTCTATCGTTGCAAAGTCCCGCCTATTTACCATTGCGCAGCAGGATCATTTCCCCTTGTGTGGAACATTTAGCCGCACAGCTAGATTTAACAAGCTGTATAATAACACATTTAGTTTGCTATATATGAGATATCACACACAAGCAACCTATACACAATACATATAAAATATTTCTTATTTATAAATAGGAACACATTTCTTTTTTAACATATTTAGAGGACATCGAGACAAATTCAAAACACATTACATGATACTTTTACTAACATATTACTCGATTTATAGTACTGGAAATATTAAATATTTAGCTTATCGTCGTATTCGACTTTAAAGCAGAGGCTAAATATTTCATATTTCCACTTCTGTAAATTGAGTAATATATTAGTGAAAATATATCATGTGATATGTGTTTTGAATTCGTCTCGATGTCCCCTAAATATGGTAAAAAAAAGAAATATGTGTTCCTATTTGTAAAACCCAAGATGACTTCGATTTCGCCATAAAAACAAACTGTTTTCGAAATTTATTGAAAAATCGCGCGTCGCGTTAGACGGAACACCCTGTATACAATAAATATATATAATATAGTAAAGTATTGTCCATTATTGCTGTAGAAAAATTACAACTGACTGACAACGATTGCCCGGATAAGTTGTACTGGCATAATCGCTCAAAATAATTAGGTTATATAATCAGGATCTGTTGTCAATCTGCTATTTGATTGTGTCAGTAGGACTCTGCTGCCAAAACCAAAGTCATCTATTACCACATCTGGCTATGGATTTGCAGATAGATTCTGTCATGTTTATTGTCACCTTAGTGGCAAATTGTTTGTTGGATAAACACAGTATTGCAATATTATACCTGACCATATATATGTGTATGTTTCTCTTCTTTATAAACAAAATTCCAATGTGTCAAAGAAAACATGCTATAGATTAATATTAAAGTTATTCGCTGTAGGTTCGCTAGATCAGTTTCTTTTTAGTAAACATACGAAAATTAAATTAGCGAATACTTACGCTTTTTATATTAAATGTTCCTCCAAAGTTTGAACGTGTTGGTAAACGTTGGTCAATCCAGACCAATCCAGACTGATCCAGACCAATTCGCCATCGGGACTTACGCAATCGCGCGCGCTCTCCGTATTTAGGATCGCGATCGAGGACGTTTTAGGTTAGAAAACGATACGTTTTGTGCTGTGTATTGTGACGAGTACGCACGAGGAATATTTCCGGACCGCAACGTGAGCCCAACGAGCCCCGGATGAATCGGATGCCTTTTTCCGATTTAAAGAATGGAGGTAACTGAATTAAGAGACACTTTGTTTACTGGCCAACAAATCCTCGCGAGGTGAATCAAAAGGGTTATTCGCAATTCGCACCCTGCCCAATAAGCCGGGACGGTGCAACAGTGCAACATTTCACGCGCATGCGCGGCCAAAACATTAGCGTATCTAAGTATATTAGGATTATGAGACAATCTGTTCCAGACTGTTCCAGACAAAAAGGCTTCACGACGCACAGTGGGGTATATGCCCAATCTCAGCGGCCACAGCTAGTTCAAAATTCGCTC
>CM052279.1:10596241-10624608 GCA_028455765.1 Lasioglossum oenotherae
CGTTGCGACATCGTGGCGTGCCACCGACACTCGGCTGCCGGCTCGCCAAGCTGCACGCGTCTAGCTCGCGCTCTGATTGGTCCGTGTTTTTCGTTAATAACTCGTTAACAAAGCCGCGGACGACATTTTTTCAAAAGAAAATGTCGCTTGGAATGATCTCAGGAACCTCCCATTTTCGGCTCCGGAGGTAATTTTGAGACACCCTGTATACCTACAGTAAATAGAATCTACTAGGCTCTTGCACATTGCTATTACATACATATTAAAGAAATCTGTGATTTTGCTCTGCGTTAATGAATTAACAGATTGTTGATCAATGGTATTATCAACAGTTACCAAAGCAGAGAATATATTTTCTTCAATATTATCGCATCTTTCTACGAAACTTGGTCTTATAAAACATTCTTTGGCTTGTTTAGTTTCCACACTTGTGGAAAATAATTCGAGTTGAAGGAAGTTGTATTTCGATTTATAGAGGTTTCTCAAGTGCAACGGAAGGGAATGAACAAAATTTTTGTCTTATAGAGGTCTTCGAGTTAGTTTGTCTGCGTCTTGGAAATGGTAACCATATTTTGATTTGCTTTCTTATGACATTTCAATATAAAACTTTAGGGAGACATGCGATTCTTAAAAAGTTGCGGGTGAGTAAGTTCATTCTCCATAATCACTAATAAACTTTGATGTCACCTCAGAAGGGACAACCGAATTACTTAAACATACTAATAAAATAATTTTAGTTTGTGGGATGTGTTTGTTATTTCTTACATAGATTTACAATACAACGTTTTTTTCATTTGATCTATTATTTTGTATTACCAGATTCAAATTCAACCCTATGCACATCAATTTCACTGTTTTGTAAATCAATTTCACCTATTAAGAATATTTAAAATGAATTAATTACATTGTCTAACAGCCATGAAGTATTTCGATTCCCACTATACGATTCTTATAGTTTTTCGCGCTGATTCCAAATCTGTCCTTAATTTTTCTCTTAGACGTACAGTTTTTGCCCCGTTTCCTTCCAAAATAACCGCAAAATACTAGTACATATTTCATATCGATTACCGGTATAGTTCTGTTGGCCCAATACCATTACCAAGATTATACCGGTATTACGTCACACGGCGAAATGAATTTCTCTCAACGATAACATTTACCAACAAGAAAAAAATTTTTCGGTTACTTACAATTAGACTACAGATCTTTATGCAAAATAAAAATATTTTGTATTGATTGTGGGAAGCAAGAATAACATAAAAATTGGTTTTCATCCCTTAACGACCTTGTTACATTAAAAGCAACATTACAACATTCTTGAATTTTTTAAATCTCTTACTGTTTTATATTTCACTCAACCAATTTCTTCATAAATGCATAAAGATCCGCAGTCTACTTATAATCCTTATTTGTAATCAATACGATTTTAGTCGATGAAATACTTGTTATTCCATGACTTTTTTCTTTTTGGTTATAACACTTAGGGCTCCTGCTTAAAACGTTAAATAAGCATTTAAAACAAATTAAAACTTTAAATGATCTCTCGAGCTGAATATGTCTATTTGAAATTTTCTTCTACGCTATCCATGACGTATCTTTTTAAAAATTCCGTAAGTGTCATCGCTAGAACTCGCATAGCTATCGAAGTTACTCTATTGTTTTTGTGCTTGCTGCGCATGGCAGTGCCCGCTCTAGCGGTTACGTCGCCCCGGACAAAAAGACAAATTGCCGCCCCTTAAGAATATGTATATATATATTTTAAACATAAAGCTACAAATTTTTTATCTTCAATAAAAATCAAATCATTTTATTTAAATTTTAATAAAAGCAAATTTTTTATTAATTGGGTATTTAATACATCAATAGTTTTCTCACAGTTACAGCCAAAATGGCGCCCCTAAATTTTCGCGGTCCAGACAAATGTCCGAGTTGCCCCCGCCTAGAGCGGGCCTTGCGCGTAGGTAGCTGATTTTCGGTTTCCTTATTTTAGAAAATCAATTTTAGTTAACATATAATAGGTTGACATAAATACCTGTTTACATCCGCCGAGTGAGGAAAATGAACATCTTGATTGCAGCACGAAACTACAAATGAATAAACAACGATTAAATGATGGTGTTGCTTATACAGAGAAACATCCTTCTCGTAATGTTGCTTTGTATAATTGACCGCATCGTTCTCGCGTTAACAGAGGTCTAAAATGGCTGAAACATTAACTTTGCTACGACTGTAACTAGATAAGAGAAATAAAAGTCTGTAAAAATAAGTCTCTATTACTTTTATGCGAGAAACATTTCATAGAGTTCTAATAAGACGTGAGATGTCAACTCCAGTTTCTTTTTATAACTAGACAGCGGATTTTACGCATTTATGACAAAAATGAATAGGTGTAATTTGGAACAGTAACAACATTAGAAGAATTTAAAAATACTGTTATATTATTTTCAACCTATTAAACATATTAACGAAGAAAATAAATTTCTATATCGTTTCAGTAGGCAGACAATTTTTATTTTGCATACAGATCCGCTGTCTATTTCTAAATAAATAGCTAAAATGAAAAAGAAATAGCTAAAAACTTGAGTAAAGCATTTATAAATCTGCAAATTTTTGAAAAATTCACGATTTTGCGTAATTTTCTTACAATTCTTTGTATTTTAATAATGGTGGATGGATTTGGAGCGGGGCGAGCGGGCGGTGAAAATGAAAATTTGCCGAGGACGCCGATGTCAAAGAGTTAAATAGTCTTTATTTACAAACGAACTAGTTTAAATCACAAACGCAGCGCACAACTCTCGATACAATAATAGATATATATATATATATATATAATTCGCCTTCTTATTTTCATATTTTTGTTTCATTTCTCTGGATTGCTCGCCATGATCATCGACCACGAAACAGCGCGGTCAAACGAGACGCGTGTGTAAAAGTTTTCCGTTTCGAGAAATAATCTATCGATCTCGTCGTACCCCGTTTCCTCTTCTCGGTGCTTTTACCGGCCATTTTTACGCAGAACGTGAACTTACGGGTCTAACAATTATCTGCCGCTTTTCCTTTTTAATGTATGTATTTTCATACGTCCGTGACTTCTGTCTTCTATAATGTACAAATTCGAGAACTTCAACTTTCAAACATATTCAAAATTTTCATATTTTTATATACACGTATAACGCACGTAGATGCATTAAATTTTGGTCTTTTCATCACATCGTTTTACATTCTTTTTTAGTTTTGTTACTTTATATCTCTAACGACAACGATAATTCGGGGTTCTCGTCCCAAAAACACACGAGTGTGAAAATATTGAATTGTGAATGTCGGGAAGTTCGGGAGCCACATTTACTCGCACGGTACAAAAATTACTTCCAAGTGAATTCTCGTCGTAAAGGGTAAATACGATTTAGTCGATTACCTTTTTAGTAAATTTATCTCTCTTAAATGTATATCGCCGCTGTCTGCCTTATGCGGCCGCATCGAATTACGTGGATATTAATCTAATCACTTTTACGTAAACTTATGCTCAAGAATTTGTGATACAAACGTTGTCAAGTTTCTCTTTCCGTAGGATTACAACAGTTTGAAGCGGTGCGTCTACAATTTTGCTGATAATTCACGTTAACGTGAGAAAAATCATTTCGAGATCAATTTTCTTGAAAATTAGAAGAGATTCTTGAAAATTACAGCTTCGATACGGTGAAAGAGATAGACAAAAGAAAGCTTTCTCTAAGCATTACAAATAGCTAACAAATCCTTCCTGGTTTATTTAACGAATTAGCTTCTCGAAGACTTTGTTGCAAATCAATACACACTCGTATGAATCGATTGCATGTTATTTTAGCGAATTAAACGGCCGATTCTGTTTCGCGATGAATATATTCATCCTTTTCGAACAAGAATTTCTTATTTTCATCGATTCTTGTGTTTGAATAAATAATTCATGTTCGCGCGCGCGAAGTGTTATTGTACTTAAGTTGACAATTCAGTAGGTATAGATTACGATGCTGAATACTTTCAAAAGAACTGGATATACCTGTATATAAAGTATTTCGAATCTACAAGGTGGTGTCGAAACGTATAAAAGAAGAAGTCCACAGGGCGAAATGTTTGAAACGCTATAACTACGCGCGGATACTATGCATCGAGCATTACCTGCCGTACGACGACGACGGGGTCGCGGCGCATAAAAATGGCGGCGTTAGACTTTTATGCGAGAGTAGCGGATAATATGGTTGATCTATATAGTCTTAGAGAGCTAAGTCGATGAACGTTTGCCCGCAGCGATCGTCGACGATGATGACGGGAATCGCAGCGATAACGACAACGATGTTACAAGAATAAATAAATCCTATTAATACGGTAATGAAGGTGACGTCACGCCGGGTTTTTCAAAAGAAACAGTCTGTTCGAGCAGAACACACGGCGTGACGTTACGAGCTCCTCATCATTTTTTTTCTTTTTTATCTGTTTCCATCGCCGTCTTAATCCTTCTCTTTCTTTTTTTAACTGTATAACCGTAATGATATGTGGTAATAATAATAACCATGAGATTAGCGGTAATTATGATTCAACATCGGCGACGTCTGGGTTCGGTGGTTTGGTCCCCCAACGCGGACGTCCCCCATGTTGCTGCCGTTTATAAGAAAGGTCGAACCTCTATCTACAAAGTCAAAAAGGACCGATAAAACGTGTAAAAGGGCTGTGGTCGGTCGAACACGAGTGTGTCCTTTCGGTGGCTTCGTGTATAAATATGTTCACGTATGTTTGTATGTGTTTTCGTGTGTATCTGTAGGTGTGTGTATGCGTGCGTGTGCGTACGAGTCGGTAGTGTACACGGTTTTTGTACGGAGTCCTCTGAATACAGCACATGTCGCTCCCCTGATACCGTACCGCGCTAATTCGTAATGAGCTTTTTTTACTTTTTTGCTTCTCGTCTCCGTCCGGCTCAACGAAACTCTCCCTCGTCCTTGGGAGCTTCTGCCCTTTTTTCTCCTTTAAAGCGTTATGATATGTATATGCTATCTAGGAAACTCGGTGGATGTGTCTTTTTGCCAGGGCGCGGCGTGTCCTTTTCCAGGGTGCATTTCGCGATGCATACATGGATCTGGGATTTGATCGTTTCCGTTGTCTTTCTCACCCGTAAGAAAGGGCCGAAAGTGATTGTGCAACGAGAGAGGTAACCAATCCCTGTAACCACGAGTTACAGAAATTTCAGCCAGTATCGCCAGATCAAGATTTTCATACTCTAGCTTACCTCTTCTACGACGCCATTCCCCCATTTCCCCGCGACGACCATCCCTACGTTTCCGCCACGGCCCAGTCACGTGAGTAATTTGGTAATAGCAGAGAGGGAGAGGGGTATTCTCCTCGATCCAAGTCAATTCCCTTGTTCTGGCGGCACTACGTGGTGGAGATCACTAGTATGCAACCAGCGTTACCAGATCGAGGGATTTCTCGGATAAATCGTGGGCAAAATGCTACTTACAAGGGAACATATCCAGATGCGAAAAACGGATTTTGATGAAACTTTGGGAGTTTATAGTTCTTTGAAAAATATTTGACACGTATTTTTTTATCGGCAACCATCTACTTTGAAGGGGTGAAAACAGCCCTCAAAGTTGGGGGTCCAAAACCATACTTTTTGAGATGTCTCGGAAACTAGAGGTCGAAACAATTTGAATTTTTTTTTAAATTGTGTGTTTTTCAATGGGAAATGTAGTCCCGCAAGAAAATTTTAACAAACGTTTTTTGTTTAAACAATATATTAAAAATTTGATTTTTTTGCAGTTTCTCTTATTTATTGTTASTTCATWTTAATGTAAGCCCAACGACYKSRGWRWKTSAACCTTCTTTAGMTMCWAAWWARRSRATAMAYGTTWCAKGATWWTCTWGTGKTWTTGCCATTTAACAATAMTATATRCGTTTATAMTRRAWGMTWRTMTTKCGAYMWARCRWGCSRGRGWWCYCYSGCWYGYTWKRTCGMAAKAYWAKCWTYYAKTATAAACGYATATAKTATTGTTAAATGGCAATAMMACWAGAWWATCMTGAAWCRTKTATYSYYTWWTTWGKAKCTAAAGAAGGTTSAMWYWCYSMRGTCGTTGGGCTTACATTAAWATGAASTAACAATAAATAAGAGAAACTGCAAAAAAATCAAATTTTTAATATATTGTTTAAACAAAAAACGTTTGTTAAAATTTTCTTGCGGGACTACATTTCCCATTGAAAAACACACAATTTAAAAAAAAATTCAAATTGTTTCGACCTCTAGTTTCCGAGACATCTCAAAAAGTATGGTTTTGACCCCCAACTTTGAGGGCTGTTTTCACCCCTTCAAAGTAGATGGTTGCCGATAAAAAAATACGTGTCAAATATTTTTCAAAGAACTATAAACTCCCAAAGTTTCGTAAAAATCCGATTTTCGCATCTGAATATGTTCCCTTGTTAGTTAGAACCCGCGCTGCATGAAAGAGGGGTTGCTGGGGACTCCATGGGGAGGGGAGGTTGTCACGCCCCATCCGTGGCGGCCTCAATAGGGTAGGTTGGCGGAGGGAAGCGCGCCCTTCTTGTGGAGAGGAATGTTAGAGTTAAAAGTTAGGAAAGTTGAAGGAATTAGGCTAGGGCTGGGCGTGGAGGAGTTAGTGGGAATACTGGCCTTCTGCCGAGGGACTCCCCCATACACCTTCCTCTCCCCCCCCCCCCCCCCCCGAGAGGGGCAGATATTTGTAATGAGTGATTACCTCCACGTAAAAAAAGAAGATTAAGGCCTTCTATATGTACACTCCTAATCAAGTGGACAAATGGATTTGCAAGTACAGTTTGTTGCGGATATCTCGTAAACTAAATCCGAACGCTAAAAACTTTAAAGGGAAACGTTGTTCAGAATCATGATCTTAACAATATACCAGAAGCTCATTGAAATCTCAGCGGAGGACTGACCTTGTTCTATAAGGTCATCTCTTTTTTTCAGGTGTGTGCATTTTTGTGATTGGTTATAGCCATTCTTCGTTCAATTAAGAAATCATAGCGACTAGGATGTTAATCAATCAACTATACGCCAAAATGGCTCGACAGCGTAATCGTCTGCCACAGTTTGAGTTGTTCAAACTGTCGGTGACAGGGTTGTAAGATTGATGGTGTTTGACGGGGACAACTCAACATGATCTTTAGCTTTGAATTAGCTTCTCGAAGGGCAGCGATTGTTACCGTGATTGATGCACTGCCGGCCACGTTTGAATATCGAACATCGTATCCGCGACAATCGCGATAATCGGAGAATATTATCGAAACAAAAAACTTGTGCATCTAAGCAAAAAATGGCTACGTTATTAAGACATTAACATAATCGTACGGCAAGAGGTTGATTGCAAGACAACAAAGGAGATCCTAAAAAGCAATGAAACCAACAAAATGTTTAAATATCAAAATTGTAATCACAAATTATATAAAATTAAATCTACTTTTATCCACCCGGCTTTTCTATGCTTGTTTCGTCTTTTTTTATAAACTATCAATTTTATAACACTGTAAATAAAAAGGATCGTATAATGTAGTAATTATCTGTAGTTAAGTATAATCATTATTTCTTTTAGAATATTATTTTGTAACTTGAAAATAATATGCAACAAGTATAAAAATTATTAGAACTATTTCTACTTACACGTTAATATGTATGTATACCGTTTAACATTTATAATGGCAGTTTCTAACATTTCTTGTTACGAATTTAAGGTTGAAGCGAGGCCTTGGTTTTCCAACTTTAACTGTTACATTCTACTAAGCGGTCAATCATTATTCAAAACTGAAGCTTTTAACATTTTTGTAAGAACTTCTTCGCAAGTTATTTACATGCCTACTTCTTACCTTCACGATGTAAGATTTCTACATTTTTATCTAAGAAGTTGTTACCCTGTTGTTTGAGAAATGAAGTTGAAACTTTATAAAAATGTGGAAAACCGCAAAGTTTCGCATAAGTCAATAAAGAAACAAATATTTCGCTAAACATATAATATCACAGTTGAGAAAGTTGTATACTAATCAATAAGCACTTAACAAAACGAGCAATGAAGTGTAAATAGTTGGTAAAAACATTATTAACGAAACAAAATAACCTTATCAGTAAAATATTTTATATAGATAGAATAGATGGAATCACTTTTCTTCTCTACTCATTTGAAAGTTACAATTATCGATTGCATTTATCGATAGAACCAAAAATGTCCATTCATTTCCAGAAGATGGTATTCTCAAACACACTTTTACACTCTCTTTAAAATCCTTCCTTACCATTGTTTTACTCTTGCATGTTTATTCATCACAAATTCGGCGAATATAATCAACCTGTTTCACACTTGCATTTTTGGAAAACTGCCTGTCGATGTTTTTTTTTTCGTCTAACTGATCCTAAATCGAGAGTAGGGAAAACAATGCTGTCTGTAACTAGGTCACGCCTTCTTCGTATCGCGGCACCCTTCAAACGAATTTCCCTTTCCTTATCCATATTTCAACACGGTCTGCTCAGCTTAGCAACAACTATATTACCAACAGTCTTCAAGAATTTCCAATCATTATCAACATAATAAAGCTGCTGTTGTCGTTTGATTCTTCGCACAGATTCTCCGCTTGATAACTCCTATAGATGAATCTCATCGTTCTCTGTCATAATTCTTTCAATAAATGCATCGTCATAAAAGTCCAATTTTTACAATAACATTAACGTATACTTTATCAATCCGCTAACCTTGCGCAACTCGTCCATAATTTATCGCATCGTATCATCGCTGTGTTTCGATCCAAAACGGTATCTTAGACTTCGCGATCGAAGAGTGTTTGCAGGGACTATACACTAGGTCCAGAGCCTGCAGCTTGTCTAAGGTTGAGGTCTCAAGGACGCAACTCTTTCGGGTCCAGAGCAGTACTTCTGTCGGACACGTCAGTTAAATGGATTGTTCAAACCCATCACTTGCCAGTTTCCATTCTTAACGTGCAAATATACTTTTGTCCAAGTTTTCGTTCAACCTCCGTTAGAGAGGACAATTCTCCTCGAACGCGATTCGGAGATCACGAGAGGGGGCTGTTGATTGGTCCCGTCGGTATTCAGGGTGAGCATTGTGCGATATACATACATATATACATGCGTACGTGTGTCGTTTTTGTTTCTGTGTACATACGCGGCTCTCGTGTCCACGGTTTCTTCTGTACCCACACACGTTGGCCAGGGCGCGTCAGTGGTCATAAAGTCACTTTACCCAACACTAGAATTACAAACTCCTAGGAGGATGTTCATTTTTGAGGTTTTGGCCGTGTTTTCGGGATTTGGGACCACTGTGCGTCGATGGAGCAGTTCTCAGCGGGATCGCTGGAATTTTTGCGGAAACGCTGGCCAGGATAGATTGAGAACGTGAACACTTCGTCTTGCCATCATCCGGCGAACGGAAAGTACGCGTGTGTGTTGTACAAGGACTCCCGGTATTGGATGGTTCAGTTGAAGAACAAACGAAGCGAAAGTACCAAATGATTTCGAGAAAATGAACTTTGAAGGTCTGAGGCTAACACTTGACTCGTCCACGAAGCGTTTGTGTGCGGCTCCAGGCACAATCACTCGTGGCAACGCAACGCGTTCGGTGTACCGACGAATAATCCGCCATTTCGTTAAACGAAATCGGACAATTTCAATTACAAAAACGCGGAGACCAACAACGAGTACCATTTAGATGGGAAAACTTCGAGGTCCTCTAGAGTAAACGAAGAAACCAGACAGGCGGACTATCAGTGTGTACACGTGATAACAATCTACAGAGTACAGATTCTAGAACCTTGCGTAGAACTTTAGCGCCAGAAGAATGTGCGTCGAGCATGTTCAAACTTGATTTTCTCGAAAATTTGATTCTGCGGTTTCAAGGTAGCTTTTTATATGGAGAATAGTCTACTTTTGGACTGAATTACTCATTATGGGGCGCACTGTATGTACACGAGCTTTTGGTGGTTTGTAAGTAGTTTCTTCAACGTCTCTTTTTATAGTTTCTGGAAAGAGCAACCGAACCTTTCGTGCGAGATCTAGATACAATTTTGCGCGATGATACTGGAGGTCACTGGATGCTCTACACTTTTTATTCATTCAATTTGCATGTCGACTGTGGTGTCAACACTATCGATAAGAAATAATACTGGTAATAGATGCGCTACAACGGTTTAGGAAAGAAGAGAATTCATTGAAAAGACGTATTTACTGATCGCCCATCAGGAGATGGAAGGGAGAAACTTGTAGAGGGACCACGTGATACCCCTACTCCGCGCTACACGTCTTACGTTATTAGCCGAATCGCTTGAAACAGAGCGATGCGGTGACGCTGAGCTCCTATGCCAGGGGTGGGCATTTCTGTCTAAATTGAGACAAAACCGTCCCCTCCATAGCGCTCAGTGTCCCCCAGCAGTATCCGTCGTTACCATGGAAAAGGGAGGATGGTGGGGAAAGCAGGAGTTTGAGGGGCCCCTACCGTGCTCACTCCTGCTGGACCATCAGTAGGTACATTGAAAAAAACAATGGTAAAAAGAAAATTATTGTTTCTTCTAGTTGGATTCCGATATTTACACGTTGGAGTAATTTTTTAAACTGGATTAGAAGTAAATATACCAATTTGTTAAGTTCTTGCAATAATCGTGTTTTTTTTAATCAAGTTGTTAAACACAATCTCCAACTCTTTCAGTATAAATCCGACGAGCTCAATAAAATACTTTTTACACGATTAAAAATGATATCGGAGAAGGAATAGGAAAAATTATGTTGAACAGTCTGGAAGGAAAGGTCGCGTTTAATATGAACAATAAGATTGTGAATCTTTAAATGTACACTAACATTTCTGGAAAGATTCTGACCATAAAAAGCGTAGATATTGCTCGGAATATGTAAGTGCACTGTGTTTACGAGGATAAAAATATATTTCATATTTTCAAGTTTTTAGCGAATGCTAATTTCTCCTTTAAATACAAGACACAAGTCAACGAAAAATATTTGAAATATTGCCTGTATACTCTTTATTTTCCTGAAGTGATAAATTCCTAGTTTCAGATTTTATGTATACGATTATTTACAATTACAATAAACACAATCTTTATGCGATTCTCCCCGTTGTTCGTTAGCAATCAAATGATTACGGTCTGGAAAGAATTCTGTGCTTTTCGATAACAGTAACAGTTATACCAATGTATATATAGGACGGGGCAATAGAATATCTTCGTTATTTGTTATCAACCGAGAAAACTTCTAACAATCTTTTCTTGTCTTTGAACATTTTTCCATGAAACAACATAATTTTCAATTCGCTAATGGATACAGTTTGTCTTTCTTTACGAAAAAGTGAGATATTGCATATGTACTGATCGTCCATCAGGCAGTGAGAAACTTTTGGGGGACCACGTGATTTCCCTACTCCGCTCTACACGTCGTCCGCTATTGGCCGCAGACCGTTCCCACCAGAACCTAAGCGCTTGAGCGGGGTCCGCAACCTGACGTTAACCTGTTGGTCGATTAGTATGTGTAACAATGTGAAAATTATTATGAATTTAATAATATGAAAATTTTCTCGAACTCCGGCAAGGTAATTTTTAATGGAAATGACAATGGTAATTTTTAAGCAACTCCGAATTTTTCCGATTAAACGTAAAAATGCATATGCACTTAAAGAATGGATAATAGAAAAAAAAGATCATTTGTATTTCGTTCGTGTTTGGAAGAAACAATTGCATTTTATTCCTTCAATTAAGGAGGTATTCTGGTTTTCGAGGATGTTCCTCCGCGAATTTTAAGGTATCTTTTTCAGAAGGATTATTGGTATTTGAAGTGCACGTGTAATTTGTTTAAAGTAAAAATAATCAAAGTAATACATACATTCTTTTTATAGACCATGAATGAAGATGAATGTTTCGGTCTTTTTGTTTCCAGAAACAAAAACCAGAATGTTTTATTAATCAGTATGAATGTAACCAAAAGAAATTAAAAGTCGATTGGTCAATTAGAACTTGAAATATTGTGGCAACCGTTGCCGAGAAAAACGCGTTTGGAGGTACAACCGGAGTCACCGGATGAGGAGAGCAAGTTGCCCTCTCTCTGAAACACGCGTCACATGACCGGGCTGCAGCGGAAGCGCGGGGAATAGCGTTGTAGAAGGGGAAGGTAGAGTGGGGACACAAGTCTTGAACTTCGAATGCTTATAACTCCGTTACTTTTACAAATTTAAACAAATCCTTTAGTACACATATTCTACAACATTTTTGCTTCAAGCAAGTGCGAGAAACAATAAATCGGTTTTGTGAAAATGATAAACCAGAATACCCGCTTAACGCACTATGATATCTCAAGTGTTGTTATCGAAATAATAAAGAATTGGCTATCATTCGTGAAACAACAAAGGATTTCCGCCTCGGAAGAATAAGTAGTCTTCGGTAAAGCATACACTGATCAAGCACCGACCGAAACAACTTCAAAGTGTGATCACGAATGACCGTCGCGTTAGAAAAATAGGGAACGTCTTGATGTGTGGCCAAGTAGTCGTTAATCGTAATGCGTGTGGTTATTAACGCGTGCATGTGTGACCGTGTTTAGTATAAATAGATGGAAGTGCGATTGTGATGAGCGATCTCTATTGAAACGGTTGCGTTTTAGTAGGAATGTTAAGTGTATCATTTCTTAAACGCGACTCGAACGATCTTACGGTAATGTCTTTTTGTTCTCCGGGGAAATTGTTCCTTCTGCGACAACCAGTGATATCGTTTTATGTTACCCCATGGATGGCTCAGCTCTTTCCGTTTGCCTTTCCCGCATCTTTTCTTTTATAAAATCGTCGATTAGTAACTTTGCTTTAAGAGTAAATTATTGTCGCGCATAATGGTTAGAAAGACATTTTGTTATGACTGCGATATTATTGTGTAAATATACTTTTTCACACCCGATGACTTTAAGAAGTATGTACTTTGGTTTTTACTCTAGACCGACGATGTATCGATATACAAGTGTAGATACCTATTACCAGGGAACCTTATAATATCATACTTTGAGTCTCTCTCGGTTTCTTTTCTTCATTTAACATCTAATATCGTTAGTTTCTTAAATAGCTTTCTCTCGTGGCAATTATGAGTCACAAGGAGTGTGATTTTGAGAGTATTGCGGATAGCAGGTGCTCAGAGTCACGCTGCTCTTCGATCATAACCCTGGGGGTGGGGGTTTGGTGGGTATTACTTGGCCCTTTTTCCAAGCTGCGCGAAGCTCCACACTACCCCCGACCTACATCAGTAAAGACTGTGCGTAAAAGCATTCTCCATCCCCTTAATAAAGAGAAAGGTCAGGTCGGATCGAGATGCCGAAAGTTAAAATGCAAAATTAAATTGCGGCTGCCCTTTTGCAGAAATTTCTGCCATTCTCCTATAAATTTTTCTCTTTTCCCTATGTTATCCCGTAGATTTGTACGAAAAGATGCGAGAAATCTTCGATCCTGACACAACCACGCGGTAATGCCGATAATTAATTAGTTAATTAGGTGGTTAGGTCTTGGGAATCCACGTGATAGACGTCAGCACGTGTTTGTGGTGCCACCTAGCGGCTCCGCTCGGTAAGCGGCGCAAAACACTGTAATCTAATCAACTTTCATCACTTATAACTTTTGAACCATTGATCCTCTAGGATCGAAACTTGGATTTCTCGCATTTTTTCGCCCAAATCTCCTGGAGAACATAGGAAGAAGGCGATAATTTATAGGAGCAAGGCAAACATTTCTAGTTACTGCAGCTTCGGGTATCAGAATCCTAAATTTCGAGTACCCGCACACCCGCTTTTGGTTTTGTACAAAAACAGCCGACAGAAAGTGTTCAAGTAGTGTTTAGCTGCGTGCACTGGGACGACGTACGTGTTTTTCTTTAGTTTATGAATGAATTTTCAGTATGCGATGAAATTTACTCGGAAATGGAAACTTTTTCAATGATTTCTTCGTCTGTGTACCGACGCGCTCGGTTGAATCGGCAATAACAATATTTATTTACAAGAAACCGTATCGTTTCTTTCGTAGATCGAACTTCTGTCCTCCATAGCATCGTACAGCAGATATTCTCACGCGAAAAGTTTCAAAGTCAACTGACCAGAAGTATTTATGAAATACATACGTAAATATGCAGTCGTTTGATGGACGGAATTAAATCGATTATACAATGCTTTTGCGCATTTGTCGAAACTGTTTTAACAAACGAACTCGGAATATCAATGAATACTTTAAATCGTAAAGATCTTCTACGAGTAAACTCTTCTCTTTGACTACGTTTAACATTATATTTTAGTATAATATCTCGGTTTATCTTTACTTAGCAACGTTTGAACATTAACTCGAAGTAATTCAATATTTACGAAACATATAAGTATTATATTTTAACGAAAGGCTATAAGGGTTCGAAATTTATTTTACTTTTGTTTGAGCAATACTGATGTGTTAATTTTGTCGATTACGTATGTTCGAATCGGCCTCTCAGACACACGATTTGATAAAGGATAGTTCAAAAGCGATATCACTGATCCCAGAAGGACTTTCGTATCGTCAAAGACGATGGTATTTTATCGATATGATAATTCACAATTTCGGAGACTCTTGAGGATTAATATGATGGGGATTGTTTTCTATTTAATCGATCCAGAACGGCATAACATCTCGTAAATAAATATATTAAACTCTGCCTTAGTTTTGTGCTCAAACGATATCCTTGTAACAAGTGCGAAAGTATTAGAAAAGAATATTGGCTGCTCTTTACTTTACCGTACTCAGAATTTGTGCCTTTCCTCTATAAATTATGATATATTTGGTATGTATCCAGTAGAGTTGTACTCGGAGAACCTACAGATCGAACTTTCGATCCTGTAGGATCAATGGTTCAGGAGTTATGCTTGCTTAAAGTTGTGCATTTTTCAGTGTTTTTGGCAAGTAAGTGCGCCGCCATATTGACAGAGCCGATAGGTAGTAGTTGGTTGGTGATTAGGTCGTGGGAGGGGCGAGGTTAGCGGCTCGCGGGTTCACTACAAACCAATATGGCGGCGCCCTCACCTGTCAAAAACACTGCAGATTGGTCAACTTTAAGCAAGCATAACTCCTGAACCATTGATCCTACAGGATCGAAACTTCGATCTGCGGCACCCCGGGTACAAATCTACTGGACTACATACCAGATACATAATTATTTACTGGAGGAAAGCACAAATTTCGAGTCCGGTAAAGTAAAGTTTACCCAGAATATTTTTTAACCTAAAATCGTAATTATCCTCAAATGATTCGATGGTAAATAAGTAGAACCGATGAATTTGCTTTACGAATTGATCAGAGAATGTACAGTGGTAGATTATGATCACTGGATTGTGGATCTTTATGCGAAATGAAAAATGTTTGAAGAAGCCAAATAAAAATTCCTTTCTTCGCTTAATGAGGTCATTAAACTGAAACTAACAGGTTGATAGTATCCTTGACTTTTATAAACGTATTCACTGCTTCCAATTGTACGTACATATTTTTGTCATAAATTTATAAAATCCGCAATGTTTAATCCAAAATAGTAAACACATAAGAAAATTTATTAAGTGGTAAAATAAATGCCTATGCAGTTCCCGGTTTCTTGCAATCGATGTGTAAAATTTTAATTTTGCATACAGATCCGCAGTCTAGTTAAATTTGCTAGATCATTAGTAGATCATTGGTAGAAACTCTATGTAATTATATACGTTAAATCATCTACATACTTTAGCTATTAAAACGATATAGAATTTCCAAATTTCCAAGTAAATTAAGTATGACGTCGATAAAATGAATCAACACTTTCACTGTTCTATCAATTCGAATACGGGAGGTTCTGTATTCAATTAGGCTAAAAGAATATAAACGATTTTGTGCATGGAGCATTCATTGAACTTAGCTTATACATAGTCATTACTAGACTGCGGGTGCTTATGCAATTTGCATTTTTCGTAAACGAATTCTAAGAAAACCGAATCAAATCGGATCTTATTTTCTGTGGTAGTGGTCTTCTCAGATCAGTAATAAATTAAATTCGTACTAAATTCCGTCGAATTTAATACTCCGGCATTTTTTGGAAATTTGTTAGAAGCCATAATTGCATAAAGATCGAGTCTAGTCGTTACGAATAAAAAAGTTGCACCCAGAGCAATGAAAAATACTTTTAAATTGATCATTGTCTCTTCTGAATGTGCTGATAATTGAAACGACACGTTTCTCTCCCCACTCTAAATTTCCTCTTAATTAACCCCGTACTTTGAAATGGCGTCTGAGAGACGTTATAGGTTTCGGTCCGCGAACTTGGTTGTTTCGAACCTCCCATCAGAAACCATATTTAGCAGCAACCTAATTCTACATTGATTTCGAAGCAATACAAATGATTTTATTTCCGACGGAATGAAATCCGGGCATAAAATTGTAAGGCAAGGGGTTAAGGTGAAACAACCGCGAGAATCAGAAGACATAAGTTACGACCTGTACGATTAGTTCCTCGCGAAAGTGGTCGAATAATTTGACAATGATATCGCTAACGGATCAGAGTTTGCGTTGCGGAAGTCGCAGGATCGTTTAAACGGAAAGCATCCGAAAATAGATGAAATGAGTGGGGTATCTGTATCGTTCGTATCTGGATCACGATTGACCCGAATATTTACACGTACGTGGACGTATGTGCGTGTGAAACGTTTCAAGTTCCTATGGTAGGTGTGCAATGCGTGGCTGTACACTGAAGATCCTTAACCCACGCGTCGCTCGACTTTTACTACGTCCTTATTCCGAAAAACGTGATCCTCTTCACGACATTCCCTCCCCGGGTATATCGAGCATTCCGCGAATTTTCCCTCCACTGTTCCTTACAGCGACGATACTATTCTCTCATTTTATTTCTCCAGGCATAGTGCTTTTCATTCCTGAGCCGACGCGACGTCTCGAAGCCTTTAGAAAATCTGGGCAAGACTTTAACCTGTCGTTGCATGATCGTTGATGCAAACGTCGCTTTAATATTAGCAACACGCTGTACACGCGGCGATGCAAACATTTTTCGTAATGTTTACGCTACGTAATCTAACTAGTTCGCGATTAATAAATCGCGTATTCCCTCCCCTTCCTCCCCTTAGTAGAGCGCTCGGATTTACTTACTCGCGACGGCCGAGTTTCGAAGGCTCGCTCCCCGTGGCCGTCCTAGTTCAGAGCTCCTCAGGCGCGTTCCATCAGTGTTCCGATATGCTGCATCTTTTCTCGTGCATGCGCGGCCAAAGCAGTAACATATCTATATTAGATTGATCAGGTAAGAGAGCCCTGTGGCAGTTATATTGGCAGGAATGTACTCAAACAATCTGCTACGGACACAGACTCCAGGACATGTCCTACGAGTTACAAAATATACAGAAATACAGATGTTACACATTCATTTTCCAGAATCAAATTTAGTCCAGTCAATGAATGCTCATAAAGGGGGGTGTAGAGGGAAATGGAAGGCCCACTATTTTTAAATTTAGGGCTTTGTTTGGACTAGTAAGGAGGTAAAAGTCCCCACTACTAGGAAGTGAGCGAGGGGGCATGTAGAAGTTCCCCTTTTTCGGCTTTCTATTTATATGTATCTCGGAAACTATGCATCCTAGCGATAAGACCATTCTATACAAAATTAAAGCTGATAAAATGTGCCGTAAGATAGATTTAATTCAGCTTTCCGCTATCTCGCATAGTTTCTAAGATATCCGCATTCAAAGTCCACTAATTGTGAGAAAGAAGAGCCTTATTTGACTAGCTAATTCTTCAGCACAATTAGTGAACTTTGAGCGCGGATATCTCGGAAACTATGCGTAATAGCGAAAAATTGAATGGAATCAATCTTATGGTACATTTTGTCAGCTTTAATTTTGTATAGAATGATCTTATCGCTAGGATGCATAGTTTCCGAGATATAAATGGAAAGCCGAAAAAGGGGAACTTCTACATGCCCCCTCGCTCACTTCCTAGTAGTGGGGACTTTTACCTCCTTACTAGTCCAAACAAAGATCCAAAGTTAAAAATTGTGTTCCTTCCATTTCCCTCTACAACTTTTCGTTGACTGGACTAATTGTAATATCAATTTTTTAAAATTCTGTGGGGTGCTCAAAGTACCCAATTTTATCGAGAATCTAACCTGAAATCGCCGCACATGCGCGAGAAATGGAACACTGCGTTCCGTACTCGCTATTCGTGAAGCCTAGGAGAACTATGGCCGCCACGGGGAGCGAGACGCGCGGCTGGGTCGAGGGAGCGTAGCCTTCGAAACTCGGCCGTTGCGAGTAAGTAAATCCGAGCGCTGCCTTGGTACGTACAAACTGTAAGAAAAATCCTGCGGCCGTATTGCTTCGAGGTTGCTACAATGACGTGAGCTATTATTAAAATGAACATTGTTGAATGTTTATTGGTTCTCGGCATGCGTCCTCCGTCTCGAGACTAAAAAGAGTTGTGCTTCTTGCCACGCAGTCTTATTCGCATAACACATCGATCCGCAAAGAGTGGGTACATAATTAACGCTCGCTTAAACTTATAGCATAATTGAGGGAAACGTTCGTGGCGCGGTACAATTTGCAGAATAATATTTCATTCGCCGCGGAACAGCACACTTTTCAAAGCAATTTCACAGTAATTCATAGGCGGCTGTACGCATACCTCTCAATTATAATGTATATTAAACGTCCTCGGTAATCGTTGACAATGATTCTTAAGGCAATAATTTATATTCCGATAATAATCACTTCGTACGAAAATAATGATTATCCGAGTAAATGAATAGGCAAGCTTCCATAATCATGACAACAGTAATTAATGCCACCCTAATAATAAATACGTATAAATAAATATGTATATAAATATATATATATATGTATAAAATGTATATAATTTAATATACGTGCACAGAGATTCCGCGTTATTACTGTCCAGTCCTTCTCTCGAAAATGACAGAGTATGACTAGGTTAACCCTTTGCACTCGGAGCGATGTTAAATCGAAAATTTCATATTTCTTCCGACCTAGAATAGTTTTAATTGGTGTAATATGCCTCATACAATACCTAAATGTTTAGTAATTATATTTTGGTAAGCAGATTCTCAAAGGTAGCGAGACCTTTTCCGAAGAAAACCCGTGCAGCTTCTAGAAAAAAAGGAATCCACTGGCATGTTAGGGCACAATTGTAGAAAATGGTGGTGGCAACGCAATCGATTATAATTATTTCTGTAACATCTAGTATTTACCATTACCACGAACAACGCTGAACATGGTAGGCACATTGGCAACCTCTCAACGTGTTCAAACACTATTCTCTCGAGAATGGTTGGGCGTATGAAAAAAATGGCGTACATCAAACTTGTAGGGAACTATGTTCTCTTTCAATCTTATTTAAACAAAATTTCGATAGAACGTACCCTCTTCTTGAGAAATGCGAAACTTTGAAGCTCCGTGGGCACTTGGGCACCGTTCCCCGAAATTCGAAATAATCTTTTATGGGAATTATTTTTTCATCAAACGGAACCATTCCATTGGAGACAAAATTTCCGATCAAGTATGAAGAAGGACCACCCTAATGGGCAATAATAACACGAACACTCTGTACACTATCGAACGGATCCAGGATAAGAGAACGAAAACGCAATGACGGTCTATGGTATGCAGCGAAAGATTTGAAAATCCCCAAGATTTCTGTGCTCAGGACTCCGCACCGGAGAACAGTGCAAACGGACTGGCGGGAACTCTGTGTTCCGCTCGAGGATTCCGATGGCCAGCGACCATAATCGCGCTAATCCCGTGAAATTAAAGACAACCGTTTTGTCGGCCAGTAAAACGTTCGCGGCCTGTTTCCGCGAGACGCAGCGGAGGGATCTCAAAAAGTACGACGTCTTGTAACAAAAATTCTTGCTAACACGCTCTGTATGCAAATGTTTAAGCTCTCAAGATTCGCTAGTCTCATTACGCAGCGTCCCTGCAACACTCGCCACATACTTTTGAAAAATTTTTGGCAGCGCACCTCTACTCTCCCTGGCTCGTAAATTATTCGGCTCTCACAAAGACGGAGCTTTCATCGGGCACGCCTCTAAGCTGGCTGCCGATGAATATTCCTCGCCTCTTTAAACGATGCTCTACGCTCGCGCCCTGTGCACCGACGCTTCCTCCAGCTTTCGTTTGTCGCAGGTGACGACTCTCTTAACACGGTGGTTTACCCTTCTCTCTCTCTTTCCATCTCTTTCTCTCTCTCTCTCTCTCGGTAAATATCCCGTCCTGTATACACAGCAGAGCTATCCAACGTAAGCTTCAAAAGCTCGCTGAAGTCCTCCCTCTCTAACTTCGTTACTGTGCTCTAACCAGCTCTATCTCCGCGACTATTGTCACTATATTGTCATTGCCACCGCGCCGTACAGTTGACGACAAAGGAATGGTGAAGTCGTAGAGGGTATTTCCACGGGGTAGATTATGCTAGTGTCTTGCCCGAGCTTCACTTCGCGAGGAAATTCCCCACTGTGCTTTCGTTTGTCAAGGAAACACGAGCCATCAACTTCCGTCCGCGTCGAAAGCGAGCATCCGAGATATCTGTCGTTCACGTATGCACAACTGTATCGAGAGATAGGAGCTGGCTGAACGAAACTACACTTTTATTTCCCGGGTCTGAATCGAGGAGAATTGGCGAGAATCTTTTTAACCCTCGCAAGGCAAGGTCTAATAACACGTAAATGGTAAGGTGGGGTCTCTTAGACCCAGACAAATGAATTTCATAAATAGCCTCGTTTTTAGTAAATTTGGGATAAAGAATAACACAGGATTAAAAGTAAACGAACAGATCTAATTTTATTCATATAAAAATTCTTTTAAAAAATCTAAAGCTGGGGTCTCTGGGACCTTGCGAAGGTTAACATGGTTAGCATTAGACTGCGGATTTTACCCGTCTATGAGGAAAGTGAGTAGGTGTGATTTGAAAGTGGGGAAACATTACAAGAATTTAAAGACGCTGTTGTATTATTGGATGGGAACGAAAGTTGGTAGCGTTTCTAAATCAAAATTCAAAGATAAAATTAATCATAACTAGACTGCGGATCTTTATGTAAAATAAAAATTGTCTGCATCGATTGCAAAAAATAGATACTAAATTGAACGTTATTTCTTCCCTTAATGATTTTAACGGGGGTGAAATTATGTATTGACATCTTCAATCTTTAAAACTTTTCAACAATTTTGAATTTCATCTACTCAATGTTTCTATAAATGCATAAAGATCCGCAGTCTAATCATAACATATTTTATATTTTGTTCTATTAGTTTTTGCCATTTTTGAGGTAATTTGAACTAAAAGCATTAATTTCTACACCTAATAAAAACAGAATATGACTGTTTTGAGTTGTGACTTTGAAGTGATCTTCAGGTGACTAAAAACAAACAATGTGATCAAATTGCTACGATAATATTAGAACTCAATGTTTACGTTATATGTGTAATGTGTTGTTTCAAAAACTGTGCTGACGAGACCTTCAAAGAATGTTGATTTCGAACTGTTTGTAATAATCTGAACAAATAATAGTTTCTAAATTAATTCAAAGAGAAAATTAATCACAACGTATTTTCCATTTTGTTCTATTACTTTTTGCCATTTTTGAGGTAACTTGTCGAATGAATGTTTGTTGTCGAATTTTAGAACTTTTGCCCTACTTCGAGAACACATTTATGGAATATTTTAGGACGAGAATGGAATAATATAACGATAGAAACTATGAAAAGATTGATCACGCGGATGCCAATGATTGCATCTGAGTTACTGTATCAATTTCATACCCATGAAATTTAAAATATCATAGACAATGGAAATATTCTAGGTCGAACAAATGTTTAATTTTCGAGTTAAAATAACTCCGAGTGCGAAGGATTAAATCAGGTAAAATTTGTTCTCTCTCTCACCCTTCAACGATCATTTCATTTTTGCAGAGTTGAATACAAATGTGATCACTAGACTGCGGATCTTTATGCAGAATAGAAAATGTGTGCGGCGATCCCAAAACACAGAAGCTAAATAAAAATTTCTTTCTTCTTTTAACTATCTTAGTAAACCGAAACTAATACGTTGATGTTCTTGAGTTGTTTAAATATATCCACTGCTTTAAATTGTACGTACCAATTATCGTTATAAATGCGTAAAGTCCGTAGTCCTAAGACTTATGAGCGGGAGTGTATAATGCAGTCTGACCCGAGGGATCTATTATCGTTGTCTTTATGATGTCGTGGTATTTCTGCTTCGTAAGCACATTTTTTCATAACTATTTCGTAGTATGTAATCCGCGCTGTGTCGCGGGATTAACTGACAGCTCGTGTCCATTACTCGCGTTTTGTCGACAACGAAAGAACGAGCAGTAACGAGCACGTAAGAGAACGCTCTGACCGATAAGCTGCTAAGTTATGAAACGATCCCATAACCATGCTCATAGTCGCTTTACCAAACCCGGACGGACCGTAGCAAGAGAATGATCGAAGATTTAAGGCTTTGCGCCCTTTTGAAAATGTTATTGCGCACGGTGTTGCGTTGTTGTCGGTGGCTTTACGTGGCAGACTGTAGGGTGACACGGTGTCGCAATAATTTTTTCAAGAGGACACGGCTTTAGACACTCGAAACCCATCTCTGCCTGTCGCCTTGTTTAATTTACAACCTCACAATTTCTCTGCTGTCAACTGTATGCAGATGCAACCTATAGAAACGGAACGCGGTGCTATGAGGGAACAACGGAAAGCGAGGAACACAATCGTAGCCTGGCACGATATCAAATACATTGACTGATCGGGTCATGATATTCTTTCGTTTCTGTTTTCAAAGAATAAAGGTAATCACGTCTGCGAAGAATGAAGTTGCAACTACCCTTTATATGGAGACGTTCATTGGCCAAAGCAAATATTAAGCTTGTCTTTATGTTTTCACTTTCCTAAACGGATGTAGACTGGTTACAGCGTGTCCCTAAAATTTCGGATCTTCTTGAAAGAAGCAATTCCTGATACCACTCGAAGCAACTTTTTCCTTTCGAGAATACTGTGCGTGGCTTTGTTAACCCCTTGCCGTACCATTTTCGTACCATTTACTAACTGCGAACTGTTCGTAATAATTTGAACAAATAATAGTCTAAAAAAAAGCGAAATCACTGAAACGATGAAACTAAAAGTTAAGCAAATCTAAATATTGAGAAGCACAGCTTCTATTGAAAAAAACCTGTCCAATCGTGTGGACAATTTTCAGCATTGCAGCTTATCTTGCCGTATTATTTTCTTTACAATTACAGTGACTAAAACGTCTTTATCCCCAAAAGTGTCGTAGAAGAGAAACGAAAATGTATATTTTATGAATGGCTACATTTATTTTAATGCTTAAATATTAATTACAAACGAATCAAATTTGATTTCATCTAAAAAGAAACGCGTAGGATTCATGTTTGTTAGACTTTGTTCAAATCTTCTCGAGTCTGACTCGTTAAAATACGACGAGGGGTTAAGGATTTATCAACGAAAAACACGAGCCAATCAGGCGCGGCTACAGCGGGTGGATTTCGGCTCGGCCAACGTTGGCGCTGCACGTCCGTGTTTTTCTTTAACAACTCTTTAACTCAGGAATGACTTCCTTCGAGAAAGTACAATATTTTGGAACACCCTGTACAGAGACAAATACAGTAAATCCTCTATAGTCGCAGGAAGGTCGTACACGATGGATGCAAAAAAATATCCCCTCCACTGTAGTAATCTGATCTCAGCTCGGGTATATCGGTGTGAACCACTACTAATGCGACGCGGCAAGCTTTTTAATTATTACTTATTTTTTAATGAAATTTTCCACAATATATATTTGTGGCATTTTTCTGAATAAAATGACACCAAACACGATATAATTTCAACTGTATTTAGTGGTTTAATTAACGATGAACGTTTCGGGCGCAAGGAAGAACAGCGTATGGGAAAGAAAGAGACGCGGAGTTATTATATACCTTAAATAAACTACATTTTAAATATATTTATATAATGTTTTAAAAATGCAATTTTCAAAATATTTTCAAACAACGATACATAAATTTTAATTTTAAGTAATTCTTAACGTGAGAATAACAATTTAAGAAACAAGTTCCTCTGAACCTCCCCGAGGCTTTTGCGTCGATAGAGGATTTACTGTACGTGCTCGAACAAAGAAACTTATCTAACAATTTCTAATGGAAGCGTCTTTATCATTTCAATAATTCAAAAATAAACAATGTGAAAGGGTCAATCCATGCCAAATCGATCACTTTTTGCAGACACCATCGTTGATTTTGTTCTAAATGAAACATGTTGTAGTCCATTTAAAATTATGGGGGTTTAAGTCATCATTTTGCCGATTTCGAATTTTTATAGAAATGGCAGGCCTTCAAAGTTTTCAAAGGGAAAACTTCAAGGAATATAACCATATTTTTTTCAAAATTTAAATCACTGAGCGAACCATCATCGAAGAAAATGTAAAAAAAGAATTTGTTTAAATTTTTCGACATTATAAAGACATTAACGATTTTTGATCGTTAACATTATTAATTTTCGAGATTGAAAAAATTATTTTGTAATAGCCCAATCCTTTCCGAATAAAATAAGAAAAAATGTAACTCAATCGGACGAACAGTTCCCGAGATAAAAATTCGTAACTGAGGCCCGTTTTCGCCAAAATGGGCAAAAATTGAAAACTTTGAAGGCCTGCCATTTCTAAAAAAATTCGAAACCGGCAAAATGATGACTTAAACCTTCCCTAATTTCGCATGGACTACAACATATTGCAGTTAGAACAAAATCAGCGATGGTGCCTGCAAAAATTGATCGATTCGGCATGGAATGACCCGAAAGCGGTCATTTGACTGGTCGTGGTACGGTTAGTGTTCAACAAATTCTATGTTAACGGTCGAATCAAGTAGAGCTGTCTAACACACACATGCATTGTTAAATACTAACAAGTAGGCAGCTTTAGCTACCATGGGTGCTATAGTCACTTTCAGAATACGAGGTGCGTTCGATGTTCCTGTGATTATAGTCGTCTTTAGTAACAAAACGGTTAAATATGTGCGATATACGCGTGAGAATGTGTTCACAATGTTGTAGCTTATAAGTTAATGGTTAGGAATGGTGATACCATTACACAACGGATCTGTACATACGCGTTCTCAGATGAATGTGTAGGTGTGGAAACGAGTTCTTCCCGATTAACTTCGCGCGATCGATACGGCCATTCAAACGGAAATAATTCTCCCGCTGTTTCGCGGATTCGAAACGTCGCAATAACAATTAACAGAGCGCTGGATAATATTGAAATCTCTCGGTGTAATCTTATAAAGCAGTATAGCGTATGTATAGGAGAAACTTGCCAAATGCGTGCCGATTATCTAAATTATATCCCGTGAACTAATTCGTTATTTATTATACACAACTTGTCGCCATAAATATAGTATCTGCAGTCTGTGGTTTCCATAATACAACTCTTTTCCCATAGCAATATATTGTTTTGTGTTTTTAAAATTGAATTTAAAAAATCAGATAGATGTAACTTTTCTTAATTAGATAATATTATAGTTCTTATAATATTAATATATAATATGACTATATATTATATATATATATAATATCTTCATGCCGAATAAAAAATGTATTCTTCTTTTAATTATCCTATCAAGTTGAAATTAATGCACCTTGATGTCCTTAAATCTTCTTAATTCGTCCACTGCTTTAAATTGAATGTGTCCATTTTCGTCATAAATGCATAAAATTCGCAGTCTAATTATTACCATAATATTAATATTATATATGATATAACACTATCAATTATCAATTATGTATAATTGCTAATTTTTATGCAAAATACGAAGTCGATCGTAAGAAACGGAAATTAGATGAAAATATACTTCCGATAGTTTCGCTAAACGGAGAACAGATTTTTTAAACAAATGTTAACATCGTACGTATATTTTCTTATACACGAAATAAATCTTCTTTGTTTTACATTGTTCATGCACTTCTCGCATAGTACATTAACCCTTGTACTGTGAAGCCTTTAGGTATCAATTTTCTTGGAGATCAATACATTAATCTTATTATCCCACTTATAATATAAATAACTATGATTTAAACTGGTTGCTGAAAAATTAGAATTTAGATAGGACTTTCATAAATTTGGGTCACAGTGATGCTCCCCCTGCCCAAGAGTTAAATATTAATCTCGAAGTTGAATTAAACGTTTTATAAGATTGTTTTTTAATATATATATATATGAAAGAGACCTTCTTCGCGGAAGAATTAATTTTATTATCAGTGTTTTATTGTCCCCAAATTAAATTGTACTATTTTAGGCGTTTCCCATCATACTGTTTCAAACTGTAGGATAATATATAATCGACTCCGGATAACGTAAGAATGTAAAATTGTAAACAAGTCATTCTCTTGAAATATTAGGTTGTCCCAAAAGTTTCTTCCGGAATGTGATCCTTTAATATTGCTAAATAAATATTAGGTTGTCCCAGAAGTTGGTTTTCGATGCATGCACATAATGCAAATTCATATTAAGAAGTACTAAAACATTAACATAAAGATTATCGTATTGTTTGTATTTATTTAGCGACATTAAAGGAACACATTCCGGAAGAAACTTTTGGGACAACCTAATATTAAAGCAACATGTCACCTTCTTACGTGACTTATATAATTTTCTTATAAAGAAGCATTCCAAATTTCTTCGAAGACCTATTTATTAAGCAGTACGATATTGGCAAGTTTCTTCTACGATCGCTTGTACCATGCATTTTTGACCCAGCCTGTACAAACTGAGTCAGCCATGCTTTCTGGTGTTCTCAGCGAACGATGCGAGCGAATGATTCGTGTTTATTGGGAGAAAGCCGGATTCGGGAGCAACCGTTGGAGGGATCGAGAGGATTAGAGCCAGTCAACGGGAAACGCGAAGCGTCAAAAAAAAAGAAAGAAAGAAAGGTACAGAGAGAGAAAGAGATATACAGGCTAACGTTGGATCGCGAGAAATCCCTGAATATTGTTTGATCGGTGCATACGAAATGTCGGACCTTTTGTGCGCGCGGTGCTCGCTTAGTAAGCTTCTCCGCTGATTTGGTCGATTTCTCGGTTCGCCAGGGATTATACATGAAAACTCTTTTTCCTCCTTTTGCAAAGTTGCCGAGCCTGAACTGAACGCCGCTCGCTGATTTAATTAAGGGCTCCAATTAATTGCTACCGCTAATTGCTTCGGCTTTACGACGCATCGTTCCTCTCGCAAGCCAGCCCGATGGGATGTACAGAACCATTCACTCGGGAAGATCACGGTTATTTTACGGTAGAGGTCTTGATCGATCAGAGCATGCGGACTTCCTTGTTCTACGGCTATTACATTTGTGATATGGATTATATGGTACTTAGGCATCGCGAATTTTTCTCTATCGGATGTCTCCTCTTTATATTTCCTTTGCTTTGTTAACAATCGGTTTACGGTGTAACGAAAGTGACGAGTTCGTATTTCTTTATCGAAACAACAAGACTGTTTATCCAAATTTTTACACTTTCTTAAAATAATACCACAGAGGAAATGAGGGTGTTCGCGGCCAGCATCTTTTCTGCCACAACTTTTGTCAGTACAGACAGAGCATACCATGGTTTAGTAACTAATAACATGCACATCGGTGTCGTTCAATTCGGAGAATTCCCCTAAGCAATTCGTGTCAATCAGAACCTCGGGAGCCTCACCATTAATTTTCTGGTCTCCCACTCTTCAGCACCGCTCCTAGCTTGACTTTAAAGCATTCATATTTGTTAGACTTTGTTCAAAAGAGTCTGACTCGTTAAAATACGGCATGTGGTTAACAGAAGTTCCCATCCTATATTGTAAAATAATCTCGGAGAAACAACAGGCTCAAAGACTAGCTCGTTGAACATTTCGCTACATGGCACGAAAGCTCAAGGAGGTACTCTCATCTCTGTTGAAAGAGTCGACGACAACTTCAGCATCCGTAAATGAGGATTCGAACCGACGCGACAGTTCGAAAAGCCTACCCTAGTAGCACAAAAATATTGTATAAATATTTTTTTCAAATATTGAAAAAATATTTTTTTCAAATATTGAAAAAATATTTTTTAAGCCACATTTTTTAATATGAGAAAAATATTGGATCTGAATATTGTATACATATACAAGAAATATGAATTGAATGTTTAAAAAATATACGCTAAATATTCAGAGAATATAAACGAGATATTTAAAATATATAAAGTAAATATTTAAAAAATGTAAATCCAATATATTAAAAATATAAATTTAATATTTAAA
>CM052279.1:10624708-10654368 GCA_028455765.1 Lasioglossum oenotherae
TTTTTCGTAATATGAAATAAATATTGTATGTATATTTGAATATTAAAAAAAGATTGAATCTCTTTTTAATATTATATGAATATGTATACAATATTTTGTGCTACTAGGGAGGTTTCTGGGTGAAATAGCTCGAATTGCTGAACGCAAAAGGACGCTGGTGCTGTAGACAGAAATCGTTTAGGTTCCCATTAAGTGTTCGGACATTGTTACATTAGAACTAGAAACTTTTGAGCGTACTCCAGTGAGACGACCGGGCCTCGAGACGGGAATTTCTTCCTAGCACGAGTAGCCGACTGTTGAAACTCCGTTGAAAGCGGAGGGAGGAAAGAACGAACGAAAAGAAAGAGAGATAGAACAGTTCTAATAATTCCCGTGGTGTCGTACAAAGCGACGGGATTCGTCGCGGTAAAAATCCGACATTTCATCCGCAGCGATCTAATATTCCCTTATAGACCGTGCAATCTTGATACCCGTCTTCAGCTTGCTCCTCCGGCAATCTTTCCCCTCATCGTTCCCGATTCTCTTCTCACCCCATCTCGTTCCGACTTGGTCGTTCCAACTTCCAACGCAACGCCCCGGTCGAATGCACCTCGGCAGTGGAGAGTAGTTCTTGGTTTCAGCTTTTAACCCAAACCTCCGGCTGTCTTGGTCCCGTTAGTCCGCAGGTTAGAGTTCCTCCGGTCCTCCTCTGGAACCCACGGTACAAGAAGAAAAGGAAAAACAAAGACACTAGAGACACTTCTGCTCGGGCCGACAATTGCTACTAAATTGGCACGCGTTTCAAAGAGGTTAACCTATCTCGGCTCGAGCTCCTTTTCTAAGCGTTTAATAACCTAAAGAGCCTGGCCTATTGAGAACCAGTCAAGAACTTTGGACACCTTCGAAGCATCTGTTGAACTCGGAGTATGTTGGCTCGTATATTTCCGCTTCGGAAATCGTCAACGACCGTGTCTATCGAACTTTGCGATAAATTCAATCCGTAGAGATTCGAACTTGTTATAGCAATGTCTCGGTATATCAGAGAGATATGCTGTGATATTTGTGAAAAATATAGGATGTTTCCTGTAACTGTAACTGTAACTTCAGTTTTCATGACTTTCTTTTATGAATCTTTTCTATTGTATTTTGTAGCCGACTAAAAACTACACCATTTTTTAAATATTGTGACGACAGTTACGTGGAACACCCTGTATACAGTGGATAACAAAAGTAAGTTAATACTCATATTTTCAATAATGAAATCACGATAACAGTAATATTTATTCACTTATAAAAATAAACAAGTTGATTACATATTTAATGGTAATGTCGAAAACAAAATTTATCACGATAATCACAGTGATCTGAAAATTTATCAAGATATTGATCTTTCTATACTAAATATACTTATATCATCGTCATTACAACATTAACAATAAGTTGCCGCCAGTTGCGCTCACCACTAGTGCGATCTCAACATAAATTGGTCAACTCATGCCAGGTGAAGATATTTTGTTTTCTGGTTCGAGAAAAGACGTCGACGTAGCAAATTTCAAAGGGTGATTTCTCAAGATAAAAGTCTGCTCTATCGCGTGATATAGTTCGATTTTCCGCTGAACCTTTATTTTTTGAGATAAATTCAAAAATATCTTGAAAAGTTTCTGCAAAAGTCGTGTCTCTCCGTCTTTAATGATTATTTAAGCATGTTTAAACATTCATAATGTATGAGTATTAGATATCACTGTATTCGGGAAAGTCTACAGAATTTTTTGCTGTAAAGAACAATTCAATATCTTTTATAATACCATCACAATATTTGTTTAAAGTTGAAAAATATATTTTCTTTTTCGAAGTCTTGTTTCTCAAGAACTGTTCGTCTAGGAGAAAAATTAAGGGCAGATTCGGAATCAGCGCATAAAACCCTATAAGTACCACCATCACAGTGTAATTCTGAAACAAATTTGGTGTTGGACAGCGTTATTAAACGATACTTTAACTTACTTTTGGCACGCCAAATTTTGTATATTTAGTATAGAAAGATCAATATCTTGATAAATCTTCGGATCACTGTGATTATCGTGATAAATTTTGTTTTCAACATTATCATTAAATATGTAATCAACTTGTTTATTTTTATAAGTGAATAGATATTATTGTTATCGTGATTTCATTATTGAAAATATGAGTATTAACTTACTTTTGTTATCCACTGTAAATCAGTACGGAGGGGTGTACCCGTTGGCCGGTTCAGATGTTTGATTCCTACTTGAATGACATTGAATTATTATCGAGAGCTTACCAGCTTTCGTGGCGAACGAAACATCTTTGGGAAGATTGGTCTTGATAGCGTTCATCCGTCTGTTCAATGGGCCCTGGCCTCCGGGGCAGCCGACTCCAGGTGTCGCGCCAAGGCCAGAAGATAGAGCACCAGCGCCCATAGATGGTCCACCCGGTGGCATATGTGATTGTGGACAGCCAGATGGACCGGCGGTCCCTCCTCCTCCGACCATGATTGGCACACCCGGAGTTCTAACTCTTGGCTGCTCGACCGGAAGTACGCGGCGTCTCTTCTTTGGTAGCTTGGCTCGCGCCTGCGTGTGACTGTAATACATCGCAAAGTTGCTGACGATCACGGGCACCGGCAGGGCGATCGTGAGTACACCGGCCAGGGCGCAAAGCGCGCCAATGAACATCCCGATGTAGGTCTTCGGCACCATGTCTCCGTAGCCAACGGTGGTCATCGTGACCAGAGCCCACCATAGACCCAGTGGTATGCTCTTGAAGTCGTTATGTGGATTGTACTGGGTTCGTTCGGCGTAATAAACGAGACTGGCGAATATCACGATTCCAAGGACCAGGAAGAAAACGAGGAGAGTGAGCTCCTTCGCGGAGGCACGGAATGTCTGTATCAAGATTTTCAGACCAGACGAGTGACGTGTCAGCTTGAACAGTCTCATGATACGTATTATGCTTAAGAACTCGAGGATGTCCGCGTTCTCCAGGTGGGAGGCGAACCGTTGAAGCGCCAGGTCGAGATAGAAACTGAAAGTAGCGACCAGGTCGATCAGGTTCACCCAGCTCCTGATGAAAACGAACCGGTTCGGGCTCGCAGTAATACGTATTAGGAACTCGAGAGTAAACCAGGCGTTGCACAAGCACTCGATGTAGAAAAAGCAGTCGTGAGCGTTCGTGTGTGTTTTGTCCACTGTCCAAGAGGTTATGTTGTCTTTTTTCACCGTCCGGTTCACGATTACTGGCACTCGCATGTCCGGATGCGTCTTCAGGCAGAACGAGACGATCGAGATGCAGATGAAGAGAACTGAGACTATGCTGATCACCTGTGGAACAATTTTCACATTCGATTATCTCCATATAGAGGGAGTACCGGATCTAGTGTTACAACCTGTTCTCTCGGAATCTAATCAAGATATCGACATCATTTTTTTTAATTCAATGGTTAAGGGGGCCTTATATTTTAGTATGTATTTAATTTTTTCGGGATAATTTTGTGGTGAAAACAGGAGGTCCCAATATTTTTTTTCATGGAAAGTATTATTGATTTATTGTTATTGTTATTGATACCTCTTATTAAACTCAATAGTATTTGCTTTCAGTTCAATTCAAGTTCAGTTCAATTCAAGTCCAGTTCAAGTTCGATTCAAGTTCAGTTAAGTTCAATTCAAGTTCAATTAAAGTTCAGTTCAATTAAAGTTCAGTTCAGTCCAAGTTCAAGTAAATGCTATTGAGTTTAATAAGAGGAATAACAATAACAAAAAATCAATAATACGTTCCATTTAGAAAAATGTTGGAACCCCCTTTCTTTCCCAAAAAATATAATACATACTAAAATATTAGCCCTCTTTAACCATTTAATTAAAAAAAAATTAATTCGATATCTTCGTTAGATTCTGAGAGAACAGTTTGTAACACTTTATCTGGTACACCCTGTAGAATGGCCGAGCATTAGATAGATTCTTCCCTGATTTCTGTTTCACAGTCAGAAGTGGTTCGAGTCGGGCATACACGAAGAGATAACCTGTGAGGCCGACCCTTGTCGAAAATATACAAACTCTATTAATATTATTTGCAAAGTGTTGGTATTTAGCGTTAAACATCAACCTTTACGAAGTTTAATTACAAAGTTTCATACCGATAGAATGAATGCTTTGTTATTTGTTTTGATTCATATTTTCCGCCATTATTCAACAAGGGTTTTCTATTTTTCCACATGGTAAATAATTGTATTGTGATCAGAGTCGCCTGATGAAGGGAGGGAGCAAGAATTGAGGGGGGAATACAGTTACCCTCTCTCTACTAATACCGGGTTAGTCACGTGACATTGTGTCACACGCAAGACAGAGACGAAGTACGTTACGTGACTGGACATAAGTTTTAATCTGGCGATTAATGTATGTATACCATTATGGGATACATATTGTTTGTCATTGAAGAATTTTGCAACACCTCTACTAAAAAACTTTTTTACAACCGAAATTCCTATGTTAATGTTAACTCTACATAAATTATATAACATACACAATATAAATTTCATAATGACTTTGTAAATACATAGTATGCAAACGAAATATACGACCTTTATAAATAGATAAAATAAAAAGAAAAGTTCAGTGGAAAGCTGATTAATTTTATGGAAACGAAATTATTAACGAAATACACAATTTTGAATTTTGTGTTGTTTTAATGTCACTAAAATTCGTTAAATGTTTAGGAATCTCAAGAGAGATTTTTTAGGAATCTAAATAAATAAGTTTTTGAAAAAAGTTCAGTGGAAAGCAGATTAATTTTTTGATTAAATTATAGATTAAAGATTTCTTGATTAAACGAATTTATTAAAGAAACAAAATATATCACATAAAAGTATTCTTCCAATTTTACGAAAATTCGTTAATTTTTTAGGAATATCAAGAAATATTTAAATTTTAAATCTAAAGACATTATGATTAAAAAATTGAAAGCCTGGTCTAGAATGAAGTATGTATGAAAGAGAGATTACTCGTACAAAATTATCAATATACAACATTTTTTAATCGAATTTTGCAGGTACGCTTTATGTGTTCGATGCAAATAAAAGGAAGATTTGATTCATTTCAACAGTAAAAGAGAAACGTCTGTTTGGAAGACACTTTGCATTTCAGTGCACGCTACAGGTTTCGTTATACGCTGCGTGTAGTCGCCGAAGTTATAGGAGATCAGAACGAGCTACAAAATCTTGGGGAAAAGTTATGCAGAACCATAAAACTGAAATTGTCGAGGGCATTGCCGACGCAAGAGTAATGCCGAGAACCTGCTAGATTTGAGAGGAAATCCTATTACGGCGAGTTTACTGTGGTTTGTTCTTTGTAATAATGTTAGAAGTTACGTGTTGCTACGTGATCTGCTCCTCCTTATCTCGGTGAACAGATTTTCTTCGGAAACTGAGTTTCGTTGTCGGAGTACCAAGTGTTCGATTCGGTTGGCTTTCACGTATACGAAGAATTGAAAAAGTTTGCTTGTAGAATAACTAGAGAAACATCATCGTTACGACCACACAAATCAACTAGAATTTGTTGGTTATAGTTAACGGGATTTCTTATTTATTTAGAATATGCATGTTTTGTTTCCTTTAACGTTATTATGAACTCAATTCAAGATCCAGCTAGGTTAACCCCTTTCCTTGCGATTTATTTTACGGTTTTAGCGGCCAGAACCTTTTTGGGGTAAACTTTACTTTACCGCAATCAACGTTTCTGCCTTTCTCCTATAAATTATGATGTATTTGGTATGTAATCCAGTAGATTTGTACCCGGGGCGGCTGCAGATCGAAGTTTCGATCCTGTTGGATCAACGGTTCAGGAGTTATGCTTGCTTAAAGTTTAGCAATCTGCAGTGTTTTTGACATAGCTACTTTTCCGCGATTTCTAGACAATAGTATGCATTGTGAGAATTGTTAACAAGATTTTCTAAATATTTCCGATGATCTGACAAAAAAATGTTTCCAACGAAAGTTAATCAGTATTCACTTTTCTACAAACTTCAATACAAAAAGGTAAAGAAAAATCTATTTTTTTATAACAAATGAGGTCACCTCAATGTTTTAAATATTGACATATATTTTTTACTTCATAATATTCTAACTGGTATTAAGACGAATCCAACGACCTATAATAATATAACATTAAACCTTGAAATAACGCTACAATAATTTTGGCCACAAAAAGCGAGCTACCGGACCACTGTGCGTCACATTAGAAATGGTTCACACCGATATACCCGAGCCGAGATCAGATTACAGTGGAGGGGATATATTTTTTGCGTTTATAGAGGATTTACTGTTCATCCAAGTTATGTACTACACTTATGCTACGATAACATAACTATTTCTCAATATATCTAATATTTATTGATCTGTCGTGCATGTGTCACAATATAACGTGACTAATCCGGTACTGGTAGAGAGAGGGTAACTGTATTCCTCCGGATTCGCGCAAGTCAATTCCTTTGATCTGACGATACCGATCTGCCGCCACCTCTCGCCTCTCGCTCACTCTCCGTGTTCTCTCTCGGCCCACTCGAGAGCATTGTCAAGCCGCAAGGGCACCCTGATCCGAAATACGGCGAAAGTCGGTCCCAAGTATTTGCCTTATATCGGAACGAGACTGTACATCAGGAATGGGCATTTTTGTTTCAATTGAGATAAAGCGTCTTCAGCATGGCGCTCACTGTCCCCCACCAACATCCATCGTTACCATGGACTTTTGAATTTCTTTTACGCCACCCTGCAGGATTGTTCCAAGTAATTAAAAAGAATCTGTGTAAAGTTTGAGCTCGATTGGATAACGGGATAACGTGCACCAAGGCGCCTATACATTAAAATCATTAATTAAATGCTCATAAAATCGTTTTTCTCGAATATCTTCGAAATTATTTGCTTATATTTATTTAACGGTTATTTTTAGAGAGTTTTTCGAAACGCAGTTCTCTTTATAAGACCGTGATAAAGCGGAACCAAAAAATTTTTTTACTTTCAATATACATATATGCAGTTTCTTGCGAAATATGCAATTAAAAAAGTAAGTTAAACAATTAAAAGAGTGTACGTTCCACTCGTTCAAAAAAAAAATACATTTTTCGGTAATGTTTATTGACAGAAGATAATGAGAATACACTTTAATTTTCAAATTTCAGCAAAAATTTTAGGATTTTGCTCCGACATTTCTCTCAATTTTATGAAAACCGTTAGTTTTACGAAAAAGTGTAATACGAGATAAAAGACGCAGTCTGTTCAGATCTATAGGCTTTGTCTAACATATTTTTCGACACGGTAAATAATTTCGAAGATATTCGAGAAAAACGATTTTATGAAAATTTAATTAATTTTATCAATCTTCAATAATTTGTTAATGTTCCTCTAAAAATATTACAAAATTTCTGCGAATGTCCATTCTTTGCTCGCTAATATATTCTAGTATTAAAATGAGAATTTGTGCAAATATGTTAAATACAACAGGATTTAAATAATCTATACATTTTGGTTGGCTACACATAAGTAAAATGCAACTTTTAGTATTTTTTCTACAATTCCGATCAATTGCAATTTTTGAAAGAATTTCTTTTCACATCCTATAGTGAACTAATTGCCCTACCTTCCCAAAAAAGTTCGAATCGTATAGTCCAAATATTGAAAAAGTTATCCTCCTTTTTAGAGTAGTGCTCCCCAACCTTTTTATCGTCGCGGACCGGTCAACGTTTGATAATTTTACCGCGGCCCGCTGAGGGGTGGGGACGTTGATTGTTTTGATTTAATAATTTTAACTGAATTGTATTTAAACATGCATTCAAAATAATAATTGAATGTTCCTTGGGCGGCCCGGTACCATTTGATTCACGGACCGGCCCGGGGGTTGGGGACCACTGTTTTAGAACGTCCGAATATTAATCCGAGTCACTACTCAATATGATTGTGAAGTGTACAAACCTTGGCTGCCAAAGAGGAATAGGGTTCGTCGAACAGCGACCACATTTGGGGCTTGAGCTTCTGCCACCAGGTGAGCGTGCCCGCGTAGTACGCCTCCTCGAAGCCGAACTTCCTCGCCAGTTCCTCCTCGGTTGGCTTCTCGGTATCAAGGTCCAACCTGTCGAGGACTGTCAGCGTTTCCTGCGTGTCCCGATGCTAGAAGAGCGGATCGGGATGGAAGAGAGGGGGATGCAACAACGATCGTTATTCGTACCTGCGAAAGTCTCTCACTCTCTTGAGGGTGCGTTTAGTTTTTGTTTTTTTTTTTATTTAGTGCTTTCGTTGGGACAGATAAAGCGCGTGCAAAGCGTACGTGAATATCCACACATGGAACAAAAAGTAATGGTGTTTTAGAGTTATTTAAATTGAAACATCTCGTGAACTACTAACTTTTCGACATACATAGGTTAGTACTTTTTTATAACGAATGTCCAGTTGCATCGATTGATGTATTAAAAAATACCTGATTCCATTAAAAAAAATATCGATGACCTTGAAACCTCATAAAACAATGACCTCGAAAATTGTTTCCCTTACACCGTTACATGTGGCCTTTCAAACAGTGTAACTTTGTCCTAAGAAGTTTTTTTGTACAACGAAAAGTAACGGAGATATTTAAGTGTTCTGTTTCTTCGGACTCACCCTGTATAGCCGTAAAATTCGAGAATTGGAACAACCGCAATTATTTTGTCGCGAACCTAATATTTCGTACGATCTGATCGAATTTTCATTATGGCGGTCAGCATTAATTATTATCGCGAATGAATTTCGTTGGTAAGAATGGGAACAATTTGAAATGAGCCGCATAAAACATGGAGCATTACGGGAACCCGCGATACCACGAATAATTCCGGGACAGTGTCATACTTTGGACCTAATTGGACGTCGATTGACAATTTGAATAATGTACAATGTACCGGAGACTCGTGGAATGTTATGCTGCGACTGCGGCGGATCCCATTTGAATATTACTGGAAGCTTGTCGTTACTGGATTTTGGCGAATGCGATATATCAGAGTCGGCAACCGTGAAGTGCATTTGCGACCTCGATTAAAGCACGGTACAGTAAGCGCGACCTTGACGATTACTATTCTTTCCAGACCTTATCGGGACAGTGAAAGTTCTCGCGAATGACTGTGGGAATTGTTTCAGTTCATTAACCTTTAGCACTAGAATGGTGATTCTGAGGCACCGCCTAAAATTGCTGTACCATTAATAACAAATATTGTTTACATTATTTAATATATCGGTATCTAATCAATTACTAAACATTTGTAACAAAAATGTCAAAAATATTTTAGCATGTTCTAGTACATTCTGATATATTCTAGTATTAGCACCGTCATTTAGTAGTTTAACCTGGAAAGTTTTCCGGGAGTTTTAAAAATGTGTAATTTTATAGATTTTGATGTGCTCTTTCCGAATTTCAACTTTGCCACCTCGTATCTTTGCCGCTCGCGCTGCCATATGTGAAAAATGGCGCCTAATAGCAGTTTTTTGACAATATCTCCTGTCCGACTCATTTTACGATAAAAACATTTACATATAAAATTAAACTAGAGAAAATTTCCTACAATTTATGTAATAACAATTTTTTTGTGAAATCAATACTTTTACTATTATTCATCTACACCAACACGTGTTTTTTGTATATTTATTATATTATATAATTTTCAAAATGTACATAATTCCATACATATACAGGTTGTCCTGCTGAAATGAGATCAGCAGGATATCTCAGAAGACGTTGTCGTTATTAAAAAAGTGTTCCTACAAAACCTGAGGGCTGTTAGCTAAATAAGCATACTCTACAGGAAAAAAGTCTTAATGTAGGGACATTGAAAAATCAGAAAATAATTTGAAAAGCAGCATAAATCTATAACAAAAAGACCGTTGTAAATGTTGGAAGTTATGAACAATAAAAGTGGCTGTACACGCTGTCAACAAATAATACAGATGGAGCATTCGTATTAAGCTTTCACAAAATACTATAAAACATTGTATGTATTACATTGTTTTGTAGTTTTGTCTAAGAAACCATGATTTACTCTTATTGGTTTTATTGTTGTAAGTTATATAGTTATTAATAGACTGCGGATCTGTATGCAAAATAAAAATGTTTTGCAACGATTGTGGGCAGCAGGAGTTAAATGAAAATTCATTTTATCGCATAATACATTTTTTACGTTAAATTTTTATTTTAATTAAGTTTTTTATGTTCTTAGATTTTCCTAATCTTTCACGGTTTTATAAACCATCTAGTCAAAATTTCTTGATAAATACATAAAGATCCGCCGTCTAGTTATTAAACAATAACACTGTACAACGTATTTTCCATAACAGAGATTTGTATAGTTTGTATAGAGTCTTATTGTCGCGGAGTGTACCACAATGTTTACAAACTGAGATTTCATTTCAATTTAAAGCAGCTACGATTTCTTTATACATATCTACGTCTTATACACTAATGAAAGCAAGGAAACTACAAAAGGGGATGCAAAATTGGTAGTTTATCTAAAACAATGAAACAAATCTTCGCTGCTCTTCACTTCACCGGACTCAAAATTTGTACCTTTCTCCTACAAATTATGATGTATTTGGTATGTAATCCAGTAGATTTGTATCCGGTGCGGCTGCAGACCGAAGTTTCGATCCTGTAGGATCAATGGTTCAGGAGTTATGCTTGTTTAAAGTTGAGCATTTTTCAGTGTTTTTGACAGGTAAGGGCGCTGCCATATTGGAGCCGCTAGGTAGTTGGTTGGTGATTAGGTCGGGAGGGGAGCGGCAAGGTAAGCAGCGCGCGACCGTCACTACAAACCAATATGGCGGCGCCCTTACCTGTCAAAAACACTGCAAACTGCTCTAACTCCTGAACCATTGATCCTACAGGATCGAAACTTTGATCTGCAGCCGCTCCGGGTACAAATCTACTGGATTACATAGAAAATACGTCATATTTTATAGGAGAAAAGCAGAAATTTTGAGTCCGGTAAAGTAGAGAGCAGCCTTTGTCTGCATAATTTGATATTATATTAATGTCCTAAATCAGTCCTTGCTGTACTTTACACATGTTCGGGCACACCCTGTATAGTACTCGAATTGAATACAGGGTGAATTAATAAAAACCAACATCTGAAATAGCTCGTACCAAATACGTTTTGAACGAATCATGTTATATTTTGAGAGACTCATCGGGTGGATGCAGTTACGTCATTGCAAATCTGATATTGTCTGAGATATCAAGGTCACATTGAATTTAATTAAGGCGAATCTAAATTTTTTCTAGTTTTATCTTATAATCGATATAAAGACGAATTCAAAGACTTGTAATCGGGTGATATTGATTCGACCTTGAACCTTACAATTAAACCCTAATAACAATTTGTATAAAATGTATTTATATAACACTTAGCAGTCGAGTGGTGACTCAGAGTCACCTTTTGTACATTACTGTGCCATTATTCAAAATATTGTTTACATTATCAAATAATGTTGGTATCTATTCAATTACTAAACATTCAAGTATTGTACGAGGTATTTGTTTATATTATGCGAACCATCCGACGAGTTTCCGCAAATACAACACAATACGTTTAAAATGTTTCTCTTATAACATATGTTTTCTTTTTATTTTCAATGATCCATATTTAAGTACTTAAGTTGTCATCCTTTTTCTTCGAACTCGTGTGTCTGTGTTCTACCAACCAAAACAAGAGATACGTATTTTCGGAATTATTTGGTTTGTACTACTTAATAATAATGGTCAAATATACAATATTCTTCCATCTCATGCGAAGGAAAGTATTCGTAGATGGTAACATAAACTTCTACAGTATTTTGAACTATAATACTGTGTTATATATGTTACAAGTTGTTTTTCAATAGCCAAAGGTGGTAGTACCACAAGAGTGTAGTGTAACGTAGTATCGTAAAGAACGTTAATTTTTACGGTCTACTTATTATTCATTACTAGAAAGCGGATTTTATGCATTTATGACAAAATGAGATGTAAGTTGAAACAGTAAAATTATTAGAAGAATTTCAAAATACTGTTATATGATTTTCAACTTATTAACACTAACTATACCGGTTGTAAAATGTATGATACTGTTTTGTAAAAACTACAAGACTGAATTTATTTAGATGTTTCACAATTTTTATAACTGTACGTGCTCGAATGAAGAAATTTATTGAACAATTTCTAATAGGAACATCTTTATAATTTCAATAATAAAAAAAATAATGTGAAAGCAGTCATTTGACCGGTCGCGGTATGATTAGTGTTGTTAAACATACTAAGAAGGAAAATAAATAAATTTTTATTTTGCATAAAGATCCACTGTCTATTTGTTACTGTGAGTCATAGTCACTTGTTTCTATGAAGATTTTTGTATAGTACTCCGCGAAGCATTTACTAACACAGTAATATTGCTCAAAACATAGATTTATAAATTGTATAAAATTGTTTACGTAATAGACCAAATGAAGAAACGTAGAATATACAATGAAGAGAAATATCTGTTATCAACAGCAAATATAAATCTGTTATCTAAAGCATACATACGCAGGGTGGTCGGTAAATGGTGGTACGACCGGAAAGCGAGCGATTCTACATAAAAAAAATCGAAAGTGTAAATTAAAATGTTTTCGTACGAGGCTTTGTTTTCGAGAAAATGCACGGTAAATATTTGCCAGGGACACGCGCACTTCACTATCATCTCTCTGTAATTTGCGTTTATTGTACTGAGTAATCAAGCATGTACAATATTTAATTAAATTTTATTGTCACAAAAATTGCTGGAAATATTGTTAACTCTGTTATTGAGAAAATAAAATTTTGCTGAAGTTGTGTCGTAGCTTTCAAATGCCGTGTATAAACATTGTTCACAAAAACAAAATGCGTTATATACGTACATTGTGTATCAGACTTAATAGCATACGTGCTCAGCGAATTTTCAACTTAGATTTTTTCGAAAACTAAGTCTTGGATGGACAAATTTTATTCTACATTTGTTACTCGTTTTTTCACAAGTGACTTTGATCTGCAGCGGCCCTGGGTACAAATCTACCGGATTACATACCAAATACACATCATACTTTATAGGACAAACGCAAAAATTTTGAGTCCGGTAAAGTAAAGTTTACCCGAATTTTTTTCTGAAACTTTCGTTTGTCATTAAAATACCCATTCACAATCACATAGTCTAAAAAAATGTATTGCTTTATTATTTTTATTAATTGTATTACCCTCTACTTTGAGGGCTGTTTTCATACTCCAAATATGAATCATTGCAAATGAAAAACACGTGTCAAGTATTGGTTAACGAATTATCTTTTACATCATTCAAATCAGCATGTTGTCTAGCTATTGTAGCAAAGTGATGTCTAGACTGCAGATTAGAAAATATTTAAAAAATTCAAGAATATTATTACTAGACTGCGGGTAGTAGCATTTTTGGTAATAGCCTTTTTAAATCTTAAATGAATTAGAATCGTCATAAATTCTGTTGTATTTTATATGCCAACACTTTTTGAAAATTGTCAAAAGCCATAATTGTAAAGCCACATTATATTACTTGTACAATTCATTAATAGAACACATATACATTTTCACTCGACGTTTGTTTCATAAAGAGAACTTGGAAAATCTTTATTTTGCATTAACATCTGCAGTCTAGTGGTGTTTTGTTAAACATTTTTTGAAAATTTTCAAAAGCCATAATTGCATAAAGATCCGCGAAGTAATTATTACATTACACTTTTATCAGTTACATTATATTACTTGTAAAATTCATGAATTCATGAAAAGAAGATATATTTTAACTCGACGTTTGTTTCATAAAGTTAACTTGGAAAATATTTATTTTGAATAAATATCAGCAACCTAGTGGTGTTTTTAAAACATATTTTTGAAAATTTTCAAAAGCCATAATTGCATAAAGATCCGCAGTCTAATGATTACATTATAGTTTTATCAATCACATTATATTACTTGTACAATTCATTAGAAGAAGACATATACATTTTAACTCAACGTTTGTTTCATAAAGTTATCTGGGAAAATATTTATTTAGCATAAATATCAGCAACCTGGTGGTGTTAAAACCGAACACAGGAAACTGGACCCATTATTATAGCATAAAAGTGTCGAAATATTTGAAACATGCTTTGAATCAATCTATAAATCTTGTACATTCAATTTAGCATTGAAATAGAGTCTCACGCTTCCGGTTTGAAACGGTTAATACCGAACCGTTCATTTCAATGTCTGACATTCTAATGTTTTGACCAAGCGCTTCAGTTTGATACACGGTGCTAACATGGTTTAGCGATAATCGCCTTTGAGAAATCGGGTTATACCGAGGGTGACGTAAGCTGTTTCATGCTATCCCCTTTAAAGCATCATAATACTCGCTTTACTAAGGAGATTAGATTTTTAAATATTTACGAGCGAAGGAAAACCACGAATTATTCGCCTGGAGTGTCGCTCTAGAACCTTCACTAAATCATAGTCTGCGAACCAATCTCGAGATTCGCGAGTCTTGTTCGTGAAAGCTTGAGAGATTTATCGACAACTTTCAAATTTCCGCGAGACTTTTGGCCACCTTCTCTTCTAAGAGACTGTGTATATCTATTTTAGAATATTCGAGCCATTTTATTAAATGTGTGATGCATGTATTGACAGAATAAAATAATCCTTCACTGTGCGTTTTATGCGTTGGGCTACATTTCTACATCATACATGTGTGATCTATTTAACTTATATATTGTATATTCTTGGCAACCATTCTGATTTTAACCCTTTGCACTCGGAGCTATTTTAACTCGAAAATGAAACATTTCTTCCGAACTAGAATATTTCCTTCCTGCATGATTTTTTAAATTTTATGGACATAAAATTGGTATAATATCTCATACAATAACTAAATGTTTAGTAATTGATCAGGTACTATTAATTAGAGACTATGTATATGTATATCTATTTTGGAATACTAGAGCCATATAATAATCCATTCACTGTGCATTTTATACGTTGGTCCACATCATACATGTGTGAAATACATTGTGTATAATATTAGGAAAATAACTATACTTTTGGGAGCCATTTTGATTTTAATTCTTTGCACTCGGAGCTATTTTAACTCGAAAATGAAACATTTCTTCCGACCTAGAATTTTTAAAAACTGGGTGAAATATAGAACAGAAATTTAAAAAATCTGAGAATATTATTATACGTTGTTTTCGCATAAAATCGCTCATATTTAACACTAACCGCACCGAGTCCATAATGCGATTGGTACAATTTTTAATTAAAATGACGAATGAATTTATTTAAATTTCTTGCAATTTTTATAAAAATGCTTGAAGTGCTTGAATTAAGAAATTTATTTAATAATTTCGAATGGAGTCATCCTCTTGCAATTTCAATAATTATAAAATAAAAGATGTCAAACCGGTCATTTGACTTAATACGTCCTTCGTTGCGTTCGAAACTTTCATCGTCGATTAAACCACTAAATACAGTTGAGATTATATCGTGTTTGGTGTCATTTTAGCCATAAAAGTGCCAGAAATAAGATAGTGGAAGTCCCATAAAAAAATAATGAAAAGTAAAAAAGTTTTGTAATTGGATTAGTAGTGGTTGACACCGATACGCTTCGGCTGCACGATCCGTATTTACATGCTGTCCTTTTCTACGTTCGGCTTTGTCTGTACTCTGGGCATGGTCGGCGCGGTAGACGTAGTCATAAAAAATAATGTCTCTACACGATATGTCTCCGTGAAGAACACAGCCGTTGGAAAAATATCAGTTACAGTGATTAAAACGTCTTTATCCTCAAAAATGTCGTAGAAGGGAAAAGAAAATTTATATTTTTTGTATGGCCACAATTTATATTAACGCTTAACCCTTCGAGGGTGGGGCTGGTGCACTGAGTGCGCCAATCGAATTTTAACGAGAAGATCGAGAGTTATTTTGTGCTCATTTTCAATAAAACATCGTTCTCTTTTGATAATGTCTGAATTATATTTAGTAATGTACCTACATGGATTTGTCTGAATACCTGATGATATAAAGTCAAAACTGAGTAAAACTGACCCAAAACAGCCTGGCGCACCGAGTGCACCGCCCCACCCGAATAAGGACGCGAGATCACCCCACCCACGAAGGGTTAAATATTGATTACAAACAGGGACATAGCTGTTATAACCAAAAAGAAAAAAGTCATAGAATAACAAGTATTTCATCGACTAAAATACTATTGTTTACAAATAAGGATTATAAGCAACCGGAAATTTTTTCTCTTCTTGGTAAATGTTGTCGATGAGAGAAATTCAGTTCGGTCGCTCGTTATAGTTATTGATGAAGGAAATTTGTAACAGTTATTATTAAATAGTACAACTTTCAAATGGTAGACAATCAATTATTTCATAAATTTTTTATTCGTAGAATTAATTGCTACAATCAAAATTTAATGTGACAAACAAACTGATTTTGTGTTGTTCTTATGGTCTGTTGATTTGTCTTGTTGTATGAAACCTTCTCAATGAATTTCACAGGCTTGCTTCATCCGAAAAAGAGTAGAACAACTCAATAAATAAGCAACCAAAATTAATTTTCTCATCAATAATTATTATGAACAAGTGAAAAGAAATTCGATCATCGATAACTGTTATGAGCGTTCGAAATAAATTTCTCTCATCGATAACTGCTTTGAGCAATCGAAAATCATCGATAACAGTTATTGAGGAGGATTCAGTCGTTTTGGCCACTAATAACTGTTATTTGTAATCAAAAAGTATAAAAATCGATATTTTTAATCATTTCGTTCCTCGAATTTTTTTCTTTATATTTTGTGTACATTATCTTCAATTTCAATACTAATAAACTTTTTATTAATGATTTTTATCGTAGAAAATTTTAGAAAAAACCGTCATTTTTGGTTCCTGATTACAAACGAATCAAATTTTATTTCATCTAAAAAGGAACGCGTAACATTCATATTTGCTGGGTTTTGTTAAAATCTTGTCGTAAAATATAAAGAAAAATAAAGTGTATTGTATTTTCAATGTTATATATCATGGAATATTTCGTTCGTACATTTTATTTATCAATAAGTAAATGGCAACGCTGAAAGAGAAAGTAATCTTCAGCACCTTCGAGCTGTTATTAAATATCAAGTTCGGACATCTGTATATAAAACCTTTGTTCCATTTTATCAACGTTCTCCTGGTGAATACCTCCGAGAGACTTTCCCGTCTGTTATTTCCAACAAAGGGACGATTTATTCTGAGGAAAATAAATAGCCGTATCAATTCCAAGGAAACACCGGCGCCAGAAGAAACGCTCCTCGCCAGTACTTTATCAACATTCACCGCCACAAATCAATGGTGTTTAATCAAAATCCAAGGGTGTCCTCCCTAGATGACCCTCGACCTCGTAGGATCCCCAACATAAATTTTCTTCATCTCCCTTTACTTTCTTTGATCGAGCACGGTCAACATTGCAAATGATCTCCATCCCGTCTGAAGTTTGAAAGTGGATTTAGATTGATCTTATTGTTAGAGGGATAAAAGATCGAAGCGAGTTTAATACGCAAGATGGAATATAAAACGCGCCGAGGGGCTAGATGGAAAATGGATGTAAATTGCAATGACTTCATTTTGTTGGATCGTCTTCCACCGGTGGACTACGTTTAGGGGTGGTGTGAGTCGTTTATTTTGAAAGTGGCCTAAGTCCAGTTGTCAATTGTTTTTTGTTGACATTTGGTAAATCTCTAGGGAATTTATATTTATTAGAGATTCCAATAAATAAATTAGGTTGAAGTTTATTAACAAAATTTTAATAGAATTAAATTCTTTGATCACAATGTTTTAAATCCTACTTCTTCGATGGCAAACTATTGATTAAACAAATTGTATTTTGTCAAAGACAAGAAAATAACGTTTTTTAAACATTTAAATATATAACGCCAACTTCACATTGGTGAGTGTCGCTACAGTCGCCACAGACAACAGTGACGTGTACAACTTGAAGTTAGCTGGCATAAACAACATTTTTTAGATAAGAGATACGATACTTTTTGACAAGACCCGGGGTCTAGCAAACTGAGAATGGTCCAGCGTCCCCACCCACAATTTTTATTAATATTGTGTGGAAAACAATGTTTTAGGTTGAAAGATAACTCTCTAAAATTTAATAAGGTAAATACCCTTAACTGTATTATTTTTTTTCTCGGTTGATAACAATACCGACCGGTGATTATTGCATAATTTTGAAAAATCTATGGTACACATGGCTAAATACTTTTTAATGGAACCTTCAATAGTAACAGTAATGTTCATTGTGAACTAATAATTCACCCTCAATAACGTATTCTAATAGTTTCATTCAAGATTGCAATGTAAATGAAAATTTCTATGCTTTCTTTTGTATCTATTGAAAATCCTATTAATAGGCTTCCGCTAGGTAAAGTGTTAATTAAAATATACAGAAGAAAAAAAAATGAAAATACTCGAATCTCCTTCATATCATATATTTTTTTCATAATTGTGATCGATTTATGAAGGGTAGAAAAAAATCATTTCATTTTTTGGGGGTGGGGATTGCAAACAACCTTTCGAGTGACCACTTCCAAAAAATTCAAGAACAATGTTCTATTACCTATCTAATATATGTATACAAAAGATGACCGGATTGGTGGAACATAATAATAATATTAATTTTTTTTATATGGAATAATACATTTTTTCTTCAGAAAATAAAAGCAGGTACTGCAACATATATGTGTACATATATGTACGTATATGCATTTTATCATGGTAGCTTCTGTTGTGTATTATTTTACACAACGTTAATGAAAATTCTCCGCCGTCAAATATACGGCTTTTTCCCAGAAGTAGTGCAAAGCCAGATATAAAAATAGTTGGAGCAAATAAATATGATTTTTAGTCTGTTGGTGTCGTACAGACAAATACATTAATTCATATAAACGTGCGTGAATGGAATTTTTATTCAAATTAAAAGATTAAATTATATAAACTTATACGAACAATTCAATGTAACTTCCATAGAATTTCGTTAAAACATTATTTGGCTATTCAAATAATGAAATCATGTTTAAAAAATATTTGGCTGTTCAAATGATGAAATCATTTTAAAAACATTATTTGGCTCAAATGATGAAATCATGTTTAAAATATTTATTGGGCTGATCAAATAAACTATGTAGTACCGTATTATTATTCATATATAATAATGTACGCCCAAATAATTCGTTTAACAATCGTATCCGCGATTTTAATCGAATATTTTCTGCCAGGGGTAGTATTTACGAGCTTATTAACGTGGTACATGATATTATTTGATGCCACTTCTTGACGACAGTCGCGTTTTTTCGCATAGGACTAGCACTGAATGACGCTCGTCGCTTGAAATGGTGTTCCGGCCGGCGTATTCACACTGATGAAATGCTTGTCTATGGCGTGCTACGTAAAATTTCGAATACTGTGAACGATAAAGCGGCGTCTTTATTATGAATGTAAATTCTGGGGATTTTTCTTGAATAGGAATATTTTTTCAGAATTACATTCAAATGGAGAGTTTTAAAACGACGCCGTTTCGACTGCGGCAGATCGAAATAAAGCGCGTAAAAACAGAACTGGGTCTCTTTAAATCTCGTTCATGGAATCAAGTTATGGAAACTTCAACAAAATTTTCTTCAGTGCAATGTACTAATATTTATAAATATAAAAATTTGTTTTAGTAGATTAATCAATGTACAACGAAAAGTAACGGAGATATTTAGGTGTTCTGTTTCTTCGGACTCACCCTGTATAACACCATTCTTAAATTCTTCTGCCTTTTCTGTTTTATGGTTCTTCTGTTATAAATGCATAAAAAATCCGCAGTCTAATAATAACAAATGCGGAAATTGCGTCCAATTTATGCAATCTTAATGGTTTTAGTGCTAAGTAAAACGGAACGTTATGTCATGTCACTAACGTTCATTCGTATTGCGAATTACAATGCACGCTGCGCCGTGGAAAAGTGAATGAGTGAGATAGTCTATAGTCGGTTGACAGGTATTGATTTGTCCGATTCTTAGAAATAGCACCATTTCATATTAACTACACTTGGTCACTTTTCTCTAATAAGCAAAGAGTGTTGGTCGACTAGCCACGGACCCTCTAAGTTTTTTTATTTCTGCGAATGAACGATAACCGTTCATTAACGATAACCGTAGTCGTTCAATTAGACAAATTGGAGGATATAAAGTCAGTTTCGTAATTGATGACAAGGGTGTTCGATTATAGGTGGGAGAAAATTTAAGGGTTGGTTTTAATAGTTTCGAAACATTGCTGTACTCCTGTTTATCAACGAGTATATTTTCAAAATAAATAATGCAAAATCAAACTAAACATTGTTCCGAAACGTTGTTTAAATAATAATAATAATATTCACGATCTTTCTCCAAAATTAGTCGGTGAAATATCTCGCTATTGTTCGAATGTTACGAGAGACTATTGGTGATTATGGAACAAAGAATTGAATAAATTGCTACGAAGATTTTTCGATTCTCTCATACTTATATCCTGTGCATGATGTATCACAATAGGCACATCAATTTGCTCGTCTCGTACACGGTGCGCTAGTTTCCATAAATCAATAATTGTGCGTGGACTATACATTGTAAGAAATATCTGCATCGAATTGATTTTTAAAGGACACGACAGAAATCGATTTCAACTGAATTCCACATTCAAATTCCACGTTTCTACGAGCAATAGATTTCCATTGTCATTTCATGGGCACATTGAATCCAAAAAGTCATTTCACCACTAAATTTCTCGAAAAATTGTGACGTTTAACCTGTGGTAATTTCGAAAAAAGAAAAACAATAATACAGAAATCAATTTGCACAACGTACCAGGTGGAAAACTGAAGACAAATTTTTCTTTAAAAATGCTATTATTATTATATAGACATTAAAACCCCCAAAAACTTTTTTTCGTTGCTAAATCCACCACGGATTCGAAGATTGAAGCCTCCCCTTTGGATCAACCTCTCTAAAATTGTTGTAAGAATTCCGTCGCTGTTTCATAGAACAAAAATGAGCAATAACTTCGCTTTTTTAAAGCCATCATGGTGTAACTTACGTTGCTGTAAATTTGACAGTGCAAATCGTATATGAAATTTGTTTACCTCGTTGTAAAAGCGAGGCTTCACCTTCACACTTATCGTTGATCCATTCGCGAAAAAATTTTTTAATGTTCTTAGAAATCCCTGAATCGGTAGCACCGGTAGGATTTTTGCGAATAGAACTCGAAAATACCATTACACAAGTATTTATCTATTTAGAAAATATCGTTGACACGAAACACTGGGAAAGAAGTTACAAGGGAACATTGAAGCATTGACTCTTGAAATGTTTAAATCGCCGAGAAATCAGTGAATGCGTGTCTAAATGTATTACTCACGTTCTTACGAAATCACCTGTATAAACAACTAATCGATTAGTTGGTAAAAACACAATACACTAAAAGCTCCTTCGTTGTCCTGAATCGTGGGTACGATCGTTGTCCAGGGCCTACCCATTCCACTGCCTATCAACGCCGAGTCGCTCCGCAGGGCGGCGATGATTGATGTCGACTCGGGTATGTCGGTGTGAACACCACAGCATTGACCCGAGTGAATCGAATACTCAAACTTCTTAATTTCCATTATTCCTTTATGGGACTTAAACTAGCTTATTTCTGGCATTTCTCTGATTAAAATGACACCAAACACGATATAATATCAACTATATTTAATGGATTCATCGACGATGAAAGTTTCGATGGCAACGAAGAACAGCGTATGGGAACATCCTTTGAATTGTGCCGGCGACGGCGCACAGTGGGACCTTTCGTCCAAATCGGAGACAAAATCAAAGAACTTTGGATAGAAATGAGGTAGAGTGATGAAATTTTTAAAAAATTAAAGCTGAAACTTTGCAGAGTATGGGAAAAATAGGGAGATGTACTGTGTACGAACGTTTTTAACCTTGAGAAAATTCGTTAAACATGTAGAATTTCAAGAAATCGATGTTGCAATATCCTCAGGTCGTAGACAAATTTTGAGACCAGATTTGAAATCAGCGTGAAAAAAATCTACGGGAAATGAAGTACAGCATGTTCAAAAAAAATTTTTCCGCGCGTGGTATTGGAAAAACCACAATTTTCTCGAAATTGTGGAAGTTTAACGAATTTTCTCAACGTTAAAAACGTTCTTACCATAATCTCCCCATTTTTCTCATATTCTGCAAAGTTTCAGGTTTAATTTTTAAAAAATTTGGTCGCTCTACCTCATTTTTATCGAAAGTTCTTTAATTTTGTCTCCGATTTGGACAAAAGGTCCCGCTGTGCGGCGACACGCTTCGGTCACGCGATCCGTATTTCATTTTGTCCTCCTCTATGTTCGGCTCTCTACTAAAGTCTTACTCGGCGCGGTCGGCGCGATATCTACACGCAGTCATAAATTAAAAATACTGTCCGGACACGATTGTTGTCCGCTCAAACCCCCGGCCTTTGGACAACGAAGGAGCTTTTACTGTACGATTATAATGCTATATATGTTACTGTAGTCCGACACTTTCCCTTTGCGTCCTTTAAAAATTGGAATCCGTATTGTTCGATCAAATTGGGAACGTGTGAATAATGAACGTTCTGGATCAATGTGGTCTAACGCGACCTCAGAACTGTGCCGATGGAATTAGATTGAATAAATGATAAAGTGATTAATGTACAAAATGAATGCGTGCCGATTATACTGAACAGTTTGCATTATATAATCGGTGGTCGTGTTAATAGTGTATGTACATTAGAAATTACATGAAAATGTAGTGACTGATGAAATTAAATCGATATGTATGTTACACTGTCCGCAATAGTATAGTGCAGAGCCGGGCAACTACTTCCCCGCCGTCGCTGCGCGACCCCCACCATTAATTTACCCGTTCTCCCACTCTTCAACATTTTGACGAAATTTTCAGAATACGATCAATCGACACAGATCTACGAAACGTATTTGTTAAATTTTCAATATAAAGGCCCACATAAAGAAGATGTATAATGCAACTTCTAGTATTTTCTCTACAATTCCGATCAGTTGGTATTTATGAAAAAAATTTAATTTAAAACGAAGTTTCAGTTTCGGAAGAAATAAAACAAAATTTTGTTTATAAATATCGCTTCTCAATGTTTAAATAAATGAATATATTTATAAAAATACCATATTGAGGTTGCTTTCGATATAAATAAAAAAAACGTTATTGAATTTTGTCCAAGAAACAGGCATTTCGGCGCATTGTACGCTGCGCGCCGGGAGAAGTGGGGAAGTGGGCGTATCCCTTGAAAATGCCTGCGATCGAGCAGAGTTGGGCAAAAATTTAATCAACGATGGACGACTAAATTTCTACTTCAATCGTTAATCGCAATTAACAATTAATCTCCTCGTTTAGTCGTTAATTGTGGTTAACGATTAAATACTTATTAATCGTTAGTTGCGGTTAACGATTAAATTTCTACTTTGGTCGTTAATTGCGATTAACGATTATTAATCGTCAATCGGACAATTGATTAATGATTAACTGCTGAAATTTCGAAATGAAATACGTAATCAGAACTGTATGAATACTGAAAATGAAGTGCGAAGACGCACTTCGTCCGTCGCGAGTAGTTCGCAGACATCGCGCACCGCGACGAAGGCGCGCGCTACATGAAAGAGAGGTTGGTGGGGGGAAGCAGTAACAAGTAAGAACATGTAAGACCACTCCTTGACTTTATCTCCAGAGCCGGAGAACTGGCGCGCCGATGCCACACCGGCATAGGCGTAGATAAATACCAGTTGAATGGTGGAAGACGCTGGTAGTCACTGAGAACAGGGGAAAGAAACAGTGTGCGGCCCATGTACCACCGGTTGCCCGGCTCTGGTATAGTGCAACGTTTCATAGTCGTGATTATTCGTCTAGACTGAATACAAATAGAAAATAGTATTATAAACAGACGAGAGAAACACATTCCAATTAAACCACTTAATGACGTGGCATTTACTTGTTTGATCACTGATGTAGATTAAGTTTCCCACACTTGTTCTCACGTCGCTAGTCAACATTTCGTATCATTCTACACTAAAGCCGAGTAATTTACCTTGGTCAAATTCTGAAGCTAAAATTCTAAGCTTGATGCTTCAAAGGTACGGTAGGATCCACGACCGGTCAAATGACTGGTTTTACATTTTTTATTTTCTAATTGTCGAAATTATAAAGATGTGTGGTTGCATTAGAAATTATTAAATTAATTTCTTCATTCAAGCACGTATTGTTATAAAACTTGCAAGACATGGAAAATAAATTCAGTGTTGTGATTTTTATAAAACAATATATAGCGGTCGCATTTTGTTTCCATTGATGTTGCAAGGATAAATTCCACTAGAAATTATTAAATGAATTTCTTCGTTTAAGCACGTATTGTCACAAAAATTGCAAGAGATTTTATCAATGTTGTGATTTTTATAAAACAATGTACAGCAATCGCGTTCTGTGTCCAGTAAGAAAGAATTAGGAAAATTGATTTCGGTCGTGAAACGTGAGTTCTCTTTCTTAATCTGCATCCATAAATTCAAAAAAATTCCGAAAACTGATTTCGATCGTGAAACGTGAGTTTCGTTTGTTAATCTGCATCGACAAAATAGTAAAAGCCACGTCGATAATAGTTCGAGTAAGCAAAGGAAAAAAAAGCGGATAGACGATTCGGTGGTTATGTACCTGAGTGTAGGTCATCCAGCAACATGGCTCCACCTGATTGGAGTCGAGACCCCAGAAATCGAGCTCCTCCTCGAACAGTGGTCCGCAAACATCCGTTGGATAGTGGAGCTTTCCGGTGCGATAGTAATTGAGGACCTGGGCGAAGACCCCCGGATGTCTGTCGAAGAAGTACTCGTTTAGGATGGGGTCGTAGTTCGCGAGGGCCTCGGTCAACCTCGATAGCCTCGTCGCGGGGATCTTCTTCAGGGTCGCCTTGTACGTTTCGTGCCGGATCCCGCCTACATTCAGGACCACGCGGTTCTCCGAATCCGAGTTTATAAGACTCATTTTGATCACGGCTCTGCTACCGCCGGTCCCGACTCAGAGAAACCCACGCGGCCTACAACACAGAAAATAATCATTCATTCATTTTTGGCCAACCTCCAAAACTCGCTGCAAGATTGTTAACACTATTTATACCAAGAGGTGCCACAAGACACTTTTCAAATTTTATCTTAAAATTATTCTCCAAGTTTAATCTTTTCTCCACAATTACTTTTACTCCAGACAACGAAAAGTTGTAGAGGGAAATTGAAGGAACACAATTTTTAACTTTGGGTCTTTGTTTGGACTAGTTAGGAGGTAAACATCCTAAAAGTCCCCAGCAGGTATGCCAGATACACGGCGTGCCAGGCCCCTTACGTTTCCGTCCCTCGCCTAGATGCTCCGTTAAGCCTGCCATCGCTTCCCCCACTCTTACCACTACCACTGCCACGTACGGCGTGGAGCATGCTACCGACCCGGTACGCGGCAGCGGTAGTGGTAAGAGTGGGGGAAGCGAAGGCAGGCTTAACGGAGCATCTAGGCGAGGGACGGAAACGTAAGGAGCCTGGCACGCCGTGCATCTGGCATCCCTGGTCCCCACACCTAGGAGTTGAGCGGAGTGCAGGGGGGCACATAGAAGGTCCCCTTTTTCGGTTTTCCGCTTACATATGTCTCGGAAACTTTGCGTCCTAGCGATAAGACCATTCGATACAAAATTAAAGCTGACAAAATGTGTCACAAGATTGATTTGATTCAGTTTTTCGCTATCTCGCATAGTTTCCGAGATATCCGCGTCCAAAGTTCACATATAGGTTTTCGGCATTGTGTATAGATCTTTATAAAATGTCATTAATTTTACGCGAAAAGGCATTCAATTTTAGTTGAAGAATTGTATTGTTCTTGTTTTTTAAGGTAACTAAAGCTTTCAACAAACTAACGTTACGTCGTAATGCGTGCTCATATTTTTGTTCATTATCACTCCTTTTCATTATCATTAAAACACGACTATTCTCTTCGTTACAAAACATTCACCTTGTGCTCCTCTCCGAACAGGGGAATTTTCATTTTTACGTTCTACTTTCTTCATGAAATCTGCCATTCTTGGTTTTTCTCTTTTACTTTTTCTTGAGACGACTTTATGAAACTGGTAATACGGGCCGACGCATTTTCATGAAATTTTCCCTCTACATTCTATGCATCTTCCAGTGAAAATGACGTGTTATACAAGTGGGTTCCCCCAATTCTCTGACCACATAAGAGCGAAATCATGTTGTAGGAATCTCGTGTTCCACAGGGGTTGACCCAACATATTTCAGCACAATTAATCTGGTGGAGCTAGACTGTACGTAATACAGTAGAGTCTCCGATATGCGAACTAACTAGGGAGATAAAAGTGTTTGTATAATGAAATTTTCGGATAACAGAACAATCACTTTTCTAATATTTCTGTCAAAATTACTGTACCATTATTCAAAATGTTGTTTACTCTATTAAATATGTTGACATCTAATCTAATCTGATTACTAAACATTCAAGTATTGTAAGAGTTATTATACAGGATTAGAGTTATTTAAATTGAAATATCTCCTGAACTACTAACTTTTCGACATACATAGGTTAGTACTTTTTTTATAGCGAATGTCCAGCTGCATCGATTGATGTATTAAGAAATACATCATTCCATTTAAAAAAATAAAGTTGACCTTTATATGACCTTTGCGCGTCCACTCACGAAAAAACTAATAACATCAAAATATGATCCACTCGATACCATTCAAGCCTCTGCTGAAACATTTTTTGCTACGAGTAAATAAAATCAAGATGTCGAAATCGGGTGGGACATCCTGTATAAATTTTATATTCATACAAAGGAACAAATTAATATACATAGAATGCAATTATTCTAGGTTGGAAGGAATGTCCCATTTTCGAGTTAAAATATGTAGCTCCGAGTGCAAAGGGATAATAACGTGGCATAACAACTATGACATCGTGCTTATTATGGCCAAATTGAAATAAATTGAAAATTTCAAGAGGAAATTATTAACATTAGAAAATATATTTGCAACAATCACAGAATTTTAATCATCTGATAGCTTTTAAAGTAGAGGATTAAAATTAAAAATGAGCCAGGCACATATTCGTACTATTTTGTTTAACGAAATTATCATAGTTCGAATATTGACTATTTCTCGTAAATATAGTGTTCAAATACTTTGTGGATCCACTATACATGTAAGACATCAAGTTGCTTGATTCATCCAGAAAACAATAGCTCCAATATTCATCGCAAATTCGCAATCCACGGGAGCATTAAATAAAGATAGAGTGGAGCAGCCAGTTCATTATGAGGTACGCTGCAAGTTACTTGAAGAGTAAGACGGTCTAGCCATAGTCTGAGAATGCTACATCCGTCGACGCATACGTGTATAGTAACTGCTTGCATATGTATAATTTATCTTTCAAGAGCTCTTCAGATTCCCCGTACGCTTCCATTTCTGATCGCTTAAACAGACTTGCAGAAACCAGTCGTTGAAGTTTAACAACACTCTGGTCTTATAAAGCAGCAGCTGTAGAAACTGGATTGTCTGCACCAATTAGAGCATATAACGATCAAGCAATCCAATTATTGCGTTTATATCAGAAATTCTGCTAGTCCTACAAACAATTCTACTGGCGCTCGATATTTTCAAGCGGCGTTCTCATTAATATTACTCTGTCATTCAAACTGCCCGAGTGTGTTAACCCTTTGCACTCGGAGCTATTTTCCACTTGAAAATTCAACATTTCTTCCGACCTAGAATAATTTGATTCTATTTTAATCTTTTTCTTTGAATGAATATGAAATCGATATAATACCTCATGCAATAGTTAAATGTTTAGTAATTGATTAGATATCAGGTTCTGTAGCAACATCAGCATGGGCCCCTACCATGCTCGAAGAGTGTTATCATTCATGATGTAAATTATTTAAATGAAAAAGTGGCGTGGAAATAGTTTCCACTTTTGTAGAATCACCCATATGCAGAATTTGTGTTAATATTTATTGCTTGTTCCGCGATTTATAAGGCTTCCGCATTAAAAGTAATAAAATTAAATCCTCTTTTCATGAAAATCTATATTTACCATAAAGCTGCTTTTGTTTTAGTTTAATTCATTTTAGTATAATACATGAAAAGTTTGTAATAATATGTGGAGGATCGTCGATAAGAATGGCACATGTGAAATATTTTACCAAGGCCTATCGTTTGCACAGGTTTTAACAAAATCGGCTTATCCGATTAGAATGTGCTCACTGTTAGTTTAGCATGACCAATTACCTTATTTGTGGTTGTGCCACGCGCGAGATCGAGTACACCCTATATGAATATTTTAGTAAAGTCTTAGTTTAATCCTCCACCGCCACTGTGCGGTTTATCATCGCATTAATGAAGATAATTTGTTGTATTTATTCCGCACCCGCTTTCCTAATACTATGATGCTGTGTTTGGTATAGGTAACTCTTAAAATATTATCGAAATCGCAGTGAAAATTAGACAGTTATTTGAATTATTTTAAAGTTTGATTATTTGCCGAGATATTGAACCAACAAGAGTTGTGGATTTTTTAAAGGAAATATAGTTTCTTTGTACAGGAAAATTAATCTGACAGTATAAGGAAAAAATATTATAAATAAAAAATTAAGTTAAAATTGTTGTTCAGTACGTCGAGAAATTTGTATCGAATAGAATAAGTCTTGTTGGAAATCGATCAGTTTATTAGTTTTTGAATTATTGTATCTCACTAAACAAGCTGTAAAATCTTCATTTTTTGTAATTAACCCTTGTATAGTCAATCGGGTATCTGGGTACATATTTACTATATTTCTTTTAACAATTTATTAATGTTCCGCTAAGACATATTAATCTAACAACCTCTAAATTAATCCTCTAAAATCAAGTTTGAAAATGCAGCGAATACACGTGCGTTATTGTATAGGAATCGTCTGATGCGTCTGACCATGATCTACCAATTTTACTTTGTGCATATACAGTGGCGGACAAAAGTTTAAGACCGCCCTAAAGAAGACGATAACTCTTTTAATATTGTACTATACGATTTGAACTTTGTTGGGAAGCTAGAGCAATTAGTTTACTAAAGGATGTGAAAAGAAATTTTTTCAAAAATTGCAATTGTTCGGAATTGTTGAAAAAATACTAAAAGTTGAATTTTTAGCTTTTATATGTTATATGCTAGACTTAATTTAATTGCCGATAAATCTAGTGTTAAAACCGTTACAAAACAATAGATTTCGAGGCACTGATCGCGGGACTTGGTCCGATTCCGCGTTATACAGGGTGTTTACCTACAGGTGGGAGAAAATTTAAGGGGTGGTTCTCGACGATAATATAAGACGAAAATGAAGAATAAAAAAAATTCGATTTCGGCTTCGTTATTTAGTTATTAACAATTAAAAATCCGCCTAAAATGCTGCAACACTTCTGACAAAAGTATACGTTGCGTACGTCACATAGGCGCGCGACAGTCTCGTATCAAGTGACAAACGCATGCATACCTTG